>JAQPZY010001216.1:1067500-1445000 GCA_029931535.1 Margaritifera margaritifera | reverse complement strand
ACGCTCAACTTGCTAATTTATTTATCAGCGTATTACAAATGGGAAAACAAATAAAGTAAATTACAAAAGAGATTAATTTTCTTTTTAAAAGGGAAATATACAAAATTATCACATTTATGTATGTGTAAACTCTGACTCACTTTTTTCTAAGTAAAGCGTTAACAAAATCGATGTGTTTTACATAACCCCAGTAGGTTGGTGTTCTTCATATGAATTACGTTATAAAACAGTAATCCATTGGTCGCGGGTTCGATACCAGTCCATGCCAGTCCAGTTCTGCGGCCTTTGTGTGTCCTTGGGAAAGACACTTAGCTCCCACTTCCTAGCATGATATAGCCAATAATGTGTTTAAAGTGCCGTTAAAACCAGCTAAAGAGATCTAAAACTATACAAAAAATCATCTTCTTCTTTATCGAGCGATAGAGAAGTTTGCAAGGTTTGTAGGATCTCGATCTCTGTCTGTCTGTCTGTCTCTCTGTGTGTTTGTGTGTGTGTGTAACCGAACCAAATTGGTGTCCCCCAGGGCAGTTCGGATGAACGGTTTTATACTATATACTTAACATTTACTGACAAATTGTGTATGTCGAAGTTGCTGCGTTCTGTTTCTAGCATTTGTTCTCCGTTTTTTTTCTTCTTCTGTTTTTTTTTCTCCATTTATATAGCATTGCCTGTTGTAATAACCATAGATTTAGCTGAATGGAGGATTTTGTATAATATTTAGACTGTATATAGATTTTTTGCACGCAGGATAATAGTACCGAATAGATGGAAGTTTAGAATTACTGTTAACTCCGAAAGAGATCAGGCAACAACGATTTTTTCTCTCAAAACATTTCTTGATTGTCCCCATACATTTGGCAGCGTCTGCATTCAATAATAAATGACAAAGCTTCCATTAAAGCATTTGCAGCGATCTCACGACATTTATTGTTTTTTTGGTTTAAACAGCACTTTCAGTACATTCTCTGGCTCTATCATTTCGAGGAAATGGGAGTCAATTGCCTTTCTCAATGATTACACAGAGGCATGCTTGAGCGGTTATCGACCCTTGCATAGCGTGTCCGACCCTCTAACACAGTAATTCTCAAACTGTGTGCCGCGGCACACTAGTGTGCCGCGAGAGATTTGCAGGTGTGCCGTGGGAGTTTTGAAAAATATTTAACATTGCTAGCGTTTTGAAACCTTGAACATATCGAAAAATTAAATGGTAAATCAATGCCGCAAAAGTTAAAAAGTAACATATATAAAAGCAGGCACATCCTTCACATTAAATTAAATATTAAATATATATGTAAAAATAAATAAGTTCTTCACCACAAAAATTGTTAAATTTTTTCAGGCGTGCCGTGAAATTTTTTAGATCTTTCTGGTGCGCCGCAAGACAAAAAAGTTTGAGAAACACTGCTCTAACAATTGAGTTACCGCGGCTTCCTTTGATCATCTCACGGCGGAATCTTTTCATGCACGTTATGGAATTCATTATATGGACACATTTTGGCTCGAGCACAGCTTAAAGCGAAACTGAAGACTTAAAGTAAATATAATGAAGATAAAAAAGAAATCTACACATAAACAAACCGAGAATTCGATAAAAATCCGTTAAGTACTTTTCGAGATAATTCACTTTAAAATTTAGAGGGAAGGTACATTCTGCCAACTTATTAATTGATGTTTATGAGTTTTGATGATGTCATTGATTAGGTTAGGATGTATATTTTGGAGGGAAACTTGTTTTTTTTTTTTTTTTCTTTTTTTCGTTTGCTGGAGGGACGGGGTGGGCGTCATTATTAAACGATAATATGTTTGATAAACGATATGTTTTGTTTTATTTCATTATTGAGGTGAAAAGATGTGAAAAATTTTAATACACAATTTGCATTATAATTTGCATAATTTAAGCACGTCAATATTATGAAATTGAATAGTTATATTAAGATTTGAGTTTATCCTAATCTTCATATTATATTTTACAAAACATTCGTGTTTTAAATTAAAAAGTTTTCAAATGCGCTGCTTACGTTAGACATACTAAATGGGAGATTTACTTCGTTCAGCTCTCCAGGAAAGCTCAATTTCAATTTATTTTTAAAAACTTAATTTCAACTTTCAGTTCTTCAGTAATTTGAATAAGTTTTATTTCTTTCCACATAAAAATGTGTTTGTTTGTATGTTAATATCAATTCAGAGGTAATATATTATAAATTATAACAGAATTGAAAAAGAAAGTGTTTTTCTACCTGTAATTATTATTCAAATTACTTTAAATCTGTTTCCCTCATCAAAGTAGGACAACTAATACTAGTAAGTTGCAATAAGTTAGCTCCCCTGATGAACCTTTAAATGCCTATAATTTCAAAACCACTTGACAGATTTTGCTCAGAATTGCAGTGTTACTTATGGCAGACACCTCTATTCAGTTTTATTTTGTTTATATCTAGACTTAAGTCTTTCTTTAATGAGTTTTGATGAGAGAGTATTGGAGAGGGCCATCAGCGAGAGGGAAAATTGCCGAATGCAAAAAAGATACGATTTGAGAGAGAGAGAGAGAGAGAGAGAGAGAGAGAGAGAGAGAGAGAGAGAGAGAGAGAGAGAGAGAGAGAGAGAGAGAGAGAGAGAGAGTACATGTAATCTTGACCTATGTGCAGACTACACTGATATTTTGCTTAGCAGTGGTTTTTCGTAATCTCTTGAGAGGTTTGTCATGGATTTGCAATACAGCTATTATTGGTGAGCATTATAAATGCACAACATTTATGGTTTTGTTGAGCAATGCCCACTTAAAGGTGTATTGCCTAGTGGCTCTGGCTAGTTTTTGGTTGAGCTATGCTCACTTTAAGGACTATTGCCTAGTGGGTCAGGCTAGTATTTTGTTGTGAGATGAGAGGAAAAGTTTTTGCCTAAGAACAACACGGCAGCCAACTCTTCTTGGTCTTGGAATGAAACCCAGTACTTCTGCGTAGGAATCCAGCGTGCTGACCACTGCAACCTGGCAACCCTATGTAGACAATGAAATAAAATTATCTCTGGCATTTATTTATTTATTTTTTTTTATATTTTTTTATTTATTTATTTACTTATTTATGTTGAGTAAACATGAATAGACTCGTTTTTCTCTAGTAACTAGTAATAATGCTTCTGTTAGATCCATAATCATGTAAAATTGTATATTCAACGCTTTCTTTTGTGTGTATTGTGTGTCTTGTTTGTCTCTGTTTTGTAATTTTGCCTTTGGCAAAGACTCAGTGAGAGTCGAAAGCTCTTAGGCTAGTTAAAAACTAGTTTTGCACTGTTCGTTGTTAGTTTGGTGCATTTATCTTAATCAATCCCCGACACAGGCGATCCCACACTGGGTCCAGTGCACTGGAAATGACTGTTATTCGCCATATGATTTATATATATATATATATATATATATATATATATATATATATATATATATATATATATATATATATATATATATATATATATATATATATATATGTGTGTGTGTGTGTGTGTGTGTGTGTGTGTGTGTTTGTGTGTGTGTGTGTTACAATTATTGTATGGCTCTTATCGTGAGTTTTTAAACAAACTTGGGTGATTTCACTTCTGTTAATGCCAAATTAGATTTTCTGAAGCTATCCAGACCAAACTCCCAGCAGCGTTCTTAATGCACCACCGACTATGCATACAGTAACTTCAATTTGATTGGATGTGATTGATTGGTGCTTAACGGCACGGCAGCACATGGAAGGTTATGTAATGCCGAGACATTGGAGCAAAGTGCCTAGCCCAGAGACGCACCGCGACGGCCGACCTTTCGTGATGTTAAATTTAAATAAAACCTGGCCTGACATATATATTTTATATGTAAGTATTTTGTGTTGGGCTCTCTGACGTAATTTATACCTTCAGTGGGACTCGTCATCACACCTGAGGGAGCGATCGGTGTCCTCGCTCTATTAATGTAATGGAGAGAAATCGACCGTCTCACTATTCATGTTAAAGCTTAACATCATTACACTGCGTGAGGTCAAGATTTTACGGATATTACAGCTAGATTTACTCAAGTTCAAGTTCAAAAATCCAAAAATCAAATAAGATACTTTGGGTCAGTCTAGGTCATTGATACTTGGCATACTAGCAGAAGAACGAGTCAGTCTAGGTCGTTGAAAATTGGCATACCAGTAAAAGAACAGAATTAATCTAAGTAATTGAAACTTGGAACACCAGTCGAAGAACAGAATTAATCTAAGTCATTGAAACTTGGCATACTAGTTGAAGAAAAGAGCAGTCTAAGTCATTGAAACATGGTATACTAGCAGAAGAACGGATTCAATCTAAGTAATTGAAACTTGACTTACTAGTTGAAGAAAAGAGTCAATCTAAGTCATTGAATCTTGTCATACCAGTAGAAGAACAGAGTCAATCTAAGTCAATGAAACTTTGCATACCAGTAGAAAAAATAGAGTTAATCTAGGTCATTGGAAACTGGCATACTAGTAGAAGAACAGAATCCATCTAAGTCATTAAAATTGTCATACGTGTAGAAACAATAAAATTAAGTACATCCTAACAGTTTGACACAAGTAAAATATGGACAGTTTGACACAAGTACCAGAGAGTAATGTATTACCCTTATCTGAAAAATCTGATAACCTAGACTTCATTCATTTGTGTTTTAGTGTGTGCGCGTGTCTGTGTGAGAGAGAAAAATTTGGGAAGCACAAAGTAGTCCTCACTATGTATTTGGAAGAAGAATGAATAATTTTTACTTAAAGGGAAAGTCCATGTTGTATTTTATTTATTACACATAGTATGTAGGAGACATGCTTTATATAGTCTCCACACCAGAACGAAGTTTTTTGTTTTTGTTGTATTTTTACGAAATGAATCGCTTGAAAGTACCATATTATCGCTGTCACTGTCGGCCGCCATTACAGACTGCCCGCAACGTCACAAAATCGGATTGTTTACTGTGGCTGCATATACAACGAAGTTCAAACTTATACCTACAGTACCTCCATGCCGAACATAACAAACTATTTACTTAGTAGTCAGACATTCCTGATGCTGAGGCTACGATAGGAACCAATGTTTAAATTTTCAACCCAGACAAAGCAGAATTTATGTGTTTTCAAGTTAGAGTTCCAGCCATTACAGCATCGTACTTTTACTTTCACTTGGGTAGGAAATCGTCATTAACTTAAGTCCTTCTTGGCCAAAAAAGGCTGAATTGAATTAGAAGCACACATTTATTTCACGAAAATATTTCACACGAACAACATTCTTAGCTCTAGTACATAGCACTGCAATGAGCACAAACCAACCTCAAGACGCAATGAACTATTCGGAAATCCTCTGATGCTTTCATAGCATTCATATAATTTACATTTGCAACATAACGGTGCTGAACAATGAAGATACCAAGATTTGCAAAAGGTTGAACTAAAATATTTCCAAAGGCATGAGTTTTTTTCTCCAAACTTCATTTTCATTTTCTGTATTTTAGAAGTTAATATCTATCAAATAATACAATTTTCATGTCCGTTCCCTTTAAACTTGAAAAATCTCTTCAAGAAACAAACTTCTAATATACAAAACTTTGATATCTGAAAGGTTAATATAATCATTTTGAACTTCTGTTGTTCCAAGCTCCATTAGCCGGAAAAGAAAAATAAGATAATAATTTTAAAAATCCAAATAGAAAAACATGTGCAGGTTTGTATAATAACTGTGTGGCGGATAGCACGGAAATATTGACAGTGCGAGAATTTTCTTCCTAACGACAGGGATAACTTAATTTGCGCTCGCGTGCCACTAGCTTTCATTTTAACTGCAACCAAATCGTGTTCAAGAGAAGGTCATAGACTTCTCTACATCTTGTGTCAGTAATGATTCGATCGTTAAGAGTTGATATGGAATTGAGTTAAGCTGTCGGTAATCATGTCTTGAAATCAGATTAAATGTCTGGGAAAGGATAGTTGGAAAAGTATTGAAGGTTCTGAGAAATTCATAATCCTGTGTGACGATAAATTAATTTTTGTCGAAGTTGTTTTCCATTTAAATTGCGTTCTGAAGCAAAATATCTTATTATGGGAATAATTTATCAATATCTGTCTGACTGCTTCTAGACACGAACCGATGACCGCTGGATTCATCGAGTTTCCTTTAGGGTATCACGATACAAAAATTGTATCTCCACAGACCTCGATATTAAAGTGTTGTGAAATAGTTATATACTTTGTACCCTACTTCAGCATTTGTGGTGTGAAATAGATATATACTTTGTACCCTACTTCAGCATACGTGTAGTGAAATAGATATATGCTTTGTACCCTATTTCAGCATACGTGTTCTGAAATATATATATACTTTGTACCCTATTTCAGCATACGTGTTGTGAAATAGATATATACTTTGTACCCTACTTCAGCATACGTGTTGTGAAATAGATATATACTTTGTACCCTATTTCAGCATGCGTGTTCTGAAATAGATATATACTTTGTACCCTACTTCAGCATACGCGTCACACACTCTCACATATATCAATAGGTTGCCAATCAAACGAGGACAGAACCATGCACTACACAGTACTGAAGAAACTGTGCAGGAGCTAGAACAGGAAAGAGTTATCAGTGGTAAAGTGTGGCACTCTAGAGGATAAGAGGGGCCCATGTTAAAATGGTCAACAATTTACGGGGCATAAAGAGAAATTAACACTAGGCCGCCATTTGAAAGGTATGATTTGTTACACTGTAGCATGGGACGACAGTCTGCACTCTAACGGAAATACCATATTACGTCATACGTTTATCATGTGTAGTGAGTCTGCCTGTTTATAACAGTGTAGCATGTTGGATATGTTTGGCTGCAAATGTGAGTTTGTCAGCCCTCTAAATGAAATACCCTAGGGGAGTCCTGTGTTAAAGAGGGCCAGGAATGTATGGGGATAAACGTGAAATTAATATTACTTCTCCATTTTGAAAGGTATGTTTTTAACAGTGTAGCACGAGGCGACGGTTTGCTCTCGAACTGAAATGCCGTATTACGACAAACGTTTCACACGAGGAGTGCTCTCTGATTGTAATATGCAGATTCTATTTTGGAGGGAATGTAATTGTTTAGAGTCTGTCGACCGTGAAAATGTCAGTTTGGCTGCCCTCAAAATGAAAGTGTTGGTTCTATATTGGAGGGTAGTGTAATTGGTTAGAGTTTGTCGACAGGGAAAATGGGAATTTGTTTGCACACTAAATAAAAGTACTTATTTTGTTTCGCTTCATAACTTCTTTATCTTCCCTTAACACCATATCATTCCCATTATAAAGTTAAAATTTCTACCACATTCTATAATATCCCCATCCCTCCCCTCCTTTTCAAAAAGAAAACTACCAACCTCGTAATCTTTACATATCAATACCCTATTATCTACCATCCACCACCTAGCTGTCTAATATGTAGCATCCAGTCATATACTACCCAACAACTAATTATCTACTATCAACATCCAGTGATCTACTATCCACCAACCTATTATCTACTATCAACACCCAGTGACCTACTATCCAGCAACTAATTATATACTATTAAAAACTAGTGATCTACTACGCACCAACCAGTTATCTACAACCAAATACTTCCGTTTGCAGTTACCATCACCCACTCATCTACCGACCCCAAACGGTAGGATACCCAGTTATTTACTATCCACCACCTAGTGTCTACTCTGTAGCAGTCAGTGATCTACTATACACTAACCAGATATCTTCTGTCAATACTCAGTTATCTACTATCCACCAACCATTTATATATTATCCAACACCTAGTTATCTAATATCCAAAGCCCAGTTATCTACTCTAAACCAACTAGTTATCTATAATCCAGTACCCAGTTATATATTATCCATCAACCAATTTATTTATTATGTAACACAGTTATTTACTAACAAGGGTCTCTTACCATCCTCATAATCCCCCTTATAAATAAAGTAAAACTCCTATAACACCCTACCTCTTTCTGCAGTCACCATTATCCACTCATCTACTGACTACACACCCTTAGATATAAAAGAAACAGTATAAAATACAATTTTAAGCTCTTATTTAAAAAAATTACTTCATTATCTCCCTTACCACCCTATAATCTCTATTATAAAGTAAAAAGCTCTACCTCCATTTATGATGTCCCCATCCTCGCCCATTCGCCTGTTAAAAAACAAAACTACCATGCCATGCACAGCGGGTAGGATCTAAAAGACGTGTATATTTGTCATGTCTGTCAATGTGTGTGTGTGTGTGTGTGTGTGAAACAGAGAGAGAGAAAGTTAAAAATGCAAAAAAACTAGGCAACACCATTTGTTTTCAAAATCAACAAGAAGAGGAAGGACTAGGGCTTGTCCCTTCCTTTTCATGTAAAAAAGATGAAACATAAACATATTTACAAGGTTGACAACGTTGTAAAGTAAGACTAGATTTTCAATAATAATTTAGGACAGTATCATTTTGCCATCGAGGCACACTAAGTTTCTGGGCTAAAGAAAATAGATAACCATAATGTCCACAAACCCCTTTTTTATTTTATCATCATTTCTAAACATGGGAAGGATAGTTTGAGATATAAGGATGGGTATATATTGACATGAGTACCAAAACGTTATATGTGCACGAAAAAACTTATTGTGCTAAAAGTGTTGCAAATAGTGATGAATACGAGATGTGTACCTTCGTGTGTCACAAAACCACTTTTTTATTTTATCATTATTTCTAAACATGGGAAGGACAGTCTGAGGTATAAGGATGGGTATGAACTCAATAAACTCAGTAAGTTTACAAAAAAACATTCACTCTCAATCTTACCCGACCCCGTCTGTCTGTAACATGTTGGTTCTATTTAGGCTGGAAATGTAAGCTTGAATGTTCTTGAAATGAAATAACGTATTACGACATGTGTTTTACACGAGGAGTCTGTCTGCTTGTAACATGCTGATTCTATTTTCGAGGGAAATGTAATGGGCTGAAGTTTTAACGACCGGGTAAATGTGAGTTTATTTGCCCTCTAAATGATGTTACAATTCTGCTAGCCACGCGTTTGGCTTACGAGTGGGCTGTGTCAAATATGATTCTTAAATATATATTACAATATTCTGATAGAATCACTTTTTGTGTGTTCCAGATCTTAAATATGTTAAAAATTCTGCTAGCTTACAGTTAGGTCAAAGTTTCATTCATCACTTTTTAAAGTTACAATTTTGACGTCTTCACTAGCTATCGTAGATTGATAAACCACTAACCGACTTTTTTTTTTTACCCCCGAGATCAATATACTTGTGACAGTTGGAAATTTCTTTTTTCAATCTAGGCACAGAGTGTTTCGGCAAAATGTAATATGGTGATGTTAATTCTGGTTTCCCCTTGTTTAAAACTACCAGACTAAAGCGTGTGTGTGTGTCTGTCTGTCTGTTACAGAGAGAGAGAAAGAGTTAAATCCCAATTATCTACTAACCAGTACCCAGTTTATTTAATATCCAGCTTTAACAGAATATTTTTTAAAAATATTATTAGCAGTAGTATTAGTATGGAGTGAAATAAAAAATAAAAGTAGGTCACCGTTTTTGCTGTGTTATAGAACAAGAAGAAATTAACATTAGGTTAACAAACACACCTCACTCATACATTGACAGACAGACAAACACACACTTCTTCTTTTAGACCATACCCGTTCTGCATGGCATGGTAGTTTTGTTTAAAACAGGAGAATATGGGAGGATGAGACATTATAAATGGATGTAACGATTTTTTCTTTATAATAGGGATTATCGGGTGGAAAGGAGATAATGAAATAAGTTTTGTTGCTAAGGGCTTTAAATTGTGTTTTAATACTGCTTTTTATATCTAAAGTTGTGGGCTCAGTAGATGAGTGGATGATGGTGAATACAAAAAGAGGTAGGAGTTTTACTTTATTTATAAGGGGGGATTATGAGGATGGTAAGAGACCCTTGTTAGTAAATAACTGCGTGCTACATAACAAATAAACTGGTTGATAGCTAGTAGAAAACTGGGCGTTCGTAGTAGATAACTGGTTGGTGGATAGTATATAACTGGGTATTGATAGTAGATATTTGGTTAGTGTATAGTAGATCACTGGGTGCTGGATAGTGGACACGTTGCTAACTGGCTACCTTACCGTGTGGGATCAGTAGATGAGTGAGTGATGGTAACTGCAAACGGAGGTAGTTGGATAGTAGATCACTAGGTGTTGATTGTATATAATTAGTTTGTGAATAGTAGGTCACTGGGTGTTGATAGTTTATAACTGGTTGCTGGATAGTAGATAACTGGTTAGTGTATAGCATTTAACTGCGTACTGGATATTAGGCAACTAGGTGGTGGATGGAAGTTAATTCGGCATTGATATGTAAAGATTATGAGGATGGTATTTTTCCTTTTTAAAAGGAGAGGAGGGATGGGGATATTATAGAATGAGGTCGAAATTTTAACTTTAAAATTGGGATCATATAGTGGTAAGGGTAGATAAAGAAGTTGTTTTTGTTATGAAGCAAAACAAAATAAGTAATTTCATTTAGAGTGCAAACAAACTCCCATTTTTACTGTCGATAGACTCGAACCAATTACATTACGCTCCAAAATAGAATCAACAAGTTACAAACAGACAGACTCTTCATGTGGAAAGTATGTCGTAATACAGCATTTCAGTTCGAGAGCAGACCGTCGCCTCATGCTACACTGTTAAAAACATACCTTTCAAAATAGAGACGTAATATTAATTTCCCGTTTGTCTCCATACATTTTTGATTCTATTTAACACAGGACTCCCTACGGTACTTCATACTGAGGGCTGACAAACTCACATTTGTCGCGAAACATGTCTAACATGCTACACTGTTATAAACAGACGGACTCACCACACATGATTAGAGTGGAGAGATACATACTGAAGTTGCCATAGGTTTGTTATTTTTGTTTTTGTTTTGTTTTGTCTTCAAAAGAGGCATGATATATATTTGCTGCTCGCTCTTTTCCTGATTTTCGTCCAAGCCAACAGCTAAATAATTCAAAGTGATGTAAATAACTAAGAAGATGAAGAAAATAAGCGACAAAGCAAATACTGTCTGTTTCACTCAATCTAAGATGACGTGCTTCCTTCATCGCTTTTAAGTAAACTGAAGCAATAAGAACAGTTTTAGGAGTAATTAAAGCTGATGTAATGAAAATCTGTCGTCATATTATTCTTGAGTACTACTGTTGTCTGATGAACCTGTGTTGATTATAAACGTGTTAACAAGCTGTTCTTTTCTTACATATAGTATTGACGCCCCTTAAGCTACTATTATCTATGACCGAAGCATAATAGTGGTATTATCAGTATTCAGTATATGCAGTAGTAAACGTTTTTTTTCTTCTGTATGATACTACTACTGCCACTACTACTACTACTAATGCAGACAAATAATTTTTTTTACTACTACTGCTGCTGTTGATAATAATAATAATACTATTACTACTAAATACTGATAATACCACTATTATACTACTACTGCATATACTAAATACTGATAATACCACTATTATACTACTACTGCATATACTAAATACTGATAATACCACTGTTATACTACTACTGCATATACGAAATACTGATAATTCCACTATTATACTACTACTGCATATACTAAATACTGATAATATCACTATTATACAACTACTGCATTTACTAAATACTAATAATACCACTATTATACTACTACTGCATATACTAAATACCGATAATACCACTATTATACTACTACTGCATATACTAAGTACTGATAAAGCCATTAATATACTACTACTGCATATACTAAATACTGATAATACAATTAATATACTACTACTGCATACACTAAATACTAATAATACCACTATTATACTACTACTGAATATACTAAATACTGATAATACCATTAATATACTACTACTGCATATACTAAATACTGATAATACCACTATCATACAAATACTGCATATACTAAATACCGATAATACCACTATTATACTACTACTGCATATGCTAAGTACTGATAAAGCCATTAATATACTACTACTGCATATACTAAATACTGATAATACAATTAATATACTACTACTGCATACACTAAATACTGATAATACCACTATTATACTACTAGTGAATATACTAAATACTGATAATACCATTAATATACTACTACTGCATATACTAAATACTGATAATACCACTATTATACTACTACTGCATATGCTAAATACTGAATATACAACTATTATACTACTACTGAATATACTAGATACTGATAATACCATTAATATACTACTACCGCATATACTAAACACTGATAATACCACTATTATACTACTACTGCATATACTAAATGCTGATAATACCACTCTTATACTACTACTGCATATACTAAATGCTGATAATACCACTATTATACTACTGCATATACTGAATACTGATAATACCACTATTATACTACTGCATATACTGAATACTGATAATACCACTATTATACTACTACTGCATATACTAAATGCTGATAATACCACTATTATACTACTGCATATACTGAATACTGATAATACCACTATTATACTACTGCATATACTGAATACTGATAATACCACTATTATGCTACTGCATATATAGAATACTGATAATACCACTAATATAACACTACTGCAGCTACAACTACTACTGTTGCTGTTGCATACAAATACTGCACACGTTACTACTACTATTATCATTAGTAGTAATGGCTTCAGTGATAATTTATTTCAGCAGTTTGATAACTTGCCAGATAACATTTTAAGCGCTCTATAAAAAGTAAGTATATGTTGTACCAAAAAATATAACATTGTACTTAGGAATAATATTGCTAATTCTAGCAGTTACCGAATTAAAAGCCGTTGTTTTATTTTTCTTTCTGTGTGAAGTCTCAAGCTATAGGGTAGTTTTTCTTCCAGCGTTTATTTTTTTTTTTTTTTTTACATGTGTTTTCTAAGATCTTCCTTCTTTTAAGAAGCACACTACTTCATCCATTGTTAGGTCGAGTATCCAACATCACTCACAGACAACTATTGAGGTTACATATCAGTTAATATTATATTTGTTCTCCTTAATGCCTCTTTCTGTCAGCAATCCTTTCCATCTGTCACCATTGTTTCAATATTTTATGTCTTGCACATAATAAGCAAGTAACGGCTTATAAGAATAATTACAGTCCATGTTATGTTCAATTGTTTATTACAAATCATTCGGACCAGCTCAGCTATTTCTACGAGACAAAAATAAGCCTCGGGTGTATGTCGGCGCAGTAATTTACAGAAAAATTATACATTTTGCTCGCGGTTAATGTCTTTTCTATTCAAACTACCTCGGCCATTTCTACGATTGGATTGACCGTAGCATTGACCTAGAAGTTGCGAATGAAAAAATAGTCCGATGCATTTGCAACTTCTCGGTCAATCCTAGTTTCGTAAGTAGCCGAGGCGGTCTGACTGGCAGCTATCTCCATACATTTGAGATATGATCCGTAGGATTGGCCTCGAAGTTGCGAATGATTAGAAATATCACAGACACATTGTAAAACTGCGCATATTTAAAGCGTATGATTCTGTATATCTTGTAGTATTACGGAACCGTATTTAAAGGCGAAATATATACTACAAATCTCTCTCGATTATTTGCCCTCGGTTTTCTCCCATCCTTACATACCGCCATTGAAATCTCTTGTTGCAATATTCTTTAAATATTACCTGAGGACTTCGCATTTCTACCATCCTCAATTTTCCGTCATTTTCTTTCTTGTATAAAAGTGGGCGAAAAGTTGAAGGTGATGTAACTTGAAATATTATATAAAATAGCTTAGAATCGAAGCATGACATTAATTTTCCAAACTTATCAATGTGCTGTTTGGTGAAAATATTTTGGTTCTAAACCTATAGTATAAGTAACTATAGGTTACATACTTATTATGTAAGTATAAGTAACCAAAAGTGATAGGATAGTTACTTTGTACAACTCATGTTTATTTTGTCATCTGTTTGACAGATGTTTATTTTTATGTAAAGAACGATTATATTATTTAGTATGTTTGCTAATTAGACAGTTCGTGGGTTTTATTGCCTTCCACCCCACCCTACCCCATCCCACCCAGTAACTAGCTGCAGGATGAAAATGTTTCCTACGCTTAGATGCGTAGAGGATCTTGCGTGAATGTTCACAATATAGAATTTATGAAACGAGTTGAATAATATGTCACGAGCTGATTGCAGTGGATTGCATATTGTATTAATGAACGCGATTTTTAAATATTGTAATATGCACAAATTTTATATTATTTTACCATGTAACGTCCAAGACTTTGTGTTGCTTAGTGACGCTGCATGTGACGTTGGCAGGTGTTTATATGAGTGTTTCATAATTTTTTTTTTTTTTTTTTTTTGGACGTGACGTTGTTACCACTAACAATTGGGCAGGCTATGTTATAAAATTTAACGGCGGATATGAAAATGCTTCCACCTTGCCGTATGTATTATGGGTTGTAATCCTTCCAATCTACAATTAATTTTTGAAGTGGTCCATTGTATTAACAGTTTTTAATGATCCCCAGAGCTAAACTTGGTGTTATTCCACACATATTATTATTATTATTATTATTATTATTATTATTATTATTATTATTATTATTATTATTATTATTGATTACAATATCAGATTTTAAAATCACACGACTCATGTCATCACGCTCCTCACAGATAATACTCTTTCAGAGTATATTGCTGCCGTAAGTATGTTATTTCCCCTGGTTCATCTAAGCCTTAATCCATCTTTTCTGCTTATTAGTACACAAGAACGTTAATTAGATCCTACCTTAATTCTCCAATCACAGATTGAAATCTAGTTAAAAACGTGGGAAATAATCACAGACTATGTATGGCGGCTCAGATGCGCTTCATTATGATGTCATCGGTATTCTGTGCCATCAACCGCATGCTACCTTATAATATCGTCAGTCCTGTGCTCCATTACTGCAAGTAAGTATGTGCTGACTTTTTCCTTCATTACATTTGGTAAAATCTTTACATTATGCACTAAAGCCATTGTTGAGAAAAGATCGCACCAAATGCACTCTAAATTTAGTGCGATGCAGTTATCGAAAAGCGTACCATGTAGCATTTTGCCACGAAATTTACATCGTTGTGGCTGTTGTATTTATCCCACCAAAGGAAGTCAACCCTCTGCGAGGACTATATCATTTCATGCAAATACCTTCCGCATTCCATACTTTATCATCGACGTCATCTGTGGGATTAACCAATCAGGAGTTGATATTATTCATGCAAAGAGATTATTGGGACAGTATTTTTCCGTATGTTCCCTCTAATTTCAGTGACCTGTAAAATCAGGAAACTGTTCTGATATTGTTTGTGGATAAATTGTTCTTGGTAAATTAGACCCATATGGTAAAATTATGGAGTGAAAGCACACACACATATACACACACACATTCATCTTGCAGATGGTTAAGTGTTACGAAGTCCTCTAGTTCCCTATTTAGAAGTTTAAATCGTGAGCTGAGCATCCTGAAATAGAAAACTAGTCTAAATTTCCAATGCTTAATTACCTCGCGCGATCTAGCAACACGCGGGATTGTTGGTTTAGCCCATTGGTTAACTTTTTTTTCTTTCTTTCTTCAGCATGACACGTCTTTATCGAATTTCAAAGTCCTTGTTTAAACAGTTACGGGGGTGGAATATGCATGATTTATTTTAGGTAAATTATGTTATTGCCTTTGATTAGCGCCATTATGATCATTTAGTAATAATAGCTTGTATTTATTATAAAAAAAGGTATTATCTCTTTCTGTGAAGTTTTTCGGGAAATCATTTTATTTCTTTGTCTCTCCACTTTTGTGGAGACTGGTTTTATCAAAGTAGAACATCAAACAGTGATTAATGAGCCACCTTCGGCAACCTGAAAATGGAATTAAATTCTGCTTTCGGCAACACACCTATTTTCTCTAATAATCGGATTCAGCAGCAACCGTATTTTCTATTTCGACAGCAAATAGACTTAGTAGTTTTCTCGATAAACTGTGTCATTGGGTGGGTATGAAAAATCAATAGCAGAAGAGAGAATGAAAATAAAACAGTTAATATTCTTCGTGATAATCCGTGTTAACGTTCAGATTCTTCCGTACAGACTGGTATACTGCACTTATTATACCTTTATATACTAAAGACTTAAAAGATAGTGTATTGAGGGATTAGTCTGGTACCAGTGCTAAATAAGTTCTTCACATTAAAGATGAATAAGAGGATTACATAATGGTCTGAACATAAGAATTGGTGATGAACAATCGGGTTTCAGACAAGAATATAATAATATAAACACAATATATATTTTACACACACTCATATGGAAATATCTTCAAAACTGCAATGTCATATTCTACTGTACTTTGGAAAGCCGTTTGAAAGAAAAAATATAAAAGCTTTGCAGCATTAATTTAAAAACAAATAGTAGTAAACTTAAGGCAATATTTATAGATGTAAAGACTTGTGTTAGAAGCACAAAAGAACTGTCTGATGTCTTCCATTCTCCTTTGGTGCACGTCAAGGGTCAAGGTTGCATTCGATCACCATTACTTATTTTCCTTATGTTCATATGAACTTCAATGTACATTGTCCAATAAAGCTATGGCATGTTTACATTGTTTGTTTTGCAATGTGCCGATGATCTAGTTATATTAGCTGAAAGAACTATTGAGATGCAGCGCTTTCTTAAGCGATTTGAATCGTATTGTGTTATGAATGGGATTCAAGATTAATGTTGGCAAAACAAATGTTGTGGCTTTCCTCAATCATAAACTTAAAGTGGCTTCATATTGTACATATATTGGGCTGGTATTCTCGTCACGTTGTCTTTGGTATAAATGCCAAAAAGTCTTATTGGAACAAGTGTCTCAGGTCAAAGGTCCAAGTCAAAAGTAAGTCGGTTAGGTTTGGAAAGCTAACTACCTACATAATGTTTAGGATTTTTTATTTTAAGATTCCGTTTGTCCTATCCTAAGGAGCTGAAATTTGGGGCTTTTGTGATGCGTCTGACACTGGGAGAGTACATATAAACAACTGTATATATATATATTAAAACTTGCACAATCTATTGCAAACAGTTTTGCTATGGGTGAATTAGGGAGAACAGTCTTAAATCGACCTACATTATGAAGCCAATACAATACTGGTTGAAAATATTCAAAATATCTGATATTAGACGTCCTAGAACCTGTTGTAATATGCAACTACAATGTTAAAATCATTGTATGGACTCCTGAAATCAAACATATACTAATTTCTTATGGATTTAGAGACGGTTGGTACAATCAAGATGTAGGAGATGAACTCATATTTCTGAAATTGTTCAAGCAATGATGTATTGATATTGACACACAAACTGGGAATGCAAAAAATAATGAATTGGATAGATTAAAAACTTACAAATTAATTAAGTTAGACCCTAGTCGAGAACGATATCTAGATATTATGGAAAGCCCATTGTACCTTAACTTATTTTGCAAATTTGGGGTCAATATGGGAAGATACCATGAAAGAATGTCTCATTTGTGAAAGTAATATTGAAATTGAATACCATTTTGTATGTGAATGCGAGGGTTTTTAATTGCATCGTAAACTGTATTTACCTAACTATCTTTCTGTGAACCCTTTAAAAAATAACGTTTTTTCTGCCCTGCAAAGTATAAATAAACGTACACTGAACTTAATATGTCAGTTTTTATTATATGCACTTATAGTTATAAAATAGTTCAATGAATTTTGTAATGTAAACTCTGAAATATAATAATAATATATTTATTATTTGTTTATGCATATTTTGTTCTATCTCACTCACATGTTTAATTTTTGCTAATGTTACATGTACGCCCACATTACATACATAAAGTCTTCTACCATTAACATCGACATAGATGGATCACCCGTGCAGTGCCTTCTCATTAGCATCACAATTTATATTTCTTTTAAAAAAAGTTATTAATGTGGCATAAGCATCCTTCAAAGTACAATAAAATATTTGTATCAACTGAAAACGTGACGAATATTTAATGAGAAAATGCGAAAATATGACAAATTTAATGTATTTATTATATGGTATATAGCGACAATCATGAAGGTGTCGGAGCTATCCAATAAACAAGGTGACAGGGGGTGTCCTTGGGCGAGACACGAGAAGAAGGTTCTTGACCCCAGTACAATGGTCTCGCGGTTCATCTCGCTATAACACCAGCAACATTGTTCTCGGGTTGAGAACCCATACCATCTCTGAGGCGGGAGTAGACAAGAACAAAGATGGCTGAACATGCCGAGCGCTGATCAGCCATATTTTTAGGTTCTGGGATCAGCTTGAGTTGCTAGGGCAAGCACACTCAGGAACAATCGAGAACAATTATTGGTGTTTGGGCGAAATACCAGAACATATCGCTCAAGGACGGCTAAGCTTTCAGATTGGCAGTAATTACGTGACATAAGCTTGAAAACATGTACGAATTGTTCCGCCTTATGCAGATCATTCGTCAAAGTTGCCTAAATACGGACCAATACACCACGGGTGCGGACTTTTTAATGTTCGAAATTATATTGTTAAACTAGGCATTTCTTTTAAAATGTTACATGTACGTTTTCAATTTTTTTAATGTTTACTTAACATCATGTATCCTGACCTTCTGAGATCATTATGCATTTTCTGTAAAATCCTGAACGTCTTCCTAAAATGAGGACAAAAGTGGAGATTTTTACAAAATCTTTGTGGTCTGGCTGTAACACTCATACACAGACAGTGACAGCCACTGTGCGCTGTAATGTGCTATCGTTTGATTAACAGAATAGACCTGTATTGCCAACCCAGGACTAACAGTAGATATATGAGATTACGTACACGTGCAAATTATTAATGATTTTGGTAAGAGAAATATAGAAAACAAAAAGAATGGAGGAAGAAGTATATTCTGATCAATATTTTGGATATACACAACAAAATACGAAGACAAATTCTAATAGGCATAATCATTTTGAGTTTACATAGGAACGGAATGATTTTAATGTACTTAATCTTAAAAAGTACGTCGACATTTGCGTTACTTAGCAACTCATTAAATTTGTATGTATTAACAGTTATGAGATACTTCTTACTTTTACGTTGTTTTCGTATTTCAGCAAATGTTGGCATTGAAAAAGAAAGTCATCAACTGTATCTTATGAGGCACATAATTCACATTTTCTCTCAGATATTTCAATTTTTTCCTATCTTCCAGTTTCCATGGGGAATTTATGATTCTTTATACGGAACTTTGTTACAAGTATTCTATTCTTTTCTGGCATACGTGTTAAAATAATTTTCGAATTATAAGGTTTGTTTAAATATAGGTTAAGTTCCGCTTTTAGGGGAATCAGAAAAATAAAAAAAAATGGGCGGAGTGAGCGATACATCTTTCAATTAGACTGTATATTGGCAACTCGTGGCACGAACACGTGGCAACTTTTAGTAACTATTCTCGAAGATACAGGTGGTGACGTAGAGACGTTTGTTACATGACGTCATTGATATGACGTGACTTTAATCTAAGTTATAATTATGATGCAACTATTTAATTGCATAACAATCATTTCGTTACATCATACCATGTTTTATCACATAGTTGGTACACTTTACATATAGTGTGTGCAGTTTCATATTTTTGATATGTTAACAAATAGCCATATCACTTTATGTGAATCTGATTTGTCCAAACAAGCCCATGAAATTCTTACGCAATATTCTCTTTACTAATTGACTGCGACCGTGGGAATATTCCTAACCCCGCCTTCTGGAAGTTTTTTTTTACTACTACTATCAACATTTTGGCAGCCATTTTTCGAATTGATTGCCCAAGGGGCATTGAGAAGAAAAGGTTACGTCTGTCTGAATATGGCCAATTTACCGCACAGGGGTTCGTTACAAATAAAATAAAGGGTATCGGTCAATGAATAGAGGGCTGGGGCGGGTATAAACCTATAACAGGGACCCCACCTGTAGCGGGGGGGGGGGGGACGGGGCGGTTGCCCCGGGAGCCAGAGGTCTTGGGGCGCCGTAAAACAGCTGATACAAATTCGGACTTTGTATTCTGGCCCTTTGGGCCATCATCGTCGACCCGGACGCCATTTACCCTTAGTACGCCACTGTAACCCACCCTATGACAAGCGTGGTTTAAATATTAACCTAAAGGAGTAAATAAACTCAGGGCAAATGCCGGTCTCCCAACTGACAGAAAGTTTTCCAACAACAGCATACATTAAATCAGGAATTGCTTTACTCGGCAACATCTTTCGTCTATATTTAGTACAATTTCTGCATCCAGTAATCATCCCTTTATATGAATATCCAACAACTGGAATACTACTTTTTCTGTCGTATACAATATTCTGCACCCATGGTATGAATTGACACGCTTTAGTTGGAAACATTTGTAAACATTCTCATTAACGTCGATATATTGTATACGGCGCGTCTAATCTAACCCGAGTGAACCATGTGACATCACACAGGAAATTCCATCTGAGATCCAGTGTTGAAAAATGATGTTTTCTGTGTCAAATGTTCTACTGATTTTGAAGGACAGTTGGTCTTTGAATTATAATTTGTAAAAATCCACTTTTAAATGTTACATGTTATAGAACTGCGCATTATTAATTTAACTAGCGTCTGGGACTTTTTTTACTCGCAACAATTGATAGGTGCAACGTCTGAGCCAGAGTGAACGAAATTATTTCTTCTTTGTCTCTAAACTATTTCCATTAAAAAAAAATATATGATAAACAGAATCTCAAATGGGTAATGATTTAATATTAAATTTATGAAACTTGTTGAATAATTACCAGCATATTATTTAATATTAAATTTATGAAACTCGTTTAATAATTACCAGCTTTTGCAAAGCTGGTAATTATCCAACGAGTTTCATAAATTTAATATTAAATCATTACCCATTTGAGATCCTCTATCAAAACATGATACGTTGACGTCATGATAGTTCCTTATATCCTACCATGTTATATACATGATATGTTGACGTCATGATCGTTCGTTATATTCTACCATGTGAAATACACGATACGTTGACGTCATGATAGGTAAACCTGTAAATTATGAAGCCATGTGTTGAATTACTGGCTTACCACAATGGTGTTTTCAAAATATTAATTGTATTAAACTATATATTTTGTCCTGTAATAATTAATATTTTATCTTACATTGGTGTTTATTTCTTAGGAAAACCAAGAAACTAATCGAATAATGTTTATCGTTTACTTCTAAGATTCGCAAAATATAGAAATTATTTGTTTCAAAAATGTTAAGCTAACTAGGTATTCATATCTGATCTTATGTGTTCAAAATAGAAGTAACACGAACACCAGAAGAAAACTAATAACTATGTAAGAGTACCACTTATACTTTCATGTCACGTCATAATGAAATTGGACCATGTACCACAACGCATTTGGAACATCTCGGGCTTCTTTCTTGCAGAAAAAAAACGCACTTTAATCATTTTAATATAACGTAACTTTTAAGGAAAAGCGACATCTACAAGAGCTTCTGGGATGTTATTACCTTATTCAACCTTCTGCAAAAATCAAATTGGTGAAAGTATTATCAGAATAGTAATCGTAATTGTAAGGAAGCTGACATTAAACTGATATCAATAGCATGTGCTGTGAGTGCATGCTGTCACTGCTGAAACATGACAGATCTTCTGCTATTCTTTACAATTGACAGTTTGATTCAATTAGCTCTCTCTCTCTCTCTCTCTCTCTCTCTCTCTCTCTCTCAAACAAACAGATTTGATTTGCTTCAAACAAAACTTAGTCTGTTTTAAAGAAAAGAAACAAACTGTTATATATATATATATATATATATATATATATATATATATATATATATATATATATATATATATATACATATATATATATATGTGTGTGTGTGTGTGTGTGTGTGCGTGTGTGTGTGAACAATTATGAAACAACATTCATTATCTTCTACCAATCTTCTCGTAACATTTAGGAATATTTTACCAGAGGTTCCGCACTTACGGCTGCCAATACACAGACATTGAAATGATGACTGCCTTCAAGCTGACATCAAATGATCTATTAATGAGAAATCATATATTTCCACGAAAGCCATTGTTCGTGGTCTTATTAAGCATGCTATTTGCGGGGAGTTAAATTCGTGAGTCAAGATATTAAAGTTTTAAAAAATCGTGACATTTTCTACGAACATCGACATTTGCATCAAATCATACTCGTTGGGTGAATGAAGGCCATGAAGGCATTGCTAGGAGTAGTGGTGACTAATCAAGATGGGATATTGAAATGCTAGGTTGATAGAGAATGAATAAACTGTATACTTATTATTTTAAGTAATGTGAGTGATTTAGTGTCCATAAATCTCATCAAATAAAGTTCCTATATACAAGGATTTTTCTAAAAATATAAATTACGTAAACGGATGGACTCGTACCGTTTAGAACAGTTTTCCTTAGCATACATTACGTAAACGGATAGACTCGTACCGTTTAGAACAGTTTTCCTTAGCATAAATTACGTAAACGGATGGACTCGTACCGTTTAGAACAATTTTCCTTAGCATAAATTACGTAAACGGATAGACTCGTACCGTTTAGAACAGTTTTCCTTAGCATAAATTACGTAAACTCACGGACTAGTACCGTTTGAACAGTTTTCATCCCTTGCGCTCCTCTCTCTCACCACCAATCCTTATGCCCCTCTCATTCTCACCACCACGACTTACGCTTCTTTCTCTCAGCACCACTCCTTACGCTCCTCTCTCTCACCACCACTCTTTATGCCCCTCTCTTTCTCGCCACTACTCCTTATGCTCCTCTCTCTCCACACCTCCTTATGCCCCTCTCTCTTACCACCACACCTTACGCTCCTCTCTCTCTCTCACCACCAGTCCTTATGTCCCTCTCTCTCACCACCACTCCTTCGGCTCCTCTCTCTCTCCACACCTCCTTATGCCCCTCTCTCTCACCACCACTCCTTACGCTCCTCTCTCTCACCACCACTCCTTATGCCCCTCTCTCTCACCACCACTCCTTATGCCCCTCTCTCTCACCACCACTCCTTATGCCCCTCTCTCTCACCACCACTCCTTATTCTCCTCTCACTCTCTCTCTCTCACCACCACTCCTTATGCCTCTCACTTTCGGACCACCAGTAGTATAGTGGGTCACTTGAGACTCAAACGGGAATCCTATGTTAAACAGGGTATACAGATTATAGACCCAAATGGGGAATTAACACTAAGCCGCCTTGTTAAAATGTATAGAAAAACAAATGTATTATCTAAAACTTGTTTCATAGGTCTTTTATTGGAGGAGTCTGTTTGGCTAGAATTGTAACAATGTAAGAATTTGTGTCTATTTTTCGGGAAATGTAATCAGCTGGAGTTTGTCTGCCATCTAAGTGAAATGAATATTACATCGTAGGTTTATCATGTGTGGTGAGTCTGTTTTACTGGGAAATGTAACATTGTAGCATGATGGGACTGTCTGGCCTCTAGCGGAAATCCTATGTTAGAAATATCCATAGATTTGTCATGATGGGTGAATACAGGGAGAAGGGGAAACTAACATTAGACCACCGTTGTTTGTGGGTTTATAGCGAGAAGGGGAAACCCTATGTTAAAAATATCCATAGGTTTAACATACACTGTGACTGACCAGAACCCTGTGATCTACTATCCAAAACACCCCACACCTACCATGTGTGGGCATGTATAGGGTCTGACGAGAATTAACATTACGCCTTACAATTAACATACGTAGGTCTATCTGGCCTCTAACGGAAATCTTTTCTTAGAAATGTCCATAGGTTCAACATGATGGGTGATTATAGGGACAAGGGGAGATTAACATTAGGCCTTAATGTTTGTGATTCTGGAGACAAGGGATAATCCTATGTTAAAACTCTGTCTAACGGGAATCTTATCTTAGAAATGTACATAGGTTTTACATGTTGAGTGATTATAGAGACAAGGAAAAATTAATATTAGGCCACCATTTTTGTGAGATTCAAGCGACAAAGGAAAAGCCTATGTTAGAAATGTCTATATATTTATCCTTTATAAATCCTGTATGAAGTTTAAGAGAGGAGTTTTAGAATTTAGGCTATCCTATATTTAAGATTATCACTACAAATTGCGCCATATACTGGCAGCCGCTTGTATTTTCTGTCAGTATGAAGTCAGGCCCATATTTTTCATTCATCAGCTTTCTGAAGATCATTGTTATTTTGGCTACATTGTCGGGCAGAATTTTTCGCGTGTGCTAAATTTGGTTCCAAAGTATTTGTTATATTGTAACATTTTATTGACACAGAATGTCCAGTGGCTGCCTTGTTTGTTTTGCTTGATAAATATATTGACAGAAAAGTACACTGAAGTGGTGTATCTATCACTTGGGATTTTTGCTAACCCAAAGAGCGAGAGATTGAGAGAGAGAAAGATAATTTAACATGACGCGGGTGGGTGTCTGAGAGAGAGAGAGAGAGAGAGAGAGAGAGAGAATTTAACATGACGCGGGTGGGTGTCTGAGAGAGAGAGAGAGAGGGGGAGGGGGGGTAGGAGAGATTGTCCAATTGTCCAGAGAATAATCCTTTATAAGTCCTGTTTGAAATTCAAGAGGAGAGTTTTAGAAATTTGGCTGTTCTAAATTTAAGATTCTCATTAAACATTGGGTCCTGAACTGGCAGCCACTTGTGTTTTTCGGTTGGTATCAAGTCAGGCAGTAGCTATTTGTTTTATAAACTGACTGACATTAGCTTACTTAAGACATGTACTCAACTTTTTTAGCGACTCTTTGCGGCGATGGTCTAAGATCAACTGAGGCAGGTTCAAATGTTCGGTTGTAAAAAAAATAATGAACCAATGGCTAGCATATTCTGACCGACTTTTTTTGAATACAACAAAATCGTGTTTAGCGTTAGATTGTGAAGACACGCAGATACCCAAGTTAAAAAAAATTTTCTGGTAAAGGTGTACTCGTGTTTTTTTTTTTGTTGTTGTTGTTGTTGTTGTTGGTGTGAAAACCAGATTTATTGTCAATTCATTTGCTGTGATCCAATGCATTTTTTTTGCCAAGCTAAGGATTGATTGTAACATTTCCCCATCATTTAGTGAAATATCATTTCACGAACGAGAGAGAGAGGAGCGGATGGGTGTCTGAGAGAGAGAGAGAGAGAGAGAGAGAGAGAGAGAGAGAGAGAGAGAGAGAGGTAGGTTGGAGCGGGTGGGTGTATATGAGATAGAGATTGAGAGAGATAATTTAACTTGTAGAGGGTTGGAGTCTGTGAGAGAGAGAGTGAGAAAGAGAAATAAAGAGATAGGTAGGCATGGAGGTCAATATATAGATGGATAAGTCACTAATCAAATGGGAGGGTTATTATCCATCATAAGTGACAATCGGACTCCTGACATGGGTGTGTGTCTGAGAGAGAGAGAGAGAGAGAGAGAGAGAGAGAGAGAGAGAGAGAGAGAGAGAGAGAGAGAGAGAGAGAGACAGACAGAGTTAAAAAATGTGAGAGAGAGATAGACTTTAACATGAAGCGGGTGGGTGTCTGAGAGAGAGTTAGGTACATTATAAAATGTGTGTGTGCTTGAGTGTGTAACTATCTTATTCATATTTCCCAAAAACACAAAGCAAGATATAGACATTTACTTTTTTCGGTATATTTTCCCTTGAAAAAAATTGTAATAAAATTTCAAAAACACATTACAAAAATCTACAGGAATGTCTGTTCATCTATAGGAAACTGTGATAAATTTGTCACAAAAGAATCTGTAGGTAAACAAAATCCTAGAACTGTAGTCACTAACACACATACGACACGTCGTCCAAAATTTTAACTGAAGCGTATCGTCTTGTGGAACCCGATCTTTGTAAAGTCGCACATGATTGAATTGCGTGGTTACTATAATCTTTCTTCGACTAGCGTAGACGTAATGTTCTCACAAACAATTTCTCTATGTTACTGTCATCCAGTTTTGTTTTGCCAAAAAATAAAAGAGTAATCCAGTGTCAGCCTCATTAATATATTTCGTACAAATCTAACATAGGCCAGTAGCTATTGTTTTTGTTTTTGTTTTTGTTTTGTTTTTGTTTTTGTTTTTGTTTTTGTTTTGTTTTTGTTTTTGTTTTGTTTATAAACTGACTTACTTCAGCTTACTCAAGGCACGGAATAAATATTTTTCGAGACTATCACTCTCTGGCGACGACCTCAAGCATCAGAAGCACATTAGGTTGTTAAGTTGGAATTTTGTTTTTTTAACTAATCGGATAGCATATTCTGACCGACTTTTGTCGAATATAAAAAAAAGTGTTTTGCCTTAGATTTCGAAGACAGGCAGTGCAAAATATTACTGCCTATACCCAAGTTATTTTGGTTATATTTTTCTAACAAACGATTTATACCTGTATGAAGTTAAGAATTTTTCCGGAAAGGTTGTGAATTTGAAGACGCCCAGTGTAAAATATTACTCTCGAGATTTTTTTAGTTACATTTTTCAAACTAAAGGCACAATTTGACTTGAAGATAAGATTTTTTTGTAGGGTTGTAACATATGTCTGTTGAAATTGTCAGCGTTTAACGTAAGCTAAGGTTTCTTGTACTGTAAGGTTGTGAGTTTGTGTTTTTTGAAAACGGCAAAACAAAGGTAACATAACCTACATAAACATAGGTAGACGTGTTCTATATAAAGAGAGACGTAGCATATTCAAATCACACCGGAATCAACAATCATCGTGAAAAAATCACACCTTTCCAACAAGAAACCAGAAGTCAAGCGACGACTACGTTCTTTGTCGCCGAATACGATAAGAAAAGTGTTATCACAAGTTTATGCCAGCGGTTTTGAAGATGAAATGATCGACACTTATCAAATACCATATACCCGGAGAGTCAAGATCCACGAATAAAGAAACTCGTTCGGTAGCCCCTGAGGAACGTTTTACCATTCGAGATACCCCAAAGTGACTTTCAGAAAATTTCGATCAATGGTTTACTCGTTCTCTGAAATTTAAAGAGTTCAAGTCTCAAGTTCCACCAGAAAAAGCAGCTGGCTTAATTACAGATTTATGGAAATCGATATTAGAGAAATTGCAACGACAGTGCCGAGTGAAAGATGACAATTGTTTGAGACTATCCATCACTCACGACAATTTGAAGTCTCCTGTCTGGATCCAGTTTAGTGCACCTGTAGAATTAACACCTTCCAAAATCATCAACAAAAGTTAACACGTTCAACAATCCCACGACGAGTTTGACATCACCGATGGTAAAGCTACTATTCACACGACTCACATATCACCTCAAAGAGGCAGCGGACGACGCAAAGTTTCATTGGTTGATGAACTCCGCAGTACCAAACAAAGTATCGTCCGCATTAACAACCATCAAGACTAGATGTGTTTAGCTCGTGCAATCGTGGTGGTTCGAACTTATGCCGAGAAGATTGATACAATGTAATGCAGACGATCATGGAAAAAGATAAGACGATAGGACAGACTCCAACAAGAGAGACAAGCAGAAATTCTTTTGCAGCAAGCTGGCATTTCCAAAGTGATTGCGTGTGGAGTTCCTGAAATGCAGAAATGTCACGACGTGTTGGCACCTCGTCATACGTTGAAAGTATACCTTCAAGTCGTTCGTGGAGATCTCGTGTTTCGAGGACAGGATTTCACAGACAGAAAATACATTCACGTTTATCATCACCAAGATTATTTAAATGCCATTACTACCATCACATGATTTCTTGGATACAGATACTATTGTGAGAAATGTGACCATGGATTTGAAGCAAGAAGCTAGCGGATATCCTTCTTGGTGTCTCACTGCGTATGATAAAGACGAATTCAAAGAACGGTAACAATCCTTAGAGGCATCACGTTGGAACACGTGGAACATAACGAAGGAAGACGATCGTTTGCTAAAGTCAAGCTGACATGTTTGTTGGTAAAACTAGGTCTACTTCCGATTTTTTTTTTAAAAGACGGAATACTTGGCAGATACAAATCGAGACTTTCAAATCATGGACGATAATGGAAAAGTCATAAAACACGGAAATCGTACGTGAAGATTTTATTTTGGCAAATTACGAAGAAGTCCACGAGTTTGCACCACCTCACGAGTTTGGAAATGACATCATACGTGACAGAAAACGCCCGTTTAAAAATTGTACTCCGTGTTCGATCGTTTAGGAGACCGTGTTGTTTACTTCGACAGAGATAGTTGCATGTACATCGATCGACCTGGAGGCTATCACACATGCATCTAAGACAACCGTTTAGGAGCATGGACCGACGAACATCCGGAAGAGACTATTTTGAGTTTTGCCAATGGTGGACCTATATATTACGGTTAACAGTACATAGACAAACAAAGGGAATTTCATACCAAATGTACACTGAAACCACTGACACCCAACTATCGTTCCAGTCAAGTGTTGAACTTTGACGTCTTAAAAAACCCTTAGAAAAAGTGTATCAGATCGCCTACGATAAACGAGTGCGACTTCGCGATAACAACAAGGTACTTTAAGGGCACACCTATCTCAAGAAAAAAAAGTTACAAGACAGAAAGATCATTGTGAGTACAGATCCTGACCGAGGAGAAAGATGAATTCCACGAAGAAAAAATATGATGGATCCTAACTAAAGTTGGTCTGTGTTTTATGAAATGTACATTGATTGAATACATGAACTGTATTTTTGTTTTTAAATGTACATTAGATGAATACCATAAACTGTATTGTTTTTGGAAATTTAAATATATTACATAATAAACTGTATATTTTAAATGTACATATGTTGTTCATGAGCTATGTTTGTTGGATCTAGTTGTTTGAGAAAAACCGAATTCGTCAAGCGTATCGTATGTTGTTACGAAGAGTGGCAATCGGATTACACGTTACTCCAAGAAATGCCAGGAGAACTATTTCGTTTGTAGAAGGAATTCCTCGCGGAGACGATGGGATCGTGTCTGACTTTAGTCAAGCACATCTTGTCATTTTCGATGTCATGTTAGGAGAAGACAAAAAAGAAATTAAATTTTGATTTTACACTATATGGACATCATCGTCATGCCAGTATTATTTACATTACTCAAAATTTATTTAAACAGTGTAAAGCGCATCGCACCATCAGGTTCAATGCACATTATGTCGTGTTGTTTAAAAGTCCAAGAGATAAATCTCAAGTTCACGTGTGGGCCAAACAATTTGGAAGTCCTTGGCTGAATTATACTTATGAGCATGCCACTTAATTGTCACGTGGTTATTTACTCATCGATTTAAAAATCTACCAATACCGAGTATTTGAGATTTCGTGCTGATTTGTTTTACGATTGGTGTCAAGAAAGAGGTCTAGACATTTACACGTTACCTTTGTAGTCTGTCTAAAAACAAACTATAAAACACCATTCGTTCTTTTCTTTCGGACAGTATTCAGCATGACTTCTTTTAAATCTCATCCTTCTGCCAAATTGATTCATGCACTGTATGCCATCAATCGCAAAGCAATACAACAGTGCGTTCACATTTGTTAGAAGCTAGCCTCAAAGAAGTGTTACGATGGTTTCCTTAGACAGCACGTCAATTACTGCAAGGTATAATTCACATACAACACCAAGAATTTAAAAAAAAAAGAAAAAAAAAAAAAAAAAAAAAAAAAAAAAGCAACAAGTAGCTTTGTCAAAACTGGCTGATCTAAGAATCGATGCTCAAACCAAAAAGAAATCATTTTAAAAACCTTGTGGAAGTGTAGATCTTTATGGAATGGGATTATTCGTTCATTTTTTATGCTAAAAAAAAACAACAAAATAAAACATAAATAAAAATAAAATACAGGCCCCCAAAAAGAGAGGGACATTCAGTTCACACTCAAAGAAGAAGACGAAAAGTAAAACAAAAAGAAAAGAACTTTTTCAAGAAAGAGAGGTATTGCCGCTAGAACGCCCACATGCTCACATACTCATGAAAACCTCGCTCTTTAACCGTCTCCTCTACTTCTCCTCCGTTAATGATGTTGCCAGCTAAACCTGATTTAAGACCAGTGTTTCTCATTTGATGAAAAAAATGGAAAGCAATTTCTAAAGAACCTTTAACTCCGTCGACGCCTTCTACTGATCTCGAGGCAGCTGCTGCAGCCAAAGAAGTGGCCTCACCTAAGACAAACGTGCAAGACAAACAGGCGTGTTACAAAGTGTACTGGATTTATCCAAACAAGAAATGGCTTCATTTAGTCCATTGAGAACACCAGTTGTACCTAAAATTAAGTTTGTACGACGTCACGACAATCAGTGGAGGCGGATTCCAGTATAATAAGATGTGCTGAATAACATTCACTTCAGTCTTCCTCCTGAACAAAGATCTCACAAAGTTCACACCAACATCGAGAACGACCAAAGAAACCTTATGAAAAAGAAAAAACGTTATCTCTCTTCGTTTATCTAAACATTTGGATGTTATGTTTTGTCAGTTCTTACTAAATCCATTGTTCCGATGCAAAAACAAATCATTCAAAAAGCTCCAAAATAAATCATCGATACCGAGTGTAAATATTGATGCCGCGTGTGAATGTTGTTTGAACGTTTTGAAAGGGACAGTTCCTTTGACCCAGAGATAAAAACAACGATTAGGATGGCATTGTTACATTCTTCGACAAACGGTGTTAAAGAAAATACGAGTCAGTCGAAAGAACCAAAATGCTCGTTCAGTGAGGAGGATTTAAACCCATACTTATAGGCCCATTGTTCAAAGTGCCTGCTTCTTTGTTAGGATAGAATTTCTGGACCTCTTTTAAGAAGAGTGATGAAATGAAGATAAAAAGGTCACACTTTCCTTGAAGGACCTCACACGTGTACCATTGGATCTTATGGAAGGATGAAAATAAACTTTAGTTCTATAAAAACAATGGATGAAATTCCATCGTTGGACGAACAACTGATACCTCGGTTACCTCCTAATCCTAATCACCGAGGTGGCCCATTTACAACAAGAGTTACAATCGTTGATGGACTGAACAAATTTGTCAGAAACGGACACATCGCAACGCTGCAGGCAATTATTGCAAGGACATCAACTGTTTCACCAGAAAGCTTTAGACAAGACGACTTTGTGAGAAATACAAAAAGTAGTAGCCACTCCCAAGAGGATGACAGAGAGAGGAGAATACTTCGAAGAAGAGTTTCAGACGACACTTGCTAAAATACCCAAGTTGACACCTACATCAAAATTGATTAGATGAAACAGTTGATGTCCACGCTATTGCCAGCAGAAGAGAAACGAAAGAAGGATAAAAAAGAACCTACTATTGCTAGTCGGACACGTCAAGCCTTGAAATTAAAAAAAAATACCACACGAAAAAAGAGCATCGGTAGTTGGTTTACTTATTAAGTAACAGTAGCAATCACATAGAGACACATTTAGCCAGCATTTACTACATTCCTGCTCATGCTGATGGCTACGGAGGAATTCAAAAATTGTATCTTGCATCTGAAATCAAACTCAAAAGCTTACGTCTGCAAGATGTACGACAATGGTTACAATAACAATCAGAGTAAACGTTGCACAAACCCAGTGTCGTACAGTCGATGTTACAAAATATTTGTTTGTGTCATTGGTGTGTTTTCAAACTCAGCTTGGGTAGTTTCTTTGAGTTCTAAAACAAGTTCAGAGTTAGTGTGAGCTTTAAAACATGTTTTAATACAAAGTGGTCGACACCCGCTACGATGGCAAAGAGACAAAGGTACCAAATTTCTGAACCAAGCTTTTTAAAAAGAATTGAAGAAAGACACATTCATTTGAAAACCCTAGTGTCATGGAAAGTTTCAAAGAACTTTAAAAGAACGTATGTGAAAATATTGTGCACATCAATATACTCTCAAGTACATCGACGTATTACCACGTTTAATCAAATCTTACAATCAATCCTACCATCGTCGCATCGGATATGCTACAGAAGAAGTAAAACCTCAAAACGAAGTGATTTTGTTTGATCAATTGTTTGGAATATCAATGATCAGAAAAAAAAAACGAAATGTTAAACAAAGGAGATTGGGTTCGCATTGGAAAAGGAAAACCCACTTTTGACAAAGGTTATTTACCTAACTGGACAACATAAATGCTTCGTGTCACAGGACAACAAATGACTAAGAAAGTAGACGACGTGTACGATATCGAAAGCATTTTCGATCGAAGAACACGTAAAGTGGGCAAACGTCGACTCCGACAAGTCCGTCGGAAGTGATATCCACCCAGTTTTGATTCTTGGATTGCAGCTTCACAAGTCATCGACTATAACAAGAAGTAGAGGTCACTACCATACCGTTAAACACTACCACGTCTCTTTCTCAGAGTTGATCTTTTAGAAAACAGGAACAACAACAACCACTGTGGGTATGGTGTGGAGAAAGTGTTCCTAAACATCAAACCGTCTTCTTCCGCCAAATCTTTGTGGTGTATTGTGTCATCGGAGCAGCCACTGGACATTTGATTTTATAACAAGGAGTTAAAAGATTGTGGAATAATTTACTCAGCAGTCGTATTGGCTATCTTCATGCTAATCCTTCTTTGAAATATGCCGACAATAACAACAAAGGTAGCAACGTCAACGCCAGTTACAACTCTTCTAATCACAATAGCCATCCTCTAGAACCCTCCTTGGAAAATTATCCTTTAACATCCCGTGACTCCTTAGAAACCAAAACCATTGAACTATGAATAACCAATTTTATTTAACATTACCAAGTGACATTTCTTTGGATGTGTTCCCAACAACACATTGTGCTATTACACGGCGAAATTACCTCAGTCTATGCGATTAGATCACGAGGCTCATTGGGAAGTGGCGTTGGTAGAAAATATGTATCCCACTCAAGTATGGAATATTGTCGAACATCAAACTACTTTCGTCGTAGAAATCCTCAACGAACAAGTTCAAGAACCCTTGGATATAAATGATCCTGACTTTTACGAATCTTAAACATCAGCACTGATGAATCCTTAATTGAGCATCTCACTGATGAATCTTTAATTGAGCATCTCACCAATGAATCCTTAATTGAGCATCTCATGAGAATTTCTTCAGGATAATTTTTGAATGCTCGACATCTCTTCTAAACGATTTCACTATGCTTAACGATAGTTTGGCAAAGCACTGGATAAAACTAGTTTAAGTGTACTGATTGAATATTATCCAACTTCTTATCGTCTCAAACTAGATTTTTCCGACGCCAAAAGCTGTCCATCAATTTGTATCCCAGTTTATTTGCTATTCTGGTTGGAAACACATCTCGCGTTTCAGCTAAAGACATCCACAACAACGACCGATTCTACAAGTATTTTAGTTACCCAATCGAATTGAACGAAGGACGGAATTTGATGTTTGTGTACTCTGATGTCGTCGAGTACAACGTCGTAGGAAACACAGTTGCTCCGTTGCTGAGAGTCAATCCTTTCAAAGTGATATCTGTCATAGATTCCTTCAATGAAGAAGGAAAGATGTACATCGTCATTATCTTCCCGTCAGTAAATCTTATTCTAACAGTGTCAAAATTAGAATAAAAGGAGATCTGGGACAAAATATTCTTTTCTTAAAAGGAAACGTCACCGTGATACTACATTTTCGAAAACGATTCTACAGTGAGTTGTAACAGATGTATCTTGTGTACCGAGAGGTAGCTCGACGACAAAGACATGGTTTAATAGATATGTTAAATCTCCTTTTCGTACGGTAGCACCCATTTTAAAACCTATGGTCACTCGAGGACTGCATGCCTTAAAAGATGCAGCTTTGACACAAGGAAAATAATTTCTCCAAAACGTACTCATCTACAAAACAAAGTCCTAAAGAAGCGTTCACGAAAGCCTGAAGACAAAAAATGTTTTTGATTCAAACAGGAAAAGAACTCTTAGGTCGCAGAGACGTTCCGATAAATTCGCTTCAAACTCCTGTCCAACGCATTGATTCCTCTTCTACACCACAGCTAGGACAAGGCAGAAAGAGATGCCAAACCTCACAAAGCTCAGACTAAGAAAAAAAAAAAACAGTCAGAGAGTTGGACATTTTTAATTACTAAAAAATTATACACCGAGGTTCTTGCGAATTTTTAAAGTCAGAATTCAATCTGTTTGCCATGCCACCTACGACAATGACGATACAAAAATCACAATGTCAAGAATTTCATCCCGTGTTGTCTTTGACTACCTCCGCACCTACTGAATTTGTTTTTTTTTTAACTTTGTATCAAAACTGACGAATGAAAATATTTGCAAGCCTTATTGAAAAACACAACTGGCTGACAACAAGGCTATCGATTTGTTTTTCGATTTTGTTTACAAATCTTACTGCTTGTCACATAAGTATCAATGTTTTAAGTGATAATCTTCAATTTCCACAGACTTAACATTTCCAGCCAAAACAGACACAGCTGTTACATTTCCAGAAAGACAGATTCACCACACATGATAAACCTACGACGCAATATTCTTTTCAGTTAGAGAACAGATAAACTTCAAACGATGACATTTCCCACCAAACAAATACAGCATATCACATTTCCCAGCAAACAAATACAGCATATTACATTGTTACCATTTCTAACCCGACAGACTCATCCTGTGATAAACATATGAACTGTTTTCCTAGACAATACTTTTTTTCTTTTCGCCTTATATGTTTCAATACTGCTGCCTAATGTTAATTTCCCGCTTTCTCTCTATAATACTGTTACCCTCTTTGACATATTATTGCCATTTGGTTGCAAATTGGTACACTGTACTAGTATCACCCCTTACGTTCTTCTCTCCGACCACCACTCCTTATGATCCCCTCCCCCCCTCCCTCTCTCTCTCTCTCTCTCTCTCTCTCTCTCTCTCTCTCTCTCTCTCTCTCTCTCATCACCACCCCTTACTCTCCTCTCACCCACCACCACCCTTTACGCTCCTCTCTCCCACCACCACCACTTTCGCTCCTCTGTCCAACCACCACTCCTTATTTCTCTCTACCCCACCCCACTCGTTATGCTCCTCTTCCGTCAATACTGCATTCGAAAGATGTGCTACATTATTCAAAAATTCCAGTTAATGACAGTTATGTTTTCATGGCTATGTGTATGAAATTATGTATGTATGATCAAGATTTCTAGATCAGCAATAACAAATTTCCTTGAACAATTACAAAATTCAAAATCGGACGGTAAATATTTCTTTCATTCCAAACGTGTGTTTTGGAAAACAACGTCTATAAGTGAAAATATAATGTTGGGATATTACAAACTTATTTGCATATCAATCATTGATTGTAAGGGAAAACAAAATCTATTCACCAAGAAACTATTTTTGTTCTTATTTATTCGTATTCAGCTAGTATGTATGTATGTATGTATGTATGTATGTATGTATGTATGTATGTATGTATGTATGTATGTATGTATGTATGTATGTATGTATGTATGTATGTATGTATGTATGTAGGCATGCATGCATGCATGCATGCATGTATGTATGTATGTATGTATGTATGTATGTATGTATGTATGTATGTATGTATGTATGCATGCATGTCCAGTGTCCAAGGCGTAGCGTATTTTGTCATCATTTTTCAAGAGCTATCAATTAATGTTCAAGTTATCGATTTATATTAGATATATCTTATTAATTATATCTTATTAATTATATCTTATTAATTATATCATGAAATCGCTTACACATCTAACTGGAAACAAAGGATATAATTATTTTTGCACGTGATATTGACTGCGTTTCGCCTTTTCCAGTCATTATAGGTCAATACATTTGTTTTATATTCTTATAGCCATGCCATTTAGTCTAGATATATGAGAAAATCTAGCTCAAAAGTCAAGTATATGAATGTATCATCTACGTTTAGGCATTACCTTTTGTCTGGTAATACAAAGTTCTGATTACATGGTTCTAAATAGGAATGAGCTTTTCCCTCTAATGTGCTTTAACTGTAAAAATAGATAGATATATAGATAGATAATAATCTACCTATTTCAGTGATCACGCACAATGTTTGGTACAAAACAGATGATAAATAATGGGCCTAAATACGATAGTATATATCTATGTCAATCATCACGGACACTTAATTTCAGATTCTACAATATTAATCCAGAACTTTTCATTCCTTTTTACTTCACAGTAGTCCTGTACGGGTTTATCGTCTCTACAATCGCACTGTATGTCTTAGAAATGCCCTTTTTTACTCGAGTTTATCGTCTCTGCATTTATACTGTACAGTTTATCGACTCTGCAGTTGTACTGTACAGTTTATCGACTCTGCAATTGTAATGTACAGTTTATCGTCTCTGCAGTTGTAATGTACAGTAGTTTATCGTCTCTGCAGTTATACTGTACAGTTTATCGTCTCTGCAGTTGTAATGTACAGTAGTTTATCGTCTCTGCAGTTATACTGTACAGTTTATCGTCTCTGCAGTCGTACTGTACAGTTTATCGTCTCTGCGGTTATTCTGTACAGCTTATTGTCTCTGCAGTTATACTGTACAGTTTATCCTCTTTACTGTATGTCTGAGAAATGCTCCTTTTTCTACAGTTTATCGTCTCTGCAGTCGTACTGTACAGTTTATCGTTCCTGCAGTCCTGCTGTATCTCTCAGAAATGCCTATCGACTATGCAGTCGTACTGTATGTCTGAAAAATACCCTACATTACTACATTTTATGGTCTCTGTAGTCATAATGTATCGTCTATGTAGTCCTAATGTACTATATATCGTCTATGTTGTCGTAATGTACTATATATCGTCTCTGTAGTCCTAATGTACTATATATCGTCTCTGTAGTCCTAATGTACTATATATCGACTCTGTAGTCCTAATGTACTATATATCGTCTATGTAGTCCTAATGTACTATATATCGTCTATGTTGTCGTAATCTACTATATATCGTCTCTGTAGTCCTAATGTACTATATATCGTCTCTGTAGTCCTAATGTACTATATATCGTCTCTGTAGTCATAATGTACTATATATCGTCTATGTAGTCCTAATGTATTATATATCGTCTATGTTGTCGTAATGTACTATGTATCGTCTATGTAGTCGTAATGTACTATATATCGTCTCTGTAGTCCTAATGTACTATATATCGTCTCTGTAGTCATAATGTACTATATATCGTCTATGTAGTCATAATGTACTATATATCGTCTATGTAGTCCTAATGTACTATATATCGTCTCTGTAGTCATAATGTACTATATATCGTCTATGTAGTCATAATGTACTATATATCGTCTATGTAGTCGTAATGTACTACTATATATCGTCTCTGTTTTCGTAATGTACTACTATATATCGTCTCTGTAGTCATAATGTACTATATATCGTCTATGTAGTCCTAATGTACTATATATCGTCTCTGTAGTCATAATGTACTATATATCGTCTATGTAGTCATAATGTACTATATATCGTCTATGTAGTCGTAATGTACTACTATATATCGTCTCTGTTGTCGTAATGTACTACTATATATCGTCTCTGTAGTCATAATGTACTATATATCGTCTATGTAGTCATAATGTACTATATATCGTCTCTGTTGTCGTAATGTACTACTATATATCGTCTCTGTTGTCTTAATGTACCATATATCGTCTCTGTTGTCCTAATGTACTATATATCGTCTCTGTTTTCGTAATGTACTATATATCGTCTCTGTAGTCCTAATGTACTATATATCGTCTCTGTTGTCCTAATGTACTATATATCGTCTCTGTTGTCGTAATGTACTATATATCGTCTCTGTAGTCCTAATGTACTATATATCGTCTCTGTAGTCCTAATGTACTATATATCGTCTCTGTAGTCGTAATGTACTATATATCGTCTCTGTAGCCCTAATGTACTATATATCGTCTCTGTAGTCCTAATGTACTATGTATCGTCTCTGTAGTCGTAATGTACTATATATCGACTCTGTAGTCATAATGTACTATTTATCGACTCTGTAGTCCTAATGTACTATATATCGTCTATGTAGTCGTAATGTACTATATATCGACTCTGTAGTCATAATGTACTATTTATCGACTCTGTAGTCATAATGTACTATATCGTCTATGTAGTCCTAATGTACTATATATCGTCTCTGTAGTCGTAATGTACTATATATCGTCTCTGTAGTCCTAATGTACTATATATCGTTTCTGTAGTCGTAATGTACTATATATCGTCTCTGTAGTCCTAATGTACTATATATCGACTCTGTAGTCCTAATGTTCTATATATATCGTCTATGTAGTCCTAATGTACTATATATCGTCTCTGTAGTCATAATGTACTATATATCGTCTCTGTAGTCATAATGTACTATATATCGTCTCTGTGGTCATAATGTACTATATGTCGTCTCTGTAGTCATTACGCATGTCTGAGAAATGCACCTTTTTACTACAGTTAATCGTCTCTGTAAGCGTATACAAACTGCAAACTGCATAGACCCAGATCTGCCGTCGCATAATGCGCTGGCAGATCTGAGTCTATGCAGTTTGAAAGGACTAATCAGTACAACAAACAACATAGACCCTGATCTGCTGGCGCATTATGCGACGGTAGATCAGGGTCTATGTTTTTTTCTTTCTCATTTGGAAATAGATTATACGCGAGTATATTCGGTAACTAAAACTAATGTACCACACCAACTACCACACCCTCTCTCTCTCTCTACTCTATATATATATATATATATATATATATATACATCTTGACTACATATTTACATTACTATATAGGAAAGGAACAAATAAGTCAAGGCACTTTTTCCAATCCTTTTGGCATGTATAATATTTAGAACTTGCGGTAATAATATATGTTTAAACAAAACAAACGATTTATTTGATTGTACAGTCTTAAGCTGATTTAATTCATCACTCACTTGGGGTTTGGAAAGCACTAAGCCGATTAGAATTGGAAAGTACTAAACCGATTAGAACCCTGCAGTGTTGATTTTACAAGAAGCTTTCCTCATGAAACAATTGTTCACCTTTGTGCTGAAGACGAGTTTTAAGTTGCTCAAAGTTTTATTTACCGTATGTACCGAGACCTGGATGTATTCAGAACATATTGGCGCCAAGTAGAATTCCTGTAAATATTCCGACCGCTCGATTGCAGAATGCAGATGGTTTTTTTTTTTTTTTTTTTTTTTTTTTTTTTGGCTGGCATAATGACATGTTTCCCCCGTGGTAAACACTCTCTGAGCGATTATTTTCATCTGATTGATTTACAACTATTAAGATTTCTGTATCTTTCTTTAACTCTCGTCGGGAAAGTGTGCGCCAACGATATCGCTAGCGATTACCAAGTGATGCAACTGTACATAATTTTAAAATGCGAGCAAGACTCCTATTTCCGGTAATTGAAAACATTAAACATGTATCTCCAATGATGTCACACGCGTAATCAAACATTATATACCCATTTTGGGATCGCAGTAGGGGCGGAAGGGGAACTACATGCAAAGGGGTGATTCAGCTCAGTTAGTAACTGAGGACACATTTAGATTTTTACAAACATAAGACTTGAATTAAAGATACTAACATCCAATTTTGTGTTTTTCATACTTTTTAGTATATGTTGGGATGAAATTCCAACTTAAAATAGCATCATATTCCTGCCTGGAAACTCATGAAAAGGAAATAAATCGATGCATTTGAAAGCCACACCAAGAGTCATGCTTTTTCCATACATATGAAAAAAGTATCATATACTTTAGTATAATTATATTAATACATATCGAAACAATAGTCTACTGATATTGAAGTATGTTGATAAAATTTAAAAAATGTCAATATGTTGACGAAAAGTGCAGCACAGCAGACACAAAAAGCATGGTCAGTTACGGTGATTTCCATAGAGGTTTAATTAAACTTGTAGGGGTGTACAGGAATAAATATATTGACGTTTACTGTAACATATTTTTGAGGGCATTTCGTGCAAGTAGCATGTCTGGGTTTGTTGGTTAAAGGGTACGTATATAATTTGAGATAATCTTAAGAGAATGAACATTTAAACATTGTTAAAATGTTAGTGTTGAAAGACTTACAAGATTAGGATAACAGGTTATGACAACATATACAGGTTTAGATAATAGATTATGATAAAATGTCAAGTTTAAGATAATAGATTATGATAAAATGTAAAGGTTAACATAATAGGTTATGATAACATGTAAAGATTAAGATAATAGATTATGCTAACATGTAAATGTTAAGATAATAGGTTATGACAACATGTGAAGGTTAAGGTGATAGGTTATGACAACATGTAAAGGTTAAGATAATAGGTTATGATAACATGTAAAGTTTAAGATAATAGGTTATGATAACATGTAAAGGTTAAGATAATAGGTTATGACAACATGTAAACGTTAAGATAATAGATTATGATAACATGTAAATGTTAAGATAATAGGTTATGACAACATGTGAAGGTTAAGATGATAGGTTATGATAACATGTAAAGTTTAAGATAATAGGTTATGATAACATGTAAAGGTTAAGATAATAGGTTATGACAACATGTAAACGTTAAGATAATAGGTTATGACAACATGTAAACGTTAAGATAATAGATTAAGATAACATGTAAATGTTAAGATAATAGGTTATGACAACATGTAAAGGTTAAGATAATAGGTTATGATAACATGTAAAGTTTAAGATAATAGGTTATGATAACATGTAAAGGTTAAGATAATAGGTTATGACAACATGTAAACGTTAAGATAATAGATTATGATAACATGTAAAGATTAAGATAATAAGTTATGACAACATGTAAAGGTTAAGATAATAGGTTATGATAACGTGTAAAATTTAAGATAATAGATTATGACAAAATGTAAAGGTTCAGATGATAGGTTATGACAACATGTAAAGGTTAAGATAATAGATTATGATAACATGTAAAGTTTAAGATAATAGGTTATGACAACATGTAAAGGTTAAGATAATAGATTATGATAACATGTAAAGGTTAAGAGGATAGGTCATGATAACATGTAAAGGTTACGATAATAGATTATGACAACATGTAAAGGTTAAGATAATAGGTTATGATAACATGTAAAGGTTAAGATAATAGATTATAATAGCATGTAAAGGTTAAGATAATAGGTTATGATAGCATGTAAAGGTTAAGATGATAGATTATGATAACATGTAAAGGTTAACATAATAGGTTATGATAACATGTAAAGATTAAGATAATAGATTATGATAACATGTAAAAGTTAAGATGATAGGTTATGACAACATGTGAAGGTAAGATGATAGGTTATGACAACATGTAAAGTTTAAGATAATAGGGTATGATAAAATGTAAAGTTTAAGATAATAGATTATTATGACATGTAAAGGTTAAGATAATAAGTTATGATAACATATAAAGGTTAAGATAATAGATTATTATAACATATAAAGGTTAAGATAATATATTATGATAGCATGTAAAGGTTAAGATAATAGATTATGATAACATGTAAAGGTCAAGATAATAGGTTATGATAACATGTAAAAGTTAAGATAATAGATTATGATAACATGTAAAGGTTAAGATAATAGGTTATGACAACATGTAAAGGTTAAGATAATAGATTATGACATGTAAAACAACTATAAAATATGAGTTTAATGTCGAATAAATTCTCTATTACACAACTTAAATACATTATGTTCAGGAAGAAGGGAATTCCATTGAAATAAAATGAGTACTTATAGGTGTCTTTAGCAGCATGAAATTGTCTATAAGTCATGGAATAGTTGTATGTTGAAAGTCTGCTGTTTATTTTCATGTATTCTGGCGTTGGTACTGCCACAATGTCATAGAAAATTTTGTAAAATAGTACAAAACGTGCATCTGAGTGTCTCTGTTTGAGAGCCAAGCCTACCCCGATTCTATGACACCATTGAGTGATGTGAATAATCATTCGAAACCCTACGTGCGGCATTTCTATTAATTGTAAATATGTTTGACGTTTCTTTTAGAAATTGGGTCCCAAACACTTAAACAATGTTCTAATTTTCAGGTCTTTTAGGCTTTTTAAAGTAATTTCTATCAGCTTTTTTTTTCTTTCTGATACTTCCATTAATGATTTCAAACGTGCAGTTTTTTAAAATAGTTATTTCATCAACATGTAACATCCAGAAGAGATCATTGGAAATGTTAACACTTAAATACGTTTCATGTGTGACAAGTTTAAAACTTGTCCATGGAGGAAGTTTTACATGGGCATATGGTTTCTTGCTGTTGTGACCTGGAGGTCTTGACGTTTTCTTGGATTAAAATCCACTACTTTTACAAAACCTGAAGCCTATCTAAATCATTTTGAAATCCCTAACAATCTGATACATTATTTATAATTAAGTATACGGCAGTGTCATTGGCAAAAAAATCTGATTTGTGAGGTTTTTGTATAGGCAGATTATTTATATAGACCATAAATAAGGTAGGGCCAAGGACTGATCCTTGTGGAACCTCAGAAGTCACCAGCAGTTCCGATGACTCCGCACCTTGCAACACAGCCGTCTGCAACCTACTATTTAGAAAAGCTTGGATCCATTTAAGAGCGTTGTTTCTTTTGTTTCAGTAGAAGTGGAGCTTATGAATTAAGTGTTCATGGTTTGCTGAAATCAAGGTGTATTAAGACTGTTTGCTTACCTGTAGCATTTGTTCTCCAAGGTCCTCGACCAACAGGGCAGTTTGTGATCTTTCTCTTGCGAAAACCATTTTGGAGGTTATACATGATTTTACTATTGTTGCACTTTCATTTAAGTGTTTTAAAAGATTTGAAGTTACGAAGTGTTCTATCTCTCCACTACAGAGAATACAAGGAAGAGAAATAGTGCGATAGTTTGATGGGAATGACAGCTCAATGGTTTTGAACAATGTGAAGACATTTGCTGTCGACCATTTGTTTACGCAATTTTCCTGTCAGGAGGACTCGTGCAAATATGCCTTGTATAATTGGGGATATTTCCTCACTGAACTGTTTTAAAACTAATGTACTAATTTTGTCTGGGCATGCTGCATTTTTTAGATTTAAATTATTTAAAAGTTTGGTAACACCATTTGTTGAGATCATAATATTGGGCATGATAGAAAGAGTGCTGATAAAATGATCAGAAACTGATTTTTTGGGATCGAATAGTTTATCATGTAACAGTTCTTATAATTTTTACCGACAAATTTGCCTTAGAATAAGATGTGATTTTGTGGTAAACACAGATTGTATCTATAAATTTAAACTGTAACTTTTCCCATTTTTTCCTTCAGAGTGCAACGCTTTGTGAGTCCAGTTCTTAATTTGTAAGATAGGTCAGTTTTCTAATGTTTACGTTTTTGCTCGTTTCACACAATCAGTATTGACAAAATTGCTTAAAATTAATATACGTATTGTTTATTTGCGTTTGACGAGTTTCCTCAGTGTTACAAATTTTTCTCTTTTTTCTTAGCAATTTGCCTTTTGCTGGTGCTGGTACAATATGCCTCTTTTCCTCACCAGACACCTTATCTCCCATGTTATCCAAGGAAGGGAGGCCCTTCTCAGTAATTTACTTCGGACATGCTTATTGCCAGTATATTGCACTGTTGTAGCTTTTTTCATTTTTTTAAAAATATTTTTTTAAAAAGTCATTTCAAGGCTTATCAATTGTCTTGAATTGGTGATTTTTAAGAAATAAGTTTGGATAAAATTTCATTTTTGATTTCAACTTTTGCCAGTCTGAATTTCTATACAAGTCACTTTGAAAGCTTTGGTTTTGTGTCAATGTGCGCTGTAACGATACCGTCTTTACTGAGACCAAGTAAGTCATAGATACCTGCCTGAAATGGGTTTAATAAGTATAAGGAAAAGGTCTAACACATTTCCAAATTGTGTTGGCTTGGTTACCATTTGAATGAAAACAAACTGGTGCGAATTTTGGTAAAAGTGATAATATTAACTTTCAATTTGGTTTGATATTTGGATTATTATTTTTGGTAATTAAAATTAGCAAAGACTACAACTGTCCCTTTTTTCTCTACTAACCATAGATTTGTTTTCAACTTGGTAAAAACATCCAGATCATCCTTTAATATATTCAGTATATTATATATGAGGTATATCAAGCTGTAAGTATAGGTATATCCAGCTGTAAGTATAGGTGTATCAAGCTGTAAGTATAGGTATATCAAGCTGTAATCAAGAATACAATATGGATAATGATGAGCACAACACTTTGTTTACATCCATCAACTGTTCTGAACGGACATCTTTCTTAGCTACCCACCCACCCCCGCCGCGTTCATATTGATGACAAACATTATGCAGTCGCTGGAGAATGGTACACCATAATCGTACACCATAATCATTACAAAATGTACAATTGTAGCTAGTAATATACAGTACATTACTTTTTATTGTCTATTAAACATATCAGAATTAAAGCTTCGCTCTTCCTACAAAAAGAATGTTCGATTCTCATAAGTGCAAGAGGTCTTAAACAACATATTGTTGGATTGGAATACTAGAAAGACAGACATTCTATATCGGCATCATCAGAATGCACATATATAACACATGCAATATAATACATGTACCGTATATACTAGGTTATAAGTCGAGCACAACTGCAAACTGCATCAGATCATATCTGCAGGCGCATAATGCCTGGATCTATGCAGTAAGTTAGGAGTACTCAGTAGATCAAACAACATAGACCCTGATCTTCCGGGGCATGATGCTATGGCAGATCAGGGTCTATGTTGTTTGCAGCTGGAGTTGGCTTATACGTTATGGTTTATTTCGTTTTATTTATTTAGTTTTTTAAATTTTTATATGAAGTTCATGCATCTTGGAAAGATTCCCATTCTTCTGACATCAGTGATTAATAAATTTCTACTCAATAATTTAGTAGCAATTGATTATATCCATTAGATTCTATTGCTTATCTGGAATTTTTTAAAATAACGCCTCTCTTTCTCCTTTATTTGTTTGCTTCTCTGTTCCCTACTCCGTATATCTGTATTGTAATAAGCTTATTAATTGAATATTTGGCTTGGTGTTGAAATGATTATGTAACTTTCACTGTTGCTGATGGAAACACGTTGCATATTTAATGGAGAAAACAAGAAATAGCAAGGTTTTATATTTAATGGAGTAAACAGGAAATAGCAAGGTTGCATATTTAATGAAAAAAAACAGGAAATAGCAAGGTTGCATATTTAATGGAGTAAACAGGAAGTAGCAAGGTTGCATATTTAATGGATAAAACAGGAAATAGCAAGGTTGCATATTTAATGGAGAAAACAGGAAGTAGCAAGGTTGCATATTTAATGGATAAAACAGGAAATAGCAAGGTTGCATATTTAATGGAGAAAACAGGAAATAGCAAGGTTGCATATTTAATGGAGAAAACAGGAAAAAGCAAGGTTTCATATTTAATGGAGAAAACAGGAAATAGCAAGGTTGCATATCTAATGGAGAAAACAGGAAATAGCAAGGTTGCATATCTAATGGAGAAAACAGGAAATAGCAAGGTTGCATGTAAATATAATCTTAACAATCTTATTGAACGTATGTATACTGTTCATACATTTGTCTTAAAGGTATATATCTAACTACCTAGCTGTCTGCCTGTCTATCTATCTATATATATATATATACACAGAGAGAGAGAGAGAGTGAGAGAATTATTACAAATATACACCAAACAGAGCGGAAAGTGCTATCCCTGAATTCTACAGGACACTGCTTGATAACATTTTCAGATTTTTAAAATCTGTTTAAATAATATTATCATACGGGTTAGAGAATTTTAATTCGTACTCTATGGAGATTTGAACCATGATCCGCTGGTTACGGCACCCATCGCTTTGACCGACCCCTATACCATCTCGACCAAGCACACGTCACCAAACAATGATGCTACAAAGTCGGGTATAGGCATTCGATCTATCTATCTAACCTGAAAACTGCTACAACTTTTAAAAGTAAACAACATAATGTATGTGATACACAAAAGTTGATCCATGAAGTGCATTTTTTAATCTGTAAAAAGCATCATGTACATGAATGAAATGTACACATTAGGATGGAGGGTCATTTTTGGACATACGATTGCAAAGACAAGTAAAACATCTCTCTAAGCATTTTAGTACAAACCGTAGTAAAGATCATTTGAGAGTATCTGGCATTGAGCACAGCATTTGCTGGTCAAAACGGATAGACAGAAAGATTAAAGGTCTGGGTTAACTTTTGAGAAGCTGAAATTAATTCTGAAATTCTACCGACGGTATAACCTCAATCGTATACCTGTTTTCTTTTGGAACGTTTTGCTTATATATATATATATATATATATATATATATATATATATATATATATATATATATATATATATATATATATATATAGAGAGAGAGAGAGAGAGAGAGAGAGAGAGAGAGAGAGAGAGAGAGAGAGAGAGAACAGTCCCGATCTATCGTATTTTTCGTTTTGAGTTTACAATTCAGCTTTTACAAAATCCCATTCGCCAGAATATTTTGCTGGCTGTGAATCTATTTTTTTCAGCCGCCTCCACGTTTCTATAAAGTCTTGTGTTCATTTATATTCAGTATTTATTCTCTTTGTTTAAGAAAACTATCTGCCAGTATTATTATATTTTAAAACATACGGCAAGCCTGACATTTACGTATATGGAATTTAAACTCATCTGCTGATAAATATATATTTCGCTATTGTTTTTCTCTTAAACTATATTCATATAATAAAAAAAATTGAAAATTTATATCGATTTAAAACTAAGAAACAGACATGATCCCTTCCCTACTTTCATCCCAATATCTTGTAACTCATCTATTCGAGGCTTTTTCTGTTTTTGATTTCGTTTGGATTGGGGCTTTACGGTATAGTAACACTTTCAAGATCATATCGTGCCGAAGCAAGGTGAGTAAAGTGCCTTGCCCAAGAACACATCACAGTAGCCTATCCGGGTTGATCTTGATGACGGGAATTGAACCCGCACCCTTCTGGTTACAAGTCCAACGCCTTAACCACTGAGTCATCGCGACTCTTTCTTCTTATTGAAGGAATTAAGTTACCTAGCAAGTAAAAAAGTGAGGGTTTTTTTTGTTGTAATGACCAACGTTTTCTTATTTTTCTATAGATTTACCTTATCATTCATTGCTACTGACGATTTACGACGTTGTGGACAATGCCAGATCTGATAGCTTTCTAAATAAGTCAAAGAAGTGTAAGTCCGTTCAATAATATGATACCGCCGAGTCGTTTCTGTTTCCGTTACAAGTTTTATAACGTATGTAGGAAGTGATATAGTGTCATTGGAAAAGACAGTTTTTTAAAAAAATCTTGTCTCCTAAGTTTCATTTTAATTTAGGCTTAATTTATATCTCAGCAATAACAATTCTTGGCACCCCCTTATTTTCAACTAAGTCTTGTTTTTGTAGGGGTTTTGGGGTGGGGTGGGGTGGGTGGGAGGGTTGGAGTGGAGAGTATAAATTTTAAGAATTATGTATAATAACACTTACTGTAGCCTACTCGATCATTTAATGCAAATGTTTAAGCACTTCTAACACAAAGTAACTGTTTATGTTAAATTATTGCTAAATTTCTCTAGCATCCACAAAGCGGAAGATACTAAATGACGTCACCGAGATGACCATATTGACGATGTTCTTTTTCTTTTAGAACGTAATAGTCGGATTTTCTTGAAATAAACTTTCTTAACGGTACAAGCTACTATTAATTCTTTGGATCGCCTTTTAAAATATTTTCAAAACAATGTCCACGAGGTAATTATCATCTTGTCCCTTTCCTACTTTGTTAATCAATTCCTAGTTTCTTTACAAATGTATTCCCTTTGACTCGTAAAATCTAATACGTTAGACAAAAGAAGCTTTAATGAACGACACAAATAAATTGTGCAAACTATTATACCGACACATGCTTATCAAAACTTTAAGAAATATTCATGAGTACAAAACGTAAAATAGATAGACAAACGTGGAATGGTATATTGTTTTACGTTCATTGTATCTTGATTAACTTTTTTCTTTATGTCGGTTCCTGATGCACTATTTCATACAGCGTCATATACAAAGAGGGTTGAGGGACATTGGTGTTTTATGAACACATAAATAGTTTGTTTTTAAGAGTGATGGTAAGATGTAACGTTAAAGTGACTGTGCGATGAGGTTGATATATATATATATATATATATATATATATATATATATATATATATATATATATATATATATATATATATATATATATATATATACCTCTGTGTGTTGATACATTATTTCCGTGTTTATGTAAATTCTATTATTCGAGATCACTTTGTTCATTCCGCGAATATCGGCCACAAAATGCTGAAAGTATTAAAATAATGTCAAGATTTCTGCATAATATATTTCTCGCTTGAGATGTCCCTCGGGAAAGTAATAGCCTGTCTAAATGGGTCCGATAAATCTTATTAAATAGGTATACATGATTAATGCCCTGAGGGGAGGTAGACATAATGAATGTAACTATCTTAATTTGTCAGATGCACATCACTATTCTAACGAAACAGCTAATTTTCTTGTACACATTTTTTTTTTCTTTTTTCTTTTTTTTACTTATTTTGTATCCTGGGCTGCCCATGTCCACTTTTTCTGCGTTTAAAGTCCATTTTCGTATTTAACCAAACTAAAAATGCATAGTTCCAATTCAGCCTCTGTGAAAAACAAATGAATCAATGAAATACAGAAAAAGAAAACGGAATACACGTGTTAGAGACTTTACACTTTCAAATGGCAATCTTTGTATTGTACGTTTTTCATCCTTTGCATTAGTACATGTATGTCCGTGAATATGATTTTTTAGTGCCTTTGATAAGTATGTGCTTTTCAAACACTTTGTTGTATCCACACCATACGCACTTAAACTACATTGCTAATAATTCCATACTTGCATAAGCATACATTAATTTAAGGCATGATCATTTGTGACCTACGGCTGATTTACGCATTGAAGTTGCACGTGCCGTTTGAATATAGCGCTTATTTTGCTCATGGCCTTTTGGAACTGTCACACGGATGTCTTTTGTCCTCATTGTTATTCATGATTACAGACATTTCATTTGCTAAGATCCGTTAATGTTTCCTTCTAGGGGTAAAACCCTGCAAAAACAAAGGGAGAAAAACAAAACAAAAAATATTAGCTATTCGGCTAAAAAATAAACGAATTGAACATAAATGAATTCACTTGATAGAGTGATTGGTTGATGCACTCGGATTCAGTAACATTCACATTGGTCTTGTGAGTTATTGGATTTACGTTTAATACAGTCATCCAGTCCTTTTGAATCTGAAGCTGATGCAGTCGTTTATTTTCACTCCACACTATAAGCATGTATTATTCTTTTTCCTTTCTTTCTGTCCTTCCCTCTTTCATAACATCTACTACCGAATATACTCGCGTATAGACCGATCCAAATGCAAACAACATAAACCCTGATCTGCCGTCGCATAATGCGCCGGCAGATCAGGGTCTATGTTGTTTGTTCTACTGATTAGTCCTTGCAAACTGCATAGACCCAGATCATTATGCGACGGCAGATCTGGGTCTATGCAGTTTTCAGTTGGTATCAGATTATACGCGAGTATTTTGGTACTTCTTTCTTGCTAAACTAAATACAAACATTAACATATGATTGTAGAAAGTACTTAAAAGGGAGATATGACCATAATTATGGAGACGTCTTTGAAAACTGCCACGTGATAAATTCAAACGCAATATACCTGATTCATCAACTCGCTTTATTTCATAAAGTTCCTCGGAATATCAACACTAGGTCAAATTAAGCTGCAAAGTTAATCGGCAGATTTGTACTCTCTTTATTTCTCTTAGGTAGCAGGCTGGGTCCCGTGGAACACGGTTGATTAAAGTTTAGACTCGAACATTTATTCTCCATTCTTCACGTGACTAGAGATGCAATATTGTACAAATGTATACTGCTATTGTACAGCAGTGTTGTAAAAATCAGATTTATTATTTGTGTACGGATAAAACGTCGCCAAATGACGATATCAGGAAAATGTTCAGACCGCTAATCATCTAAAATGATATAACAGTCGTTATAGGATTTCATATTTATGATATTTGTGGCGAAATAATATTCGTAAATGGCATTGCGTAGAGCGATATTTAACGAGATTTAATCCGATAACGAGCGAGATGATACCTGCTAATGACTTCTGCGTCTGACTTTATGGCACTCCCGCTGGTATGTAGAATCACCAACTTAACCTTGTAAATACCTAGGTCATAAGTTATGATTATGTATCTTAATGAGTCAAAGTCAAAGAGAATCTTTGTTATACATACATATTCAACATCCGTTAGGAATGTAAAATAGTTTGTTTAATGGTGATAGAGAATGTCTTTACTCGCCATAGCGGACAACTGTGAATAACAAACAGGACAACATTTAAGATCCCATTTGTTGTCATTTTTAAAATTTTAACCTCGACATAAATAGCACATGCCCATTAAGGACAATCTGTGGTCTATTAGGCGTCCTATATAAGCAGATTTTACAGTATATATGCTTAAAATTATAACAGTGACAGATAGAGAATGTTTAAGAGACTGGTATTGTTACGTGTACGGGACGTACACGTGCATTTGGTGCCCCTTTTCTATAAATGACATCAATCCCCAATGAGTTTCCTGAATAATTTATTTATCCTATTGTTTGTTACAAATTGTTGAGCGGTATACACTTTTATGTTGAAAATGCCATTCAAATGATATTACATTTTCTTATTTCAATAGTAAGTGAAAATCTGACTATCAAGTTTCCTTTTTTTCTGTTGACTGATATTGACTTGATCAGTCTTCAAATGGGTCAGAAATCAACACAATTTAAGAACTTCCTCCTTTTATAACTTATTACAATTAGACATGCCGCCACTATATTGTTCTCAATATCTAAAGTTAATGTTATGACAGTTAAGTCACGTATTTTCATGTGATTTATTTGGCTTTTGACAGAAATAGGTCAAACTACCGATTGGACATGAAATATTAGTAAGCAAATAAGCCATTCAAAGGAATAAAGGAGCAAACAATGGAAACACAGTAAGTAAAATGTAAACCATACAATCAACAGAAATGAAGCAACTTTGCTGCTAATGTTGCATTTAGCACAAATATGCTACTACTATTACTGCCACTATTACAACAGCTAGTGCTATTGCTAGAAAAATAACAATACAGAGTACTAATACTACTGTTGCTGCTACTACTAATGCTACTATTTATGCTACTGTTTGTACTACTACTACTACTACTACTACTACTACTACTACTACTACTACTACTACTATTACTACTACTACTACTACTACTACTACTACTACTACTACTACTACTACTACTACTATTACTACTACTACTACTACTACTACTACTACTACTACTACTACTACTACTACTACTACTACTACTACTACTACTACTACTACTACTACTACTACTACTACTACTACTACTACTACTACTGAGACATGCATTAATGCTGCTAAAATTATACTTCTTGCTACTACCATTACTGCTGCTGCCCTGTTTCGATTAATATTGCTACTAACAGAGGTAATAATACTACTGCCACTTGTTCTGCCGATATTTGTAATAATTCTCGTGCCACTTGTTCTAAAGGTACTTGTAATAATACTACTGCCACTTGTTCTTATGGTATTTGTAATAATACTAACGGTATTTTTATTAATTTTAACGATTTTTGTAATAAAACTAACGGTATTTGTAATAATACTAACGGTATTTGTAATAATACTACTGCCACTTGTTCTTATGGTATTTGTAATAATACTAACGGTATTTGTAATAATACTAACGATATTTGTAATAACACTAACGGTATTTGTAATAATACTACTGCCACTTGTTCTAAAAGTATTTGTAACAAACACTACTGTCACTTATTCTTACGGTATTTGTAATAATACTGCTGTCACTTGTTCAAACGGTATTTGTAATAATTTTAACGGTATTTATAATAATACTAACGGTATTTGTAATAATACTGGGGCCACTTGTACTAACCGTATTTGTAATAATACTACTGCCACTGCCCAATAACAATAAAACAACCACTACTACTACAACTACTAATATTACTACCACAACTACTACTAATTTTACTACTACTACTATTACTACAACAACTACTACTAATATTACTACTTTTACTCAAACAACTACCAATAATATTTCTAATAATAATACTATTAGTATTACTGCTGCTGTTGCTACTACAACGTTTTATGATGATGCTATTTGTACTTCTTATTGATTTACTTATAAAGAATAGCAATTGAAATTCATTCAGTTATCTTTTCTGCTATGATAATATTTATCTGTCTCTATCTATCTATCTATCTATCTATCTATCTATCTATCTATCTATCTATCTATCTATCTATCTATCTATCTATCTATCTATCTATCTATCAATCAATCTGTCTATCTATCTATCTATCTATCTATCTATCTATCTATCTATCTATCTATCTGTCTATCTATCTATCTATCTATCTATCTATCTATCTATCTATCTATCTATCTATCTATCTATCTATCTGTCTGTCTGTTTGTCTGTCCGTCCGTCTATATATCTATCTATCTATCTATCTATCTAATACACACAGAGAATTTAGACAATTATCGGCATAATAAATACTGCACTTATTCATTCGAATGATCATTAAAGAGTTCCAAGATTATGTCCTTTTTCCCTTGAAAACGCATACATTCGTGAAGAAGGATTGCTTGACCCGTAGAATCGGTTTAACCCCCACTAGCACGGGCAGTAGATCATCTGATACTGAGTTCAACTCTGGCCCAAGAAAGATCATATATCCTTGTCAGATGTATGAGAAGGCTGTTACTTGGAATCAACGAGCAATATCATGCGATAAGTGCTCCCTTTGGTACCAATTAGCATGTAAGCATATGTCTTCGCCAGTTTATAAGACCCTTGAATGCATTAATACCTCATGAATCTGTTGTTGTTACTGCGGAATGCCAAACATTTCAGGTATCTTTTTCGAGTCCTTCATGGTTGACACTAACAACTCTTACTGCCACCTCTGCCAGGTGTATTCTAGCCACTTATCAATTCAGCATGACTCTCTAGGCTCACCGATGCGTTTTACTAGCCAAAAACACAGAAGCCCACTTACGATAAATGCTCACAACCACTTCAAAGTGTCATGTATTAATATATAAAGTTTTGTAACCAAGAAACCAGCTTCTAGAACTTTCTAGAATCCTGCAGAGCTGATGTTATTCTAGCATGCGAGACCTGGCTCAGACCAAGCATCATCGACAGTGAAGTACTTCCCCCTGATGCTGATTACACGCTTTATAGGGAAAAAAAAGCAGATGGGTACGGAGGAGTTGAGTGGTCTGAAGTCCGATATTATTAGCGACTTTGTTGATATTGACACAGAGTGCGCAATCCTATGTCGGAAAAGCCATTGCTCTGCCAGTCAGGATCTCATGACATGTGCAGTATATAAACCTCGAAACAACAACATGGACTACGCATCGGAACTGAGAGGCCAAATCTATGACTGATTCCACAGATTCACCAAGGCTGCTATATCGATAGAAGGTGACTTTAACTTACCTGACATATCATTGTGCACTAACACCTTCAACCGTCACCAGAATAAATGAGTCCTTCCTATCCTTAGAAGATCTTAGACTTACCCAAAAAGTAGACTTTCCTACCCGTGACACAAACACCTTTGAACTTTTCTTCACAAATCGACCTTCATTTGTAAATCGCTGTGAACCGTTACCTGGCATAAGTGACCATGCAGCCATCTAAACAGACGTGAACATCTCCATTCAGCGACATAAACCAGCAAAGCGCAAGCTCTATATATGTGGAAGAAAGCTAACCTGGAATCTGCAGCATATCAATGCTCTGATCAACAAATTCACCTTAGCATCTGACATAAATGACATGTGGTGCGACTTTTAACATTGGTGTACAGCCATTCTGAAACTCCATGTCCTTATTAGAACCACATCACAGAGAATAAACTAGCCGTGGAGCAGTGGAGACCTACGACTTCGGAGCAGAAGCAAACGTAAGTGTCTACAACGTGCTCACTCTACCAAATCCAAACTGGTCTGGAACCACTACACATTTCTAAAGCGCAAGACGAAAGAAGAATGCAGGCGGGCGCATGACAAATATATCAATGAGATCTTTTTCATCGAAAACTACAGCCGTAAAAGGTTTTAGAATTTTATCAAATACAAAAAGAATGACCTCGTGGGGTTTCACTTTTGAAAGGAGTTGGCCTCATATTTAGCAACAATGCAACCAAGGCAGATATCTTGAATAAGCAGATCACATCAATGTTAGCATCAGTTTTCACCAAGGAAGATACAAAAACATGCCAGACTCTTTATAATTAGTTTTAATCCTACTGTACATCCTATCACAGTATCCACAAATGGAATAATCCTCAACAGTCTGGTACCATAATTATACAAGACACAGCGAAACATTGAGGATATAGAAAGAGTACGGAGAAGGGCCGCCAGGTTTGTCACCAATGACTTCAGCCAAACCAGCAGTGTGACAGACATATTACAGAGTCTGGCATGTGAAGAGCTGTGTATCCGTCGGAAGAGATGCAAAGTTGTGATGTTCCACCGCCTAGTTTATAATCTAATGGATATACCTGGCAGTCAGTACTTGATTCCTACTAGATGTCACCCAAGAAGACACAACATAAAGTTCCTCCAACCACGTGCCAGAATACAGCATACCAGTACTCCTTGTTTCCAAGTGCAATTAGATTATGGAATATGCTACCCAAGTACCCAAGTCCCTTGTGCAGACTGACTACAAAGAGGCGTTCTGCCGAGGCATCGTCAACTGTCCCAATATATACTATTCCAGATTGTAGACCGTTTTTAAATTGTACAAACCCAGCTTTTAATTAAACAAAATCAGCTTTTAATGGTAGAAAATGAGCAGACATTGAAGATGTTCATGAAGATGACCCCTCTGTGGACGTATATCTTTCTGTTTCGTGTGTATATAAATGCATCGTAAGATGACCCCTCGATGGACGTATGTGTTTCTGTTTCGTGTGTATATAGATGCATCATATCTTCTTATAGTGTTTGCTTTATGACTTATTTTTTCTTTTGTTAACATTCATTTTAATCACTTGCTATTCCTTCAGTTGATATTATCCATAAACTTCAGCGGAGTAATACGTCTGTCTGTCCGATTGTCGCCAACTATATCTCTTCGTAAATCTGTGATTGGAAGCTCACCAAAAGCTTAAACATAGGTTGCCCGTATGACAACCATCTGCAATGGGGGTTGCCCGTATGACAACCATCTGCAATGGGGGTTGCCCGTATGAAGACCATCTGCAATGTGGGTTGCCCGTATGACAATCATCTGCAATGGGGGTTGCCCGTATGACAACCATCTGCAATGGGGGTATAGTATTTGGTCATTCCCTGACATAGGGTCAGGGTCAGATATAAAAATAATTGTAGTTACAGTGACATTTAAAAAAAAAATTCACCAACTAAACATGCCGTCATAGCAAGGGAACATATAATGTATGCAACGGATTTTGAGTTACTTCCTCTGATCTTGGTCAGGGTGGGTGGATGGAGAAATGTGTAATTAAAAACTGTAAAGATTTGTCAGAGAGAGCCATGGAACTAGTTCAAATTCTTTTTTTAATTTTCTACTGTGATTAAGGTTAATAATTTTACTAAAACTGAGATCTACTTATACCTTATGTCAGATATCTCTGTTTTAATCAGATATTCTCACCAACATCACCTTGCAACGCAAAGTTGTCAGGTGTGTAAAGCTATAAGTAGACTTACCAATGTAAAACATATTTACAACCCTACGATTTAAATATAAATATCAATATTACCTCCAATGTTAGCATATGCGATATCACATGTCAAACATATTGACAACCCTACGATTTAAATATAAATATCAATATTACCTAATATGTTAGCATATGCGATATCACATGTCAAACATATTGACAACCCTACGATTTAAATATAAATATCGATATTACCTCCAATGTTAGCATATGGGATATCACATATCAAACATATTTACAACCCTACGATTTAAATATACATACCCATATTACCTCCAATGTTAGTATCTGCGATATCATATATGGTTACATATGCTATTTTTAAAATAATATGTTATACATGTGTAAAAATAACACCTGTACTATAAAAGCTATGATTAATACATGTTTACAGAATGTAAAAAAATCAGATACATTCGTGAGCCGAATCAGATGAATTAAGTTGTCAAAAATTGTTTCACATATGTGAGATAATATATCTATATATATATATATATATATATATATATATATATATATATATATATATATATGTGTGTGTGTGTGTGTATGTGTGTGTGTGTGTTTCCCTACATGTGTAAGAGTTGCATATGTCTTACATACGTTATAACACCTGTGTGCAAATCTACTATATTTGTCAAATGTGTGGTAACTTTGCCTGTGTACGTTTATGATCGACTTTATTGACCTAAACTCTGCGTCTCCTTTTCTTTTGAATTAGATATTTTCATTGATGATTGATTGATTGATGTATAACAGCAAATCAGTTTCATGAAATACTATTTAGTTGCCAAAGCAAGTGGAGCAAAGTGCATTGCCCCACAGACACACTCCATGAAAGCCGACCAGGGTTGGTTTGGGCAGGATTCGAACCCGCAACCCATAGATTGAGAGTCAGGCGTACTAATAACTGAGTCACTAGGGAGGTTTGTTTTCTAATGAGTTCCACCCCACCCTTACCACCACATACGTTAATTACGAAATATATTCCCAATATTAGAATCACACAATATATCTCTTCTGCCAAAAGAATCACTCACGAAATATAAATCTTTCAAGACTAAACCATTGTTCTGGATAAAGTTTACATGTTCCGACATATTTATAAACCAATCTGCCCAATCAACTGGCCTATAAATATTCATGACAACGTGTTTACGAGTGGGAACTGTCAGATAAAATAAATTGCTCCAAATCAGAAAAACGCATAATTAAACTTCACATCGTCCTCAAAAAATGCGTGATTTTACGTCATGTCTTTCCTTCGCGTTGGCCTTCTGACTCAGTCTATTTATCATTGCACTTAAAAGTTTTTTCTTCTACACTATGTTTTATGCTAAACAAGCATCTCATCTATTTAACTAAACGATTATTTGTCTCTAACTCATATGCTGGGTAATAAGCGCTCGACACACCCATAAACGTAACCTATTCGCTACAAATACCTTTGCATGGAATGAGAGAAAGACTCCACCATGGTAAATAAATTGCCAGGTATTACACGGCACCTGAACGTGATTTCTTAATTGCATGATGAATTTGAACAAGCATACAGATCACTTAGAACGCAGATGATCCATACCGATTATCGAGAACGGCTATACTGTACGTAAGTACGAGTTATCGAGAACGGCTATACTGTACGTAAGTACGAGTTATCGATGACGGCTATACTGTATGTAAGTACGAGTCGACTACTACGGCCTTTTAGAATTAACGCGCCTTGTCCAGTGAACAGTCAGCATCATTTACAGTATCTCGCTGGTAGAGTAATATTATCAGTGTTGAACAGTCTCCGCCTTTACTAGCTAGGCACATCGGGATTTGTTGTAGTAGTACTGAGAATTTCCGTACATATTAACTTAAGTCTATTATTTGTGTTCCGGAACAGACTTTTGCTCACTCTTGTCGGAAACGAAACTTAACTATAACCTGTCATTTGACAGAAAGGCGAACACGTAAAGCCCACCTACGTACAATAACGTGAAGAAAACTTGATTCATCTTCTTACGGATTCATTTGAAAACTGTTTTACTGTGAACAGGATATGTACTGGGATTACGAACACATTGACAAGGCCTTCGAACACTGTAAGTATTCAAGTTACGTCCATCTGTCCACGTTTTATTTTTAGTACCCTTGTTTAGCATTGTTAGAACTTTGCACCATTTCTCTGTATCTAAGTTCATTTTGACACCATTTCTCTGTATCTAAGTTCATTTTGACACCATTTCTCTGTATCTAAGTTCATTTTGACACCATTTCTCTGTATCTAAGTTCATTTTGACACCATTTATCTGTATCTAAGTTTATTTTGACACATATGTGTGTAAAACATTATCATCCGATTTCAGCCAGTTTTGACCGTTTGTATAGAGATCATGTTCGAAAATAAGTTCTTTTCTTTACAGTATTTTTCACAAGTAACATAACAATCCTCGTTCTCTGATATGATAGTGTGCATTCATCTTTACTTTCATTATCAAGAAACTTTAAACAATTTACCACCCGCCCTCAAATAAAGGTGAAATTTTAGGTTTTCTATTATTTCATAAGAACGGAATTATATTTTATTACAATGGTATACCACTGCTGGTTGTCTGCAGGGAGTCTTTACTGTCAGTGATTGTTAGACTAATTTAATTGTCTTTAAGTGAACATTTTGTGATTAGTAAATCCAATTTTCTTCCCCATTAAATGTTATGATAAACAGTCCAGGGATACCTTTTATCTTTAAATCGAGTAGCTGTTGCATCTCTCTCTCTCTCTCTCTCTCTCTCTCTCTCTCTCTCTCTATATATATATATATATATATATATATATATATATATATATATATATATATATATATATATCGTACAACATTATTTACATTTCATTGCATAAATTCGTTTGATATTTTTGATATTACATGCATCATTTTACATAATGACGCTACCCAGGGTAGTGCAGTGACGTTTCAACCAGGCGAGAGTACCTTCAAGCCAAAAAAAAAACAAAAAAACATTCATGCAATTTTTCGGACACTGCAAGTGAGTTTAGTAATGTTCCTAATCAATTCTTATCCGTGTCTTCATATTCATGTAGAATTAATTGCACTAGTTAATAATACTGAACTTTCTTTTTACAACATTCGCAACAGAACGAATGATTCCACATGCGTATCAGCAATCATATACAGGACTCGTACTTAAAGAACATAGTGTAAACGATACTTTTGTTTATTTATTGCTTCCATATTTTCACTTTCTTTGTTTCGACCTATGCCTATAAGCTTCATGCTGACAGTCCAGTTGAAAAAGAAAAACGTACCGCGTAGTGTATAGTCTGTTAAGACAGAAAGATCTTGCCGCCCATTCACCTTTAACAGGCTTAGTGACAGTGATTTATGAAGGATCACAATTGGAAGAGTCTGCGAAGAAAAACAATCGTCACATATATGTTAAAGCTATTCAGGCTGCATTTGTTTGAAGATGACCTAGTTTTGGGCAAGATTATGAAAATAAAAACACGAATAAACTCTGACTATTCTCAGAAAAAGGTTCTGCAAAACATAGTGAATACAAAATTTTACCAAGCCTTTGTAACAAGCATTTAGATTGGTTAATATCATATCATGTGACGCAGAAAACTAAAAGTTATTTGTTCAAAACACTAGAAAGGAACTACTTATGTATTCATGCGCCCTTCTTGTGTACTTTGATAATAATTGTACACAATTATTAAAATATAGTTCTGTTATTTATTTCTTGAATAATTCGCAATTATTTATATATGTTATATGTTATTTTGTTTCCATTTCTTTTCCATCTCTTTCTTTTCTTGGCTTTTTTCTTTCCCCTTGAAGTGAAACAATGTAATTATTTTTAACTACTTACAATAATGTCCTATTGAATATAGGTCTGAATTAAAACAAAACAGTATGTAATATATTAATGAATCATTAATCTACATGTCATTTTATAAATCCGAAACCTTTGCAACGTCCATGATACACTTTACTTTGATGGATAAGAAATGTGTTTCCCCAAGGACTCGGCATTGCAATTAAATGACAGCATTCATGACTCCAAATACGACCCAAAACAGGAAATTGTTTCTGCGGCGATTGGACCAGAAACACGTTTCACTGTGTTTGTTTTTGACCCGTATTGTAAATCTTTGGTTGTAGTCATGTGACATAAGTAATTCAATCGAAGTGTAACCTAGGTTTAACGTGGGTTTGACAGAAGCAAGACGAGGACCTGCAGCCTAGCCCAATTTGGTCGTAGCAAAATAAAAATAAAAAAGCAAACAAAATAAATTGAATCATAATGGCAGACAAGCGTTTCAGTTAAGCAACACTTTTCTGGAGTAAATGTCCCTCCAACAATGATAAATACGAGATGTTGGTATGGAAAGATTTTGTCCCAGTACACTGGAAGGTGAACTTAGATGTAGCTAGATATCACACTTTTCGGTTTTGCTTAGCCTAACATAATTTAAATACATAATTTAATGTGATTATTGTATATGGAACATGACAGCAAAAAGCAACCCCTGCTGGTTCGGGAACACAGAATAGGCCCGATGAGCTCTCCTGCATGTCGTAAGAGGCGACTAATGGAAGTAGGAGCCGCGATGACTCAGTGATTTTTGCGTGCTGGACTCTCAACCCAAAGGATGCGGATCTGAATCCTACTATTGGATCATCACAAGTTGTATACCGTGGTGTGCCCTTGGGCAAGTCACTTTATTCTAATTACCTCAGTAATAAATGACCTACTTGTATTGCAGTGTCGTAAAACACTCAACCAAACAAAATACAGAAAAAAGAGACATTTCATTTGCAATCTCTTCTCAAACTAACACTCTTCCTGCGGGTTCATGGCGACATGAGTCGCGGTGACTCATTGGTTAGAGTTCCAGATACGTGAATGAAAGGTGCGGGTTAGAATCCAACCATCAGATCAGCCCTGGCCGGCTACCGTTGTGCGTCCAGGGGCCAGGCACTTTACTCCAATTGTTTCACCACTAAATGACCTATTTGTGTTGCTATGCAGTGACACACCTAACCAAATTAAACCAATCGTACTGACACAGCGTTCACTTCCTCTCATATGTTTTTTTCTATTAAGCTCATCAAACTATTTTATATATGGAATCGACCGTTTAATTTTCTGGCTGTTAGGGTGCTAGGATTGGAATTTTTTTTAAAAATCCAGCCCTCAAATATTTTGAAAATAATAATAAAATAATAATCTTACTTTGATTTGTTGAGAAAAAAAACTAATTCTGTCCATTATATGAATTGACAAAAAAAATGTTCTCTGGAGACAAAGAAAATAAAATATCCAGGTTGGAAATTAGGGTCCCCGCCCCCTCCCCCACCCCCCAAAAAACTAATTAAATGGTCCCTCTCTAATGCACTATTATACAGATGTTAATTCCCCATTTGAACAGTTAACTTCCACACTTGTTGATTCTCGTCTTGCCTTGAATTGAGATGTTATAATAAATATTAACAACAATATGGTATTAAGACAGCTTATCAACAAAGATGCGAACCTTAAATATTGTGAGTATATGGGTATATCTTACCAGTCAGGGCTGAGGAAATTTCTTTTTCTTCTACTTATTCAGGACAAGCGGTTTCAGAAAATTCACTTCTCCCACCTATATTTTCACTTTTCCAAATTTAAATCACTTGTCGAGATTTGATTAAATGTTTGCACTTTAATCCATGGAAAAAACAAACGAAATAATGTACAACATATTTATTTCTTAAAAGAATTTAATTTTTCAAAAACATAGGTTGATATTATACATTTTGTTACATCAGAGGTTTTCAGTTTTCCATTGTCCATGTATCGTACATGCACTATTTCTACTCCAGTACGGTAGAAGCAGTACTTCCATCAGCAAGAATGGAAAGGAATTTACTGGAATTCAGACTTTTCCTAAACCACAGGCCTTGTGACGTCCAGAACTGTCATGAGTCTTGACTGGTTTAATCCTAAATTGTCAGTTCCATTGACAAATACACTGGTTGAATTTCCAACCTGTGCCAGTTTGGGATATAGTTTGCAATTACTGCAAAACATTTTTGCTTCCGAGTCAATGAATTCAAGCCAGGGATAACTATCAACCCAATGTGGCTAAAAATTTCTCAGTCTCTTAGTAGTATCATATTGGATATTTTTTTGTTGCTACAGAGTCTGGTTTTTGTCTCCTTGGAGAAATGCTTACCTCACATTCAGTGGCAGTCTTACGTTTTACCCCTCCATTTTCACATTTAATTTCCTTCTCCGACTCTTCCTTATTAAATTCCTTGAAACAATAATTCAGTAAACTCATTTTATCCACATAGTAAATATCACCTTGCTTGACGACTACTTCTAAAGTGATCATAACATACATTTTGTCCTTAAAGTATGAATAGAGACAGCTCCTTAATCAGCGTAAATGTTTCGCTTCAAACGCAGTATCGGACGTGAAGTTAATTCTCTGTATAGTCAATTAAAAACTAAAGGCTCATCACTGTCGTTTAATCAGTTTATAAAGGGAACCGACAATAATGTCGCTAACGTGCCTTACATTAATTGAATTGAATTAATTCTCTGGTTTAAAATCATAGGGTGAGTGGTTCGTGAGTATCTGTTTTAAGTAAACACAATACAAGGAAGAGTTATCAACCCGACGTAATGGCCGCACACGTCGTTAATCCAAGATAAGTAAATAAGAGTTATCAATGACCACCGGTTGGTGTGTTACTGGATGTAAATATATACATGTACATGGAGAGGGGAAGAATCGAGCATTCAGTACGCTCGGTGGGCATGAACGACCAGATTAAAGTGCATATGGCATGAAAATAGGCAATTGCCCGACTTCTTTCAAAATAGGCAAAAAGCACTTGTCCCGGACTAGCGACTTGGAAAATTTTACTTGCCCCACTTCGAAAATGAACAGTCAGGGACGTCGGGCAATGGGATTTGCGCAGCCCTGACTAGACACCTATGCACTGAAAAAAGAAAGATAAAAAAATACCAACATTAAAATGTTGTATGGGCCAACATTCATGACCCTACAAGTTTGTAGACCTTATCTATCTTGAAAGGAATATTATGGGACAATGTTTGTCATAACCTATTTTGATGGATAAACACATTGCCAAGTTCATCCTGGTTCCAACAGTTTTCTATTGTAAGGGAAAATACTAAATCTGAAAATGTTAACTCAAGACAGTTTCATACGTGGCGGATCATATATATTGGATTAAAATCAATGCTGTAAACCTAACGTTTTTCCAGTGCTATATATTTTCGCGGAGGTCGCTGAAGGGCAATATCCGCAAAAAATATAGCGCTTAAATACACATTTTAAAAATATATTAGATCAACGAGAAGTGATTGATCATAGAAAATTAAAAAAAATTTTAAAAAAAATAAACGGAAAATAGTTGACTGGCACTTGGAAACTGAAGTTTGTGAGGTATGAGAAAGGTAACTTTACATTAACTGGTGTCTTATTAAGGTACGGCAAAAACTACACCTATTGCAGAAGGATCCGTACAGTCACTGAAAAACATTTCATAGCATATCTGAGGCGCCGACTTTATCGAAGTTTCTAATTCGATGGAATTCTATTAAACTTAGGTATGAAATTCGTACAGTTACACGTAGCTCCCACACAATTTACATGTTAGTCTTTTGCGATATGAATAATTTATACTTAAAACTAATGTATACAATAATATAAATCATTCCGTACTTCAAAGAAGTAAACCGACTAACTAAGATTACAAAGTTTATTCCGCAGTTATCCACACACCGGAAGCCTTGCAACTGATCATTTGTGAATGACGTCAAGATTGGTGTCAGTTTCTAGTGGACGTATACTCACAATCAATCATTACTAATTTCTTCGTCTGAGATATGAATATCTATGTAAATTCAGGTCCCGCATCCAGCTGGTGGAATACGTCTTCTATTCCGTCTTGTTCGCAGTCTTTACTTGTTAATAGTTTATATCTTTTAAATGCTTATGACTTGGTCGAATACCAAGAGGGGACGTAAATTTGATAGCGTATCATACAAACGTTCTCAATGTTTGGTTATTCTTTAAATTTCTTTTCTGGCAAATGTTGCCTTCTAACGTCATACTACACTTGATAATTAGCAAAATCCGGACCGCACTCATTTTGTACTTGAATTCAACTTTGCTTTTACAAAATCAATTACACAACCAGTCCCAACAACTTATCCAAAGTAACCTCGAATGGTCTGAAATAGGCGCGTGTGGCATTTGAGGCTGAAGAAACTACAGAATCCGAAATAAAACCACCGACCTAAAATTCTCTACTAATTACCATTATGCGTGATCGAACCCAGAATTGTCAAGGTGTCAGGCGAACGCATTAACGCTGCGCTTTTCTGGCCTTTACGTCCTTGATCTTGCATCAGGTGTATTAAGTGGTGGGTTTTTGTTAATTCAAGGTTTTGATTGTATCTATGACAGGTGGTCTCGCTTATCTATGACAGATGGTCTCGCGTATCTATGACAGATGGTCTCGCGTATCTCCTGAACATAAAAAAGCTATTACGAAGTATAAAAATGTTTACCACTTAAGAATACTTCTCTTAAGATATCCGTTTTGCAGTATTTAGGATTCTTGAAAAGATTTTATGATCCTCATTCTATCTGTACGTTGAGTGCTTTTCCTTCTTTCGTTCAGAGATATTATTCATTCTACACTTACAGCGATTTTCGAAAACACTGAATAAAAAATAAAAAGTAAACATGAGAGTGTCAGAAACGTTGTTCGTATTTTGTGATCAAATCCAAGAAATACGGAACAAGAAAAAGAGAGAAAGGAAGTGTACACAAATGTAAGTATATATAATGCATTTACACCTGGCATTTAGATGGATATATTTGGTATTCCATTTGTACTGTCTTCGTTTTCCTAACCATGCAGGGGTGAAGAGTACACACTGTATGGGTTTAACTTTGCACTTTTCACAAGCCGGTATATAAAAATGCGAAAATCTACCATAGCAGACATTAGAAACAGCTAAAATTAAAGAGAAGATTTGTCAAAAATGGAAAATTTTGGAAGATTTAACTGTGCAGAAAATTACTTATATGCATCTTGTTGTAATCACTCAATTTAAACAGTCATGGCATGAGTCAGTATTTTCAAGCAATGATGAAAAAAGCATTGGAAAGTTAGTCATTGTGGCATAGTTTTGGCGCGCGTCACACGTGCATTTCAAGATGCACTAGTAGCGTTGGCAATTAATGAAAAGGTATTAGAAGGAAAGATTGGACTAGTCGTTTTAACAATGTTATACGTACCCTGGAAAGATTGGACTAGTCGTTTTAGCAATGTTATATGTACCCTCGAAAGAAGGACACTGAGAAAATGCACCCACATAGCAAATTTATTTTTAGTAGGTGACTGAATTGAGAGTTACGTCCAAAACAGAGACACAGTCAATAATTCTGCCCGCTTCTTGAAGCTAGCTAGGGTAGGACAATGATACTACAGAAATAGCTAGTCTTATGTGTATTTTAAAACATATTACAGAAATAGCTAGTCGTATGTGTATTTTAAAACATATGATGGAAACGAATCTATACAGATTAGTGTCATTTGTTTCTAAGCATGTCTTTACAATGTCTGTCACAATCATGCCATGATATTAATGCATATACTACTATCTGTATGTATGTATGTATGTATGTATGTATGTATGTATGTATGTATGTATGTATGTATGTATGTATGTATGTATGTCTAAGTTTCTGTCTATATATGCCTGTCAGGGGCCCCGGGTGGCCGAGTGGTCTAAGGCGCTCGCCTTTACAGATCACTGCCATCTCACCTCTGTCTGCGTGGGTTTGAGTCTCGGGCTCTGCCAATGTGGATAAATGAGAAAGCTTGCCAGTAGCTTCCCGTGGGTCGGTGGTTCTTCCCGGGGTTTGCCTGGGTTCTTCCTCCACCAGATAAAACTGGCCGCCATGTATAGCCTATCATGTGCTGAAAAATGGCGTTAAACCCACAACAACAACTCTCTGCCTGTCTGTCCGTCCGTACGTGTAAGTACGTAAATACATATGTATGCATGTATGTGCGATTGTCTGTGTAAACTGTGTAAGTGTCTATCTCTATCTGCCTATATATCTGTCCGTATGTATGTAACTAGGTAAATACACTGCATGTATGTAGCAAAGTAGGTAGGAAGGTAGGTGGCAGGGATCGATAAATAAACGTGACTTCTCTTTCCCTTATCCCATTCTTTGGTTCTTTTTATGTAGATGAGTTCGTGAATGCAAAAGTAAAAGCAGTTCGGATGGTGCACTCGCAAAAATATTATCATAGCAGAAATGTAGGATTGCCTTAATTCCTCTTCATAAACTCTTTAGATACCAAAATAACCTTGGAATCACTCCTTGAATGCAAGCACAAGACTGCTTTTATCTCAAAATGATCCGTACATAATTGTCTATTATACACAGCGCCTTGCTATCTCAGTATAGATTTGTCGGCGTTGGCGAGATTGCGAGGTTTACCGCTGTAGCTATAGAACACTTCTTTCTTAAAATTTAAAGCCTCTTGAAAAACTGAGTCTTTATATACAGCCATTGCCAACGCTATAAGTAGAGACTATTAATTGGAAGTTAAGTCGCTGTTTTGGCTCCGAATAATCGAGAGAGGAATATTTTCTTTACATCGATAAGTTGAAACTATTGGAACAAGTGAAACTTGTAGCTTGAAAACAAAATATTTGTATACAGCTATTCCCTCCTTCTCCCCCCCCCCTCCCCCTTTCCGCCCCACATTAACCGGTAGAACGAAATGTTGTATGTGGAAATTTTATTGTATTTATTTCTTCTTATTCTTCTTCTTCATATTATTATTATTATTATTATTATTATTATTATTATTATTATTCAACACCTGTAACATTGTACTTGAAATATGTATATCCTTGGGTGTCTGTGCGTACGAGATAGATACACAAAGGATGTCACAATGAGCAAGACAGAAGAAAAAAAAAAAAAAAGACAAAACTAAAAGGTAAGACAGTAAGAAGGAAGGAATGTTTGTGGACAAAGGTAACAACCAATAGCAGTGAAACGTAACCTATATGTAAAGTTAATTAAAGGGACAATAACATGTTGTTATATAAGGGAAGGTGACCTTATTATAGAAGTTATTGTGAAACTTAAGTATAGGAAAGGGATTGAGAAACATTGTTCTTTATTGAGCAGGTGGTTTTATATCAAGATGTCCGCTAAAACAGGTTTTACTGGACTTAATTTGGGCATGTCAAGATGCCGTTGTATCCTAACTTTTCCTTAATATCCATTGCAATCTTTGATGGTTTTATTTCTCTTTTAGAATGTTACATATTTAGAAACACTTTTAAATTTTAAAGACTAAATCGCACAGCACTAAGTCTTGTTGATTAGTCACTGCAGTTTTTATCAAAAGAATCAACTATGCTTCACTGTATATAATATGATAAAATTCATCGTATGTAAATAACTTCTATCGCCGGCCACACAGGTCTGTTACAACCAAGGGTTCTGCGGCCCCGGGTGGCCGAGTGGTCCAAGGCGCTCGCATTTACTGATCACTCACACATCTCACCTCTGTCTGCGTGGGTTCGAGTCTCGGGCTCGGCTAACGTGGGTATGTGAGAAAGCTTGCCAGTAGCTTCCAGTGGGTCGGTGGTTTTTCACGGGTTTTTCCCGGGTTCTTCCTCCACCAAATATACTGGCCGCCATCTATAGCCCTTCATGTGCTGTACGTTGCTGAAAAATGGCGTTAAACCCACAACAACAACAACAACAACCAAGGGTTCTTGTACTTGTTATTGTTGTTGTCATTGTTGATCTAGAAAATAAAAATCTCCGCCTCTTCAGCTTAAGGACAAAATGGCTGACTTAAGAGCTGATCTGTGTCTTCTGGGTCTAATCCGGGTCCAATCCGCTCGGCAACCGGTGTTTACACCAAGCTGGGCAAAATGTATGTATTATGTACTATGCCGCAGGGTCTACTCAGGGTCCGTGCATGCTGTATTTGTTTTCCAACGGATTCTACACTGAAGATAAGCCAAACAGTAATAAACAATTTGTAGTTTTCAGATTCTCGAGCAAAGTTCGATATCGATTTCCTTCACTAAATGAACTTATGCAAGCAACGAGAAATGACTTCCATTACTTTAAATAGTCCTGATTACACATAATTGTCATCAAACACAACACCTACTAATCGAATCGTGCTAGTAATCTCTCATTATAACGAAACTCGAAATTACAAATCCCTTGATATAACGAACACCCACATTGGACCACAGAGAACATTTAAAGATAAGTAGAACGATTCGCTATAATGATTTGTATGCACCCGAATACACAATGATGAAAAGAATTTGAAACTTTTCCATGTTTATATACAACTTCAAGAGATGAAAAATGCAATTATCTTTGAAATTATTTTGCTTCTTACTGCACACTTTAATAGCACCCCAAGGATGTAGACAAAACGATTTCAAATTATAAAACGGCAACTTGCATACAATGTGCATATTTGTTTAAAAATATAATGAATATTGAAACTCAATGACTGTACGTTGCGATAATCTTTAGATAATGATCATTGAACAATATTCAAGAAATATGATTATATTGTCAAAAATACTGTAGAATATCGAACACATGTTGACAGAATAATGCATTATATACAACTTTCGAGTAATTATGTCATAAACAAAAGGAAAAAAAAGATCATGAAGCTTTGCAACGAATCGAGATGCGGCTTGCTTTCTCTTTGGTTCATGTGTAAACATTTATTATATAGCTAAACATTATGTTTGTATCGTTAAACATTATCTTTGTATGGTCAAACATTATGTTCATATATTCGATATGTTATGGATATTGTTTCATCCCGTGCTTGAAGGGTATTTTGCAACGTGGGCAAATGTGCGAAGACAAAACGGTAAGTCTACAATGCGGAATGGTAAGGCTGGCAAACGATCAGAAACTGTATCAAGACAAAACGGTACCACAAAGCAACGGCACTCAAATGGTATGAAACAATATGCCTTGATTATCAGTGAAACACTTGAAAAACGGTACAAATCATTAACAAACGGCACGCCGCAAACGAAGACACTCTCGAAAAATGGTAAGAAACAGTACGGAAACATAACGAAAGTTCTGCCGTATATACCTTTCCCTACATGGTATTAAGGTACTGATATATATATATATTTTAAAGGCAAACACAAAACAGAGACTAAACAAGCAATAAGCTTACAACAAAAGCGTTGAAATTACAAAAGTTTGCATAACTTTTTCTAGGGGAATTAAAGCTTGAACATGTTTGATGTGCTGTCTTGTTGGCTTCAACTCAACTAATGATGTAAACTAGTTGGTACTGACCACAAATGGAGGAGCCATAGCGCCATCTATTTCTTTAATATAAATTGGTGCAACTGCAGATTATATCCCGGATATTTCATTGTTTCCGTAAGGCGAGTAATGACCTTAGCAATAATAATACCAAGAGGAACTACAAAAAACAGTAGTAATTATAGGTGAGTGAGTAACTAATGAGCAAAAGTAATTAATTATTTAATTGAAAATGTGGTGGATGTAAACAGATGATGATTTTATTTGCATGTGGTTGTCTGTTTTTCTAGTCTTCTTGTTTTAAGCCGGTTGGTTTCGTTAATCTAAGGCAGCGTAGGCAGTAAGATTATTTTTTTGGTCCTGGTTTCTGAACTCCAGTTGGGGTTGTGAGCAATTGCAGTTAGTGTTACATCACTGAAAGTGTGGCCAGGGGAAGAGAAGTGTTCTGCGACTTTACTTCTGTCCAGCTTCTTTGTCATCCAATCAGATCTGTGAAGATTGGTCCTTTTGTGTAGCTTTTAAGTTCCTCCTACATATTCAAGGCCGCATATATTACATGTGATAAGATAAACTACATTCTCTGTTTTACACGTTATGTTTGGACCATGTATGTTCAATTTTTCGCTCGTCGCTGTGCTTGAGAATGAGCTGGTCTCTATCATAGGTTGACAGGTTTTCCACCATTTATCATCACAGGAACCAGATTTGCCCGGATGGTCTTGGCTTGTGATTGGCGATAGCTTCGCTCTGACTAGGATGACTTTGAGGTTTTTTTGGTCTGCGGTAGGCTACTACTGGTTTGTTCGGGAGGATTAACTTTAGTGTGTCACAAGATTCCACAAAGGGCCAGTGTTTGTAGATGAGTTTGCCTACTTTGGGGTTGTCTGGGTGGTAGGCCAGGATAAATGGTATCCGATAAACCTTTTCCTTCTGGCTGTGTTTTACTTGGTCATTGCGGTTTGTTTGTTTAGCCCTTTGTGTTGCCTCCGCTGTCATGTCTTTGTCGTAGATTCGGTTCATCAAATGTTCAAATAACTCTTCAGATCTTTTTTGGAATGTTTCATAGTCGGAGCGTCTTCTACGTATTCTCAGGGCCTGGATATAAGAGATGTTCCGAATGCAATGTTTTGGATGACAACTAGATGGGAGAAGATATTTGTGTTTATCAGTTAGTTTTGAGTAGATATCTGTATGGAGTTTGTTTTCTACCAGTCTGGTTGCGCTATGACTCCTCCCTTTGTAGGTCAATACCAACTAGTTTACATCATCAGTCTAGTTGAACTCAAGCAGATAACACATCAAACATTTTCAAGTTTTAATTCCCTTAGACATAGTTATGTAAATGTTTGTAATTTCAACTCTTTTTGTGTTTATTATTTGTCTTGTCTCTGTTTTGTGTTTATTGTTTGTCTTGTCTCTGTTTTGTGTTTGTCTTTGAAAAAGACTCAATGAGAGTCAAAAGCGCTAAGACTAGTTAAAAACTAGTTTGGCACTGTTCGTTGTCGGTTTATTGCATTTATCTTAATCAATCCCTGAAACACGCGATCCCTAGCTGGATCTAGTGCACTTGAAAGGTCTGTTATTCGCCATAAGATTTGTACTTTTTATTTATGTATATATATATATATATATATATATATATATATATATATATATATATATCTGTGTGTGTGTGTGTGTGTGTGTGTGTGTGTGTGTAGCCCGACCCGAGAAAGACGGAATAAAAAAGGCGACTTTGCAAACCCTTCGGTATTCTTCATTGCAATGAATTAATTTCCGCAGAACGTTTTGAATGTGCATTTTCAAGCACTTGAGTAAACAGTTACATTAGACTAGAAGTAAAGGAAAAACTCTCACTCTGAACGTGACACTTACGTTGCCGTATTTCTGAAAAAGTTATAATGTAGGAAAAGGTAGCACATCCAACTGTCATTTTTAATTTAAATGCCACTTGGAAATTTGGAATTCTGAAATTCGACAAAATATCTTTTAAAATATGAGACCAAATGCCTGTTATCGGAGAATCGCCCTATTGAAACATATGATGGTTTCATATTTGACCTCTTTGATAAATTATCACAAACTAGAAAAAGATATGCCTATACGATTACTTTCCCCCTTTTCTTGAAAACTGAAAAGAAATGCATTTATTAGAATACAGTATTTTCGAAAAAAAATATTTTAAATATCGGTTCATTGTGCGATTTTGCAATGCTATTTTTTTTTTTTTTTTTTTTTTAGAAAAAATTTGCAATTTTCCTCATGCTGTTTGTGATACGATTTTAAAAATGAGAGAAATAATCATATAGATGTTGGGTTCACAAGTATTTTCATTTTTGCAGTTCTTTTTATTGTTTTTGCCTTGTGATTTAGTTGTAATTAACACTTATATATGTAAATAAAAAAAACAAAAAAAACCCCCAAAAACTAAAGATGTCGAAATATACTGAAATTCAGTCCTGATTAAGGTGGCAGTAATTATTTATTTATTTATTTCCTTCTGCAGGAACATAATTCTGGCGATATCGCGAAATTATTGTGAATAAACTAAAAAATGTATCAGGCAAACTAATGTACAAGTTTTATGTCTTCAGTTCATTTAAATATTTGAGATTCATCGGTGCACTGAACATAACATTATTTATTGATCGATTAATTAATGTAATTATTTGGTTAATTCATTCCTTATTTAATTCGTGCATTCTGTTTATGTACATGTTAAATCACGTACCTACTTACGTGATATTTTTACAAAAACGTAAAAGAATACTCGAAGGAAAGTGAATGCATGAAAATTGCGACCTATTCTGGCTGGTACAATCTACAAGGAGGGAATCTTTGAGGAAATGTTTGTTTTTTTAAACAAGTGGATGAAATGAGTTAAATAAGTCAAACTTTAGAATTGTTATCAGTAATTAAGAATTATGTTATCAGTAATTGATAATTATGTTATCAGTAATTGAGGACAAGAAAAATCATCTCATAAATTACTGCCCCAAGATATGAATAAAAAAGGAACTAATCAGATAAAATTATCCGGGAAAGAGGCAAAATGATAACAAAATTGAACTCAAGGGTACCCATTTCCCCATATATTGCTTTGCAGAGATGCACTTGTTAACTTTAAACACTTGTGCAAATAAAGACATTGGCAGTCAAGTGTATGAATACAGTTTCTACTGTACAAAGCGCAGAGCGATAGCAGTTAAATAATTCTACACGGTCACTCCCTTTAAAACCGTTACGGAGGGTTTTATACATACGCATCTCAGATCTATTTTCTTTCCAAAAGATACTACTGCAAGCAATAAAAAAACGGAACATGTTACTTACATTCTGGTCCTATTTATATAAACTTCTCAAATTTGCATTGATGTACAAGAATGTGTTTGCTGCGCATATTCGAAAAGCGAATAATGAAGTTTATTCTGGTATGTTCCCCATGTGTAAACATTGTCCCCCCCCCCCAATAAAAAAAGAAGCCATAATACATGAATTCATATGCGATATAGTAGTATAGATAAAGGCGGAGTCTGAAACATTTTTTTTTATCCCGTCTTTTTGATGAACTGTGTGGCTTTCATTTTGCTAACAAACTGCTCTATCATGACAGTTTTCAACCGGGAAAGTGCCCAAAAAAGTTGGCATCAAAGCGTTGAAAATCGATGGAAACAACTCTATCAAATGATCCGAAAAGTTGCTAAAAAATATTTTTTTAAAAATGAAAATGAAAAGTTTTATAAGTGAAATTGTATTATGTTAAAGTTTTATAATTGTAAGTATTTATCTGTATCATTAGCTTCATCATCAGAATCATTGTATTTGTAAACAAGATCTAATTCTACAGCATACGCATTAAGATAATTTTTTTTTTCATATTTTTTTACTCTAAAAGCAATTTTTCCGGTTACTTTAAGATTTTGTGATTGTAACATAGAATAATCTCTTGGTGGGATCTTTGTTCTTGTGTCGCTTTTTTCAAATAATTTTGAACTGCTGTCAACGTTTATCTTTGCAAATTGTTGTTTTCTGATTACTTCTCCACTATAATTTTTTACTATTGTTTTAATCTCTGTTTCAAGATTTTCTATATCCTTGTAATATTTATCCGTATCGGTGATACAGATTTCTAATTCAGTTCTTCCTGAATTATGATAGATTTTATTAACATCCATTGAGGTTATCTCCAGTGTGTAAAATTTATTTTCAATCATAACATGATTATCTCCATATTTTTGTAAAAGTGAAATTTTTTGATTCGTTAACATTATATATAATACACATAAAAAATTATATCTTTAATTAATTGTTAATAATAAAATTTCACTTTAGAACATCAAATTAATAGTTCTATCAAACATATTTTTTGGAGTACTCAACTTCGTACTTTGATGTTCTACAAGGTACAATATCGATTAATAAATCTTCCTTGGTTTGTAGTTCATGTATTAATCCTATAATGTTATATTGTCTACCTCTAAGATACGCTTGTAATTGTGATAGTATTTTTGAGTATACAGCTGTTGCTAGTTTACATGATGCTTTTTTATGTTCAAGCTTTGGTTCAAGACGCTTGAAACCTGTATTTATAAATATACCAGCTGCAGATAATATAAGCAGAAAAGGATTAAATAAACTACCTGCTGATATAATTCCACTTGTTGTTAAAATTAATGGTGTATAAAAGATTAATTTTATTAACCGGCTATAGTACTTGCTTGCTCTCTTTGCGCAGTACAGCTTTTTGTGATACGTTTTAAAGTATGATATTAGCTGATCTCGTTGATCTTTTGGTATTGCTTCAGAAATATGATTAAAGTCAATAATTTGCTTCATTATGATATGATTATGTTAAATTAATTAACTTGTGATCTTTAAGTTTGTAGCAGCGTCTGAAATTAATGCATTAAAATCTGCATTTCGAACATCTGTAAGCGTTGCTCTGTATTTGTTAAATATATTTGCTGTAGGACGCCTCAGTTGTTCTTCCTGTTTGTCTGTATATTCTTTTGTTGATTTATAGTCGATTGTATCTGAAACCGTTGCAATATCATTTATTTCACCAATATCATGTTCGTGTAAATCAATGAATTCGATAGCAGCTTTAACAAAATCGATATTAATATTACGTGGAATAAAGTATTGGCGAAGTATTACGTATGCGGTTGCGAATCTTTCTTTTATATTTGATTGATTTGATTGTGGTTGATCTGATAATAAACCATTATGTAACTAAGTTTTTACTCTTAAAATACCTTTTTCTTTAAACTCATACTTTAAATTTAATTTGTCTAGATTTTTAATTCTTTTAAGATAACGATCAAAATAAAAAATTAAATCTTCTATAACTGTAGACCATTCACTTAGTAGAGGCGTATGATCAACTTTTATAATATCACTAATATTCGTCCAATTTTTTATTTATTTAGATATTCTGCTTTAATTTTAAAGTCTAAATGCTTATTTTTTTATAATAAACATCAGCGTCTACAAAACTATACCCAAAAACATTAAACATTCTTAAATCATAAACTTTTGGGTATATATTTATAAGATTTAATAAATTGTATATATCAACAAACCAAAGTGTAAAAACAGCATCAGTGAATTTATCCATATCGTTATGGTATTTAATAACCTCTTCAAATTTTAATTTTTCTGCAGCTTTTGCAACTAGTTCTTTAAACTTTTTATTTTTTTCATCATCGATAAAATCTCTATATTTTCCAAATATTTCTACTTGTTTACCTTTTATCATTTGATCTTGTTCAAACGAATAAGATAGTTTATAAGTGAATTCGAATGTTTCCGAAACATTATTTATCTTATTTGCATCAACATCTTGACGGTTTAAGTCAATAAATTCCATAGCTGATTTTACAGCGCCTACTGGTATCACATCTAACACTAAATACTGATATAATATTGTATACGCCGCAGCAAAATCACCTAATACACTGTTTTCAGTTAAGAGATCGTTTACTTTTAATTTTTCTTTTATCATATCACGTAAATCTGAATACAATGGCTCACCTATAAAGGCAATTAATAAACGATGAATATCACCTTTATTTATCAGATCATTATATGATAGTTGATTCGGATTTGGATTCCAAGTTATTTCATCTTGTATTTCATCAAGTAAGTTTAGTTCATCATAAAAAACTTTTCTTTCAGGCTATGTTAATTGTTTTAATTTTATCTCAATTGTTTCAATAGTGTCAAATGCAGTTGCTATATCATCACCGCTGTATTTATTTTGAAATTCTGATATTTTTGATGATAAAAGAACTAAGTAACTAGTAGATATCACATGAGCATCATCTGGTTCGTTGTGGACAGCAACAATTGTTTCAACGTCGTTATAATCTAACCCGAGTTCTCTGAATAGTCGCCGTTTAGCAAAATTATGTAACGCTTTTTCGTTTCGTCCAAGACCATGTCGCTTTTTATCAAAAATTTTATCAAGACAATCCAACCTCTCTTTGTGTTTACTCCTTCTCCTCCAGTAAATTTTCGTTTTTGTACTAACTTTGACCGCAATATCGTAAACACATTATCGCGAGATAATTCTGTAATTGTATCATGAAGTAATATTTCAATTTCACTCTCTAGTTTATCCATTTCAGCTTGTGTACAGAATTTTACAAATATATCGTATTTGTTTAGAATTTCTTTCATCTGAGTCTTTCTCATTGAGATAACCGATCTTAAGTTTCTAATATTTTCAGTTTGTTCATCATCTGTATTTTTTATCATATTTGATAGTTCACGAAGCGCTGATCGAATATTTTCTTGTCGTTGCGCTTCAATTTTTTCTTGAGATGTTTTATTAGGAATTAGCGCAGTAAATTCAGGTTTATCCAACTGTGTGTGATCAAATTCGAATATTTTATTGTAAAACTCGCGACATACTTCAGCGATTTCAGGCATTACTATTGATTGATTTTATACAAAAAATTATACAATTTAAACAGCATCATCTAATGAAAATATTTGAAACATACTAAGACCAGGATTTACTGGTTCAGCATTAACAACATACAATCTGAAATACGAATACTTAGTTGTATTCGATAAAGTAAATTCTTGAAGTGTTGTTCCGATATAATTAACGCCAGGAGCGATTGTATACAATGTTGTATAACCAACATCATTGATGGAACCCTCAAGTCGCCAATTATATATTCGTTCTTGGTTAGTAGCTCGTCCACGAAGTTGAAATTTCCAACTGGCAACAGGAGACGGACACTGAATTTTAATCCAGAAGTTGGCTGACATGCCATTGGTCGCCCATTCATTTATATTTGTTGCAGAATACAGATGATATGAAAACACACAACAAGGATCAAATCCTGGGTATGCTGATGATGATGTTGCTATAAATCCAGTACGATTGTTGCTGTTTCCGGCTAGCGGCGGTATATGACCAACACTGTTTTTGACACGAATAGTACCCACAATTTTGGTATCAACATAAGATTTATTGATTAGGTCATCTGTTGCAGTTGGTGCTGTTGTACATTTAACAATGCAATTTGACATCACAAGGTTTCCTGTCATTGTATCACCAATTTTGTTGACAACGGTGCTTTTTAGGTTGACAAGTGACGAATACGGAATAGCATCACCAGGATTGACTGGTACTGGTACATTTGTTATCGGCATATTGTTCATGTTTAGCGATCCTGTCATTGTACTTCCATTTTTAAGAACAGCAATATCATTCATATATTTAACGTTAACTGCGTTGTCAAGTGCCCATGACGTGTATGTATTTATTCCATTTAAAACAAATCCGCCCATGTTAACCGATCCGATCATTGTTGTTCCTGTTCGTGGAACATATTCAGCGAGTTTTGTTGTGACTTGAGCATAAGATGTAGCATCAGAAATGTTTCCTGGTGGATAAGTTGTTGGTAATCCAGTTATTTTAGCATTGTTTTCCATTGTTAATGTTCCAGCCATTGTATCACCAGCTCGGCCGATATACTGTGATGTAATGTCATCAACATACGTTTTATTTACAAGATCAGACGGTTGTGTAGGTAGCGCCAATGATTTTATTTTATTTGAGCCCATGTTAAGGTTTCCTTCCATTGTGTCTCCAGCTTTTCTAACATGTGAATTATCAGATAGCACTAATTGGTTTAGACTCACCGCTTGTGTTGGATCAATGTCTAATGGTGGATAATCTGTTGTCAAACCAACAATTTTATTACCTGCCATGTTTAGTAATCCAATCATTGAATCACCTGTTCGTTTTAAATAATTGGTTAGATCTGCTGATTTACTTGTATCCACTGTTGCCGTTGATGAAATTGTTGTTCCAAATTTTGTGTAATAGGACATTATAATATGTAATAATATTGTATAATCGTTTATAAAAAAAATGTCAATAATAAATTTTGATTCGTGTAATGTAATAAAAAACAAACATAACTGTAATCTGCCAAATTGTCATTATTTAATCGTCGGGAGAACAGGATCTGGTAAAACTAATCTTTTACTTAATCTTTTGCTGAATAACAAGCTGAACTACGATCGCGTCTACATTTATACGGTTAACCCACAGCAAGATAAATACACAACATTAAGTGATTATAATGAACCTCTTAAAGAAGCAATGGGAAGCACCAACGGCACCAAAGCCAAAGACATCTTTATTATAAAAGATCCAGAAGATGTTATTCCAATTACAGAACTTGACGCTGATGAAAACAAAATTATTGTATTTGATGATATTCCACTTGAACACAATGAAATCGAAAAAATTAAGTCATACTTTTCAATGTCAAGAAATAAACGTTGTAATTCAATTTTCTTAGCTCAGGGATTTTTTAACGTAAATAAATTCATTAGACGTAGTACTGGTTGTTTTATCCTTTTTAACGGCCTTGACAACACTGATATTGAAAAAATCGCACATGACTTCTGCGGGGCTATTTCCAAGGAAGAATTTATTAAACATTATCATGAGGCAACTAATGGCCAACACAAGTTTTTCATATTTGATAGAATAACAACAGATGCCAATAAGATGTTTCGTAGCTGTTTAGATTGATAATTTGATTCAACGATGTCGTCGTCATAACAATTGTATAAATGTTGTATATAAACGTAAACGTAAAAATGTCCGTTGATAAAAAAATACTTGAGCGATTAATTCAAGCTAGACAACGAAATAAACAGTTAATACAAGAAACAGCCATTGGAAAGACACGAACTGAAGAACTGAAAGAAATATTCAAACCTATTACTAGTGCTGTTAAAGCTTCTCAAGAAGCATCAGATAAAACGTTAACAGATAAAACTGATTCGATTAAGAATTTAGTTAATTTTCTTTCAACAGGAACAACTAAAAGAATAGAATCACTTAGCGACCTGTTACAAACATCACGTGAAGACGTAGAAGAAAAATTTACAAAATTATTTACAAAAGCTGATATTGGATATGTTGCTGAATATGTTCAAAAATTAGGTAATCAGATTGAATCTCTTAAAGAGGAGTTAGATAGTGAAACGGATCCTATGCAAAGACAAGAAATTCAAAATAACCTTGAATCACTAAGTCAACAAGTTAATGCGTTAACTGAACAACTTGAAGAAGCTAAAAACCAAATTGAAACTTTAAAAACTGATTCTATTGTTGAAAGAAAGAAAATCGATGATGAATTTGATTCTTTTCAAAAAAAATTTAAGGATAAAGAACTAAAAGGTGTTAAATTACCTGTTAATGCATCACCTGATAGAGAATTTAATAGTCTTCTTTCAGATGTTTCTGTGGCATCTAAACAAAAGAATATTATTTTTGATATTTTACCACCCGATGATGTACTGGACCGGATGAAACATGAGCAGTTATTATCACTATCAAAAAAAGTTAAAACACATAATCAGAAAGCTGGAAAGTTAAAAAAGGATCCTAATGTTAACGATGATTTAGAAAAAACAAAACTGTATTATCAACATGTTTACAAACAGTATAAAAAAGCATACTTTGAAGCTGTAAAAAACGCAGAAATAGTTGAAAAACAATCAGCAAGTGACCGTGCCATTGGCACCAGTTCATCGAGTGGTCCAGATCGAACAGGAACTGGAATAAAAGTGTTTTCATCTCCATCTGATGTTTTTGATAGGTTTATGTTGATTATCTCATCGAAAAACGCTGGGAACACTGGTACAGAAATTGACAACGAAATAACTGAGATGTTGGATTACTTTCGGTCAAATAATCTTATCACCACAGATGAATATCAGGTTCTCAGCATAGACCTGATCGACTAATCAATCGAGCTTGCTCAATCGCACGTAGAAAATTAATCAACATTGATTTTATCATCGTTGGCGTTGCCAATGCGTCGAAGTTCACTATGTAAATGATTGTATAAACGATGAACGAAGAAACATTTTTTCTTGACTCGTCTCAGACCAGCGACAACAGCGTAAATTTTACTGTATCATTTAATCCACCAGTTATTCTTGATTCAAGTCTTAAATATCGAATTGGACTTATTTCTGCTACGTTATGGAACAGTTTTTTTAACATTAAAGATTGTGTAAACAACAATTTCGTATACAGATTAAATGATACATCGCCATGGATTACTAAAATGATTACTCCTGGAGCATATAATTTACCTGGTATTAATCGTATTATTACAACAGTATTTGGATTAACCGACTGCACCATTGAAGCAAATTATAATACGTTACGTGCACAAATGACTATTAAAAATGGATTTACTGTTGATTTTGGAGCGCCACTTTCACTTGCAGCACTGCTTGGATTTGTGCAAAAATAGTATAGTGCACCATCAGCTGGAACAGCTTCATTTGAAGGTGAAAAACCTGTGAACATCACTGATGTTAATTCCATTATAATCGACTGCAGTATTGCAAATGGATCATTCTCAGCATCTGGATCACGTAATCGTGCAATCTACAGTTTTTCACTTGATGTACCACCAGGATCATTAATTCAGGTTAACCCAAGACAAATTATTTATTATCAGATTAACGATGAATCACAGATAAATTCAATCACAATGAAGTTAACAGATTAAACTGGACGTCAACTAGATCTTAATAACGAAATAGTAACGTATTATTTACACCTAATTTCATAGTCGTCAATCCACTTGTGGATCGAATCAATAATACGATCGCGGATCGTGGATCGTGCAATAATAATGTTGTCGTTTATTATATAATGGCACTAATGAGCAATAGAAGAAAAATATATTATCCGCATACAATAGGCGAAAGTTTACTTGGAAACATATTCTCAAAGATAATTCAACACGGGCCTGGAATTGCAACGAAATTAGCACCAGTGGCATTTAAAGCATTAGAATCAGCTGCAACGCCTTCAGCAAGTAAAATTGGAGACGCTGCTGGAAACTTAATCGCAGATAAGTTGCTAAAACCAAAACCACCACGATTGGACAAAGAGCTGATTAGGGAAATAGCGCCATCACCAGAAGCAGCACGAGCAATGATTAAAACAGCAAAAAAATTACTGTCCAATGATAGTGAACGAATTATTAAATCGATCCGCGATCGGATTGGTGATAAAATCGTAGGAGATCGAACTGATCGGACAAAGACCGATTCGCGGGCAGACATTGCAGCATTTTAACATTGTTGTCTTCGACAATTAATAGTAATTTTTATGTAAACGTGTTTATATAATGGCATCAACAAGCATATATTTTAATATTGATGAGCCTTACATGATCGACAACACTGCTGTGGAATTTGAGTACATTGAGTACATTGAAGGTGTCAATGACATGAACATCAACACTGAAAGAAAAATAAGCACACGAGATGAAGACGTTTGGTTGTTACCACATAAAGGTTATCTTGAGATTCGTGGGAATTTAAGGACAGCAGCTAATGCCGCAAACGCGTTTCCTGCAGGAACAAATATTACACTGCAAAACAATGGGTTTGGATTGTTTAGAAATGCTCGTTACCAGCTGAACAATCAGACAATCGAGGACATACAGGATAATTTACCAATCGCAAGCACTATTTTAAATATTTTGTCATTTAGTGAAGATTACTCGAGATCAACTGCAACAAATATGTTTTGGTTTAAAGACAATGGTACTGGTGAAGCAACAGCAAATATTGGTGATTTAAACGCAATGTACGGTAATTTAACACCGCTTACTGCAATAGCAAATCCTTATGCTGATTTAGCAGCCGCTAGAGTATCTGTTAATACACTTGCCACAGAAATAACTGCTAATATCATTGCGCCACTAAATCCTGCAGGTGCAGTTGGTACAATTATTAATAATATCAGGCAAACACTTGCAACCGGTAATAATGACGGATACGTAAAACGACAAAAATTCACTGATAACGGAGCACAAATTACAATGTTACTTCCATTAAGCGCAATATTTGGATTCTGTCGTGATGTAAACAAAGTTTTCAGAGGTATAAAGCATACTGTCATTTTCAACAGAAATAACAACAATAATATCGTTTTAAGAATTGGTGGCAATGATGGACAGTTTGTTATTAGCAATCTTTCATTGTGGATACCAAAAATAATTCCATCGTTGGCAAAACAACTTGATCTTGAAAACAAGTTAGAGGCGTTTACAAAGAAAATTCATTTTGAACAAAATAAGATTTACACGCAGACGATACCAGATGGCCAGAGTTACACATGGCGAATAACAACATCTCCATCAGAACAGCTGCCACGTCACATATTTATAGTGTTTCAAACCGCTGCAAGGTATGCAGGAGATCAAACAATTAATAAGCGTATATTTGATAATATGAACGTTACAAGTATAACAGCAAGAATAAATTCGCGACAATATCCAGAAAAAGAGTTAGTTTGTGATTTTAATGTAGCTACAAGAAATGTTTCACGTGCTTATATGTCACTTATCGAAGCGATGCAAAAATATCTTGATACGGATACTGGTAGTCAAATATCAATTGAGGAATTTAGAACATTATATCCAATATTTCATTTTGATGTTAGTAAACATGCTGAAAGACTATCATTATCAATGGCTGACATTGAAGTATCATGGAAGCTTGGAGTGGCTCCAGGAGCAGGATATCAAGCATTTGCATTTGTAACATCTGATAGATATCTTACACTTGATGTGCTTAAGGGAAAAATGTCAGTACAAGTTGTGTAAGATCTACCTTTAAAACTCCAGAGTTTCGTAGATCCAATCGTTGATTTTATCAACGCGTTAATAACAAGGATGACAAAGTCATTATTATTGTATAAACGTCAATTATAAGATGCCGACGAAAATAATTAAAACCGGTGCCAAAGGCACCGCTGACAAAAAACATTTAACAAGAATAAAACAAACAATAAAAATAATTGGACAAATAAAAACTTTGACAGGAAAAATTGAACGAATACTAACAGATGATATTACGAAGACCGGCGGTTTTATTGGACCAGCAGTATCAGTTTTGATTAAGTCGCTGTTACCAAAGGTTTTGACGGTGCTCGGAACACTTGGAATTGCTGCAGCAACAGGTGCAATATCTGGTGCAACAAATAAAGCTGTACAAGGTTCAGGAATCCGAACTGGTTCAGGAATCAGAACAGCCACGCTGTTGTAACAGTGTTGTAATCAATCGACAATCGACCGCGGTCGATCAAGCTTGCCCGATCGCACATTTATTTATCAATGGGTTATGTTAAATTATATAACAATTTTAATAATATGCCATCAATGACAACGTCGTCGCCGGTGAAAAAAACCAAGAAAGAAAAGAGCAACAAAAGCTGAAATGGAAATAAAGAAAGCGGCGCTAGCAGTAAAAAGAGCCACAATAAAATTAAAGAAAGAAGCTGCTGCTGCGAAAAAAGCAGACCGTGCTGCAAAGACAAGGACACCACGAGCATTGCGAACAATTAAATCACCTGAAATAAAAAAAGCAAGAGAAGTTCAGCAAATAGTAAAAAAAATGATTCCGATGTTTACAAAGTTGGACCGGTTAGTGACAACGGAAAAGAAGGGTGGCTTCCTTCAAATGATACTTCCAGCGCTAGCAGGATTACTTGGAGGCCCACTGATCTCAAAACTGCTTGGAAACGGTCTGACCTTGCCAGGAACAGTACCAGGGATGTATTAGCGCCGCTATTATCAACGATAACACCGCTAAGTAATTTTGATATTAGTAATGCGCTTAAAACAGTCACAGGATTCAATGGTGTATTTTCAAAAGATCAGTTGATAAACAACAGTGCTAAAGGTACCCATTGTGTTGTAAACATACAGAACTTCAATGACGGTTCAGGAACACACTGGGTTGCATTATATGACAACAATTATTTTGACAGCTATGGCTTTCCTCCAAGCGATCACATTAAAAGATATGTTCAATCTTTTCCCAAATTTGCTAGTACACCAATCAAATATGTTAGTAATCAAATTCAACAAAATGGCTCAAATGCTTGTGGATATTATTGTATAATGTTTATTAAAGAACTTTCCAAAGGCAAATCAATGTTAGACTTTATTTCACAGTTTGATCCCATTTCCTATGGAAACGCCTCTGGAAATGGCACTGGAAATGGCACTGGAAACGCTGGCGGTGATAATAATGATCAAATCGCAATTAATTTTTTATAAAAGTTTATAATATAAACGTAGTGTATAAAATGGATGAAACGTACTGCTTAAAATGTAAGAAAAAAACTGGCAATCAAAATGAAACTGTTGTTGAAACTAAAAATAATAGAACAATGATAAAAAGTATTTGTATGGTTTGTAAAAAAAATAAAAGTGTGTTTATAAAACAATGATTTGTAATTGTGGACGCGATGGTGAAGCTATTGGTAAAATGCTTTCCATTGAGGGAAATAAACTTGTCTGTTATTGTGACAAATGTGAACACCGTCAAATACTTGGTGGAGCTATTGATATACATAATCTTATTGGAAAACTTCCAAAACCAAAAGGAGGATGGACACTTCCAGGACATAAATACACAGGACCTTGGAATCCACTAGATGAACAACTTGACAGTAATGATCAACCACTACCAGGACAAGAACCTTTTAATCAGGTTGATGCAATTGCAATGAAACATGACATTTGTTATCGCGATAACGTTGGAAATAAACACATGTGTGATAGAGAAATGCTTGACAGACTAGGAGAGATGCAACCAGAAAATATGAGAGAACGAATTGATAGACGATTTGTACAAGGTATCATCGGAGCAAAATATAAACTTGGCCTTGGACAAGGCTGGCACGGAACAGATGACGTTGATGATGTTGTTGAAAACATACTTGGTGTTGATATTGATGATAGTTTATACGGTGACGGTATTGAAAATGTTAATCAAATTCGTTCTAATGAACTGCACACACCAATAAAAAAAAAGTTTCAACGAAGGCGTGTTGTAGCAAATGCAGTAGATGATATTTGGTCTGTTGATTTAACTGATGTGTCGTCGCTGGCTTCTAGCAATGATAACACAAATTTTTTGCTTAATGTTGTAGACGTACAAAGTCGATATGCTTTCAGTGAACCAATAAAAAATAAGATGGGAAACACAATTTTAATCGCATTAAATAAAATTGTTACTGAACGACGACGACAACCAAACAAAATATGGACCGATCATGGATCAGAATTTTATAACAAGCAGTTCAATGATTGGCTGGATAAACACAATATTAAAAAAAATACCACAGGAAATGAAGGGAAAAGTGTTATAGTTGAACGATTTAACAGAACATTAAAAGAAAAGATCTACAAGAAAATGACAGCAGCAAACACTGATAGATACATAGATGACTTGCAAGTGATTGTTTCCGACTACAACAACACAAAACACAGAACAATCAAAATGACACCAAATGAGGCGGTAAATAATCCTATTCTCGCAAATGAAAACTTGTATCGGAGACATAAATTTAATGTTGGTGATCGTGTAAGAATCTCGGTTGTAAAAAAACAATTTGAAAAAGGTTTTACACCAAATTATACTGATGAAATATTTATCGTCGATGAAATACTTCTGACGATTCCTGTCACTTACAGAATCAAAGATTTAAATGATGAACCTATCATAGGAAGCTTTTATGAACAGGAACTATTAAAAACTAGATTATGATTGATCGAGTGTACTCGATTGGTGATTGATCTTGCTCAATTATCAACGGATTGATTAATTATAGTGTTATATATCTTATTATACTTTGGCAGCAGCCGATTAGATTTTAATGGCTTACACATCTTAATAAGTGTATTTGATCGTTCTAAATCCATAATACCAGTATCAGCAAGTAATAAAAATATCTTAACGAAAATAAAATCAAATTTTATATTTTTTTTGTCTCCCAGGTATACTGATGTTCATAAATATTTTAATTCGCTCGTTAAAAGCTTCCTGTTCACATAAAGTCAAACCAAACTTTTCTATTTTACTTCTAAGATGATATTTAACGTTGTAACGCTGTGGGTGCTTCCTGTAACATTTATACCGATTTGAGTCAATGACGTTTTTAACGTCAGCAACATTGATTTTAACAATACTGTCATCGTTATTATTATTAACAATAGGTGTATCTGAAACAATACCATTTAAAATGTTGTTAAGCTCATAATCATCATATAATAGTGGATCATTTGGATGAGCATTTAAATAGTCACAAAAATATGAAACACCAACCAAAGGATTTGTTGGCTTTTTTTAATGGAAAAGGTGTGTTATCATTCAACAATAAAATTAATTTTTCAGTCATTGTTGTCATTGATGTCATTGTATTTTATGTAAACATATTTAATATGGAAAAAATATCAAACCAAAGGTTATATACAGAACATTAACGACTTAAATGAGGCAATACGTTTTTGTTTTTGCGTTCCAATTAACATTAAACTTAAAATTGATAATGAAAGCGCAGATGGAAGCACTGTTAAGCCAAATAACATACTTTTAACGCTTGATGAGATAAAACTGTTTAAAAAAAATGGTACCATCGTTACCACATGGGACGCTGATGCAATAATGAACTACAGCCATAGCTGTATTAAGGTTGAGGAGTTGATGTGAATACTAGATTCAAAATAACTTATTAACAATTTTATCAATAATAATGTTTTTAATATTGTCTGTGTTAACAACTAGATCAACGACATTGTCAATGATTTTATCAACGATGTTTTTAACAAATACGATGGTACTGTCGGCGATTACATTGTCAAGGACACTTTCATCAATGATATAATCAAAAGAAATTTTACGATCGTATTCCCTTGAATAAGCTGATTTATATATCTTATCAGCAACAAATTTTACAGACCTATTATGAATATTAAAATGTTTTCCAGCTGCTGATAATGAACTAAATGATTGATTTTCAACTGTAAGCAAATCTGTTGACATTACTGGTCTAGGAGGTTTATAACACCAATGATCTCTTTTACCACGGCGACAGTTTTCTTGTTGTGTGACCATTTCCAAGTTTTCAATTCTGTTGTCTGTTTTAATACTATTAAGATGATCAATAACTAGTCCAGGTTCAATAATGTCATTAAACACCTCGTAAACAAATCTGTGTGCATAAACAGTTTTCTTATTTATACCATCATAAACACATATTTGAAGATATCCTGTATTGCTTAAAATACCAAGCGGTCGCTGATGATATTTATGCCTAATAGCACCTTGTGCATTTGCTTCATAATTTTCGTAAATGGGATGTGTGTAAAATATTTCGTTCATTATATTTATGTTTGTATTTAAAATAAAAATAAAATTAATTACAATATTTAATTATTTTTGAATTAAATATTCGCAATATTATATAAATGACAAAATCACTCCGCGAACTAGCAATGAAAAAAGTATTAGAAAACACAAATTTCACGATGAGAGAGACCGATAAGGCATTTGCTGACTCTGACAGAAATTTTATTTTTGAAAATCAACAAGTATTAAATGCGTCTTCGGAGACGTACACGTTGCATACAGGAAGTTTTGGAATAAGGCCACAAGATCTAATTGCAATGGTTAAACCAATAATAAACAATCAATTACAACAAAAATATGCAATAAAAATTAATATTCAGTACAATGTATTGTTTGTGATAGGTGAGCTTATTGTGTATTGTGCTTGAAGAAGAATCAGAATCATATAAAACAACTAAAACAACATTAATAACACGAGGATTGAACGTAGACGATATTTTGATAAAATTGCACAAAGATCTCAGTCATCAAATTGAAAACCATGAAGGAGCCGGATCTGGCTGGAAATACAGGACTATTATAGCAGTTTCACTTAATACACACAATGTTAAACCAGCAGGCGGATCAAGTTTTATTGAGCTGTCAGGATATTATAAAAACTCAAAATGTATTGTAAACGTTAAGAACACTGATAACAAGTGTTTTCAATGGGCTGTTTTATCAAAATTGTATCCAGCTAATTCAAACCCAAATAGAGTATCAAATTACAAAGAACATGTCAACAGCTTGAATTTTGATAAAATCGAATTTCCTGTGCAAATCAACAAGATAGAAAAGTTTGCAAGACAAAATGGATTAACTATAAACTTATTTGGCTTAGACTATGCAAAAATCACTGGTGACCTATTTTCATACCCACTAATAATAAGTGAAAATTTACGAGATAAAAATGTAAATGTGAATGATGTAATTAACCTGTTATTTTATAAAAATCACTACTGCTGGATCAAAAACTTTAATGGTTTCAATAGCAGTCAAAATAATAAACATAAAGGAAAACTTTATTTCTGTTATCGTTGTTTAAGCAGATTCACCACACAGGAAGGATTAGATAGACATTTAGAATACTGTACAAGCAAACAAAAAATTACGCTTCCAGATCTTGAACACTCAAAATTAAGTTTTAAAAATCCACAAAGATGTGACAAAATACCTTTTGTGATATACGCTGATTTTGAGGCACTGCTGGAACCAATTGATGTTGCAATAAACAATCCAAATATATCATCAACAACAAAGATACATAATCACATTCCTTGTGGCGTTGCATATAAAATTGTTTGTGAGTACGACAGATCAAAATCAAAAGATATTGAGATATATCGCGGTGTTAATCCAGCAGAATGGTTGTTAACTAATTTGTTGCTTGAGGTAAAAGAAATTAAAAAAGTGTTGATCGCTGATAATAAATATAATAAATTACAATGGTTTATTCCAGTGGTTTTCCACAACTTTAGAGGCTATGATGCGCATATTATCGTTGATGCACTTGGAAATAAAAAAATTTAGTGTTAAAACAATCAAATGTATTCCAAATAGCACTGAAAAGTATTTATCGGTCACAATAAAACAACTTAGATTCATTGATAGCTACCAGTTCATGGCAGAATCATTAGATAGACTTGTAAAGGGTTGTACTGTTTTTAATAACCTGGAAGATTATTTTGGAACTGATTCAAGTTATTTAAAACGTAAAGGTGTTTATCCGTACGAATACATGGACGCTTATTCAAGATTTGATGAAACATCACTGCCAGACATATCAAAATTTTATTCAAAGGTTAATATCGCCGGAATAAAACAAAGTGAATACGAGTATGCACAACAGATGTGGAAACATTTTCAATGTAAAAACATTGGTGATTATCATAATCTGTATTTGACAACTGATGTTCTTCTTCTAGCTGATGTATTTGAGCAATTTCGCTGTAGCTGTAATATTAATTATGGATTAGATCCATTATGGTATTTTTCATCTCCAGGACTTGCTTGGGATGCAGCATTAAAACGTAGTAATATAACACTTGATTTGTTCACAGATGCTGATATGTATTTGTTTATTGAAAAAGGTATTAGAGGAGGAATATCGGTAATAACAAAGAAATACGCAAAAGCAAACAATAAATATTTACCTGATTACGATCCTAGCAAGGAATCAAGCTATATAACCTATTTAGATAATAATAATCTATATTGATGGGCAATGTGTCAATCATTACCTGTTGGAAACTGCAAGTGGATAACAGAAGAAAAATACCTGAGCGAAAAACCAAACGATAACGTCGGCTATTTCATAGAAGTTGATCTTGAATATCCATCTGAGATGCATGATCAACATAATGACTATCCATTCTGCGCTGAACAAATTAAAATCAGCAGTGAACAGCTTTCTTCGTCTCAGGTTCAAAACGGTTGTAAAAGCACTACAGAAAAGTTAGTTCCAAATCTAATGAACAAATCAAGATATATAATACATCACAAAGCATTAATGCAAGCAGTTGACGCTGGATTAAAAATAACACGTATTTATCGTGTTCTAAAGTTTAAACAAGCTTGTTGGCTAAAGGACTACATTGAATTTAACACAACACAGAGAGCAGCTGCAACAACAGAATTTGATAAAAACCTTTTTAAACTTATGAACAACAGTGTTTACGGTAAAACAATGGAAAACTTAAGAAAACGTGAGCAAATTGAACTTATTAATAACGAAGAACGACGTGATAAAGTGATAGCAAAAGATAATTTTATCTCAGCAAAAATATTTAATGAAAATTTAATAGCAGTTCATATGCGTAAAACAAACCTAATACTGAATAAGCCTATTGCAAATGGTGCAGCTGTTTTAGATCTTTCAAAAACATTAATGTACGACTTCTATTATAATGTTATTAAAAAGTTATATCCAGGCGATAAAACGCAATTATTATTCACAGACACTGATTCTCTATGTCTTCACGTGTTCACTGATGATGTTTACCAGGATATGTATGATAATCGACAATGGTTTGATCTATCAGATTATCCTGCTAGTAGTGGATTTAAATCAGATGAAAACAAAAAAGTAATAGGAAAATTCAAGGATGAAACAAACTTCGTTCCAATATCTGAATTTGTTGGATTAAGAAGTAAATTATACAGTGTTAAACTAGCCGATGGAACAGTAAAAAAACGTGCCAAAGGAATACAAAAGGCTGTTGTTGAAAAAAAGATAAACTTCGAAGACTATAAAGATGCATTAGCTGGAAAGCGTGATCATGTTCTAATGACAACATTCCGATCTGATAAACATAAAATTACTACAACGGTGATAAATAAATCTGGATTAAACAACTATGATGACAAACGATGGTGCAAAGATGGAATAAACACGTACGCGATCGGCCACCATCAAAATAACCATCAATTCGATAATAATAACACTGTACTTGACTTTTTATTTAATTAAAAACCAACATTAAATATTATCGATGGATCATTTGATAGAGTTGTTTCCATCGATTTTCAACGCTTTGATGCCAACTTTTTTGGGCACTTTCCCGGTTGAAAACTGTCATGATAGAGCAGTTTGTTAGCAAAATGAAAGCCACACAGTTCATCAAAAAGACGGGATAAAAAAAATGTTTCAGACTCCGCCTTTATCTATACTACTGATATATCTTATCAGGAGGTTATTTGTTTGTTCTGTATAAAAGTATATGTGTGAAAATGATGAAACAGTTATTCCGTTTCATTTTCTAATTATATATATATATATATATATATATATATATATATATATATATATATATATATATATATATATATATATATATTCTTCCATAAGAATGGGATACGAGTGTCAGCGGCATGCTTTCCACTAATGCAGGAATAAGGGAGTTAACAACCAGAGCCTAGTTCTGGCTGTATTTTTACTTCCATAATCAAATCAAATATTTATTTCAATAAGTATAAACACACTTATATAGGTCTACAGCTATAATTGTTTTTGACACAGAAGGTTAGTTTGACAAAGAAATAGGTTAACAATCAATTAAATATATTATTATATGTAAGATAGATTAACACTTAATACTATTTTTCTGGCATTTATCTCTTTTTTAATTTTTTTTTTTTTTACTAATTAGGTTGTTTATTTTCACTTGGAAATTAAGACTAATTTTTCAAAATTGTAAATCAAGCTTATTTAAGACACTTGTCAAGTTCCGTAGATGTATGATACAACACCAATTATTAAATTACTTACACTATCAATCACTTGTTTTCGTGGTTATCAATTTCCGTGGTTTGTGAAAAATTACATTTTTGTTGAAACTTAAATTAGTGGATTTTCCGGAAATTATCCCATTGTTTCCGCAGCAGTATAATTGTTCGTTGAGTCTTGAACGTCGTTGTTTGTATCAACCATGAAATCCACGAAAATTGGTACCCCAGTTTTAGCATTTCCTGTCGTTTCAATTGTGTGTGACGTAAATTTTTTTTCTCCAAATTTTGCTGACACCAAAACAATCAATCCTTTGTTAAGCAATAACCGGGAAACATCATCTCCGTTAATAGGCGGTTTCTGTAAATAATTGGATTTGAATGAAATAGCCGTATATATAAAATAAAAATACGTCCATTTCATTCAAATGACGGAACAAACCATATCACCCCTTTCTGCTTTGTCATTGTATACATAATCCAAGGGATTGAATTCAATAACTTATTTACTTTCTGTTTAGGCCTTCATGCTGTCTTCATACTACTGGTAACATTATTCACTGTTAAGCAGGTGTCCAAGGCCCCCATGTTCATCAAACATCCTTAGCACACAATTTTAAGCAGGTGTTCAAGGCCCCCATGTTCATCAAACATCCTTAGCATGCAATTTAAACAGGTGTCCAAGACGCCCATGTTCATCAAACATCCTTAGCATGCAATTTTAAGCAGGTGTCCAAGGCCCCAATGTTCATCAAACATCCTTAGCATGCAATTTTAAGCAGGTGTCCAAGGCCCCCATGTTCATCAAACATCCTTAGCATGCAATTTTAAGCAGGTGTCCAAGACGCCCATGTTCATCAAACGTCCTTAGCATACAATTTTAAGCAGGTGTCCAAGGTTCCCATGTTCATCAAACATCCTTAGCATGCAATTTTAAGCAGGTGTCCAAGACGCCCATGTTCATCAAACGTCCTTAGCATACAATTTTAAGCAGGTGTCGAAGGCCCCCATGTTCATCAAACGTCCTTAGCATACAATTTTAAGCAGGTGTCGAAGGCCCCCATGTTCATCAAACGTCCTTAGCATGCAATTTGAAGCATGTCTCCAATGCCTCCATGTTCATCAAATGTCCTAAGCATGCAATTTGAAGATTTAAATTTCAATAACTTTCTCTGGACAACGATAGAACACAGCATTATAACTTTACACCGCTACTCGCCTTTATCACCCGTGGCAGCCTCTGTTTAGATTTCCTCGTTTCTCGTGAATATGCATAAAATTTGCTTAACCAGTCACATGCGACGATGAACTTTAGGATTATATATATATATATATATATATATATATATATATATATATATATATATATATATATATATATATGGTTAACCTAACACATTTGAGATTATCAAATGATTGGCAAAATGCTATGAAATTATTGAGCTAAATTGTTTATGGAGGACCCAAACATGAAATCTGTCTACATTTATAGATCGTGTCCCTTCCACGCGATTTGCTCAACCATAGCTTACCCATACTACCCGTGCCCCCTCCCAAAACCCCATCTCCACCCCACATCTACCTCCACCCCACCCATACTTGCTCCATCAATGGTATAGAAACCGAACGTACTCTTTACGTCTGTTAATTGACACTTAACTACATATTAACACAGGAAGTGAGATTGTTTTGGCCTAATTACCAAAAAAAAAAAAAAAAATGTTTTTATTCCAGCGTAAACAACGTATTTGTAGCTAACAGAATGGTGCATCTCGTCATTGATGAGACGACCAAAGAGCTGCTTAAATATTTTATTATATACTTCAGTATGAAATATACAAAGTTACTGGGGAAATCATTTTCATATTTTTTCATTTCTATATTTTCACATGTGAAAAATATATCCTTATATTTTCACATGTGAAAATATAAGATTTCCCATATGCCATGCGACGTTTGATTGTGTGTCCCTACAAAAGTTATTCCTGCAGCAACAAAAACGAGCACTTTGTGAGCTTGAACAAACAAACAGAAACTGCATTACATTTCAGACATGGAAACTATTTTTGCTGAAGAATGTTTTTTTTTTTAATTTTTTTGTACCACACGATGAAATATATCCGGTATTTACGCAGGAAAAGAAAATATCATCTATGTTTATGAGCGATAGAAAGAGAAAAAAAATGGTTGAAAGGAAGTGTATATCTTATGGTATTGTTTGTGCAGGCAGCAGTCATACATATGTACAAATGGCTGAAAAGAAGAAATTATCAGCCAGTGAAACTCTTCACGTCAGAGCGGTCTTTAATCCAAGGAAGGCTTATATTTTGGATTTTGACCAAGTTAAGGAGACGCTTTATCATAGATACAACTAGAAACTGGAGATAAAGAATTTATTTGATGTGGCGAGAGTATTGGGTTCATGGGGATCCAATGAGAATTAAATCGAAAGAGAGTAAATCATATTTACGACAGCAGCGTCTGATTGTAAATGCTGTGCATTCAGTCGTAGAACAAGAAATTACTTATATTGTTTGTTGAACGAATACTAGTATCATTGCACATGAATAGCTCACTCTGTCTCTGTGCGGTAATAACAGCGTCACACCATTTGCAACAGCATCTGTGGCTAGTTAAAAATCGGCTTGCAATCGGAAAATCCTCGGCCTTTTCCGTCAAGACGAGGAAGAAACATCAGATGTGATTCGTCGCCATTGAGAACTATATTCACAACTACTTTTGTTCACATGGCACAAGATGGTGACGGAAGGAGATAAAGTCACAATTAGGACATTGTCGCCTTTTCTGTCGTAACATATGCTGTGCACTCCGCCTAAGGCGAATCACCAAACCGATCAAATTGAAGTGTATTCCTACAACTACTTCCGAGGCTATTTCTCGGCTTGACGAAAATGACCTATGTTCCCGTCGACCAACTGGGTGTGGATTGTATATTATTATAATTCCTATGCCGTTAGCCAAGTAACAAAGCCTTTCTTTAAACAGCACATTAAGGCAATAATTCAGATATCCGCTCTTAACACAGCGGCGCTCACACTTTGTGTTCTATTTTAGCAAAATTTGCTGCTATTTGTTTCCGGCTGTCTTAGTATTGAAGAGAAAGTAACATAAATTGACACTATTATAAACCCCTGACTTTTTCATTTTTGGTTGCCTTCTTTAGGTTTTAAAAAACCTTTCCTCCTACATTTTTCTAATTGTTTTGTAAAGAAGTAGTTCCTAAGTAATGAAGAGAATACTTGTATGCCCCCCTCCCCCGCCCACTTTCTTTTTTAAACACTTGACAAAACTAAACACGTAACAGAACTAAATACATGACTAAACGCGTGGGAGAACTAAAGACATGGCAAATCTGTATCCAGATTTGAATGCACGGTTTATTTAAAAGGAATTAGTTGTTCTAGTGTATGTATATAACCTCCATATCATGTATGTAAAAGCCTACTTCCGGCTTCATAAAATGATTGAGCCGATTTGGATCAAACTTGGTAGAAATCATACGTATTTACAGAACATAATATATTAAGTCTGTGTTAAAGGCTATCTTCTCTAGCAACATGACCACCATATAAGCCAGGTTGATAATTCATCTTTCTTTGAATTAAAACTAAGCCATATACAGACCACTTATTATAACTTAACAAATAAATAAAAAAAAAAAAGAAAATCCCAAAAATTTAAATAAAAAAAAAAAAAAAAATCTGTATAGTTTGCACAATTTACAAGCTATACATATGATTATTTAGAGCATCGTTACCATCCCTCTACTGATAGCTTAGTGGTCCATCGTCTTTGCTTAAGATATTTCTTGTTTTAATAATATATTTTTCCCGCGGCCAGGAATAAGTCTATGAGAACGAAAAGTTGTTTTGTTATCATTGCAGTTGTTGTGGACCATGAAACTCGTGGGGTTAAAACAAACCCCACATCTAAGCCATTTTAACTCGAACCAAAGACCGCCCCTTAATGAAAATAAAATAAGATTTTAACAATAATATAGGCGCTTGAGAGCAAAGCCTGAATCTATTTTTATTAAAATATTGCGAGAATCGATTGGAACGTTAATAAAGGGTGGTCTATCATTAGGACATGCGTTCTATCCAGAATGTAAAGGTAGAAAACGGTCAATTGATATCACACTACTAAATATTATAAACAGTTGAAAGAAAGAAACAAAAAAAAGTAAGAAAGTTACATTTTGAATAAATTGTAAATATGTCATCTAATTTGGAATATGTGTAAAACGTAGCAGACCATTCTATATGTGTCTTAAATTATTATACCTCGCAGAGCTCTAATTATAGCAGATAGTTCTATATACGTCTTAAATTATTCTACCTTGCAGAGCTCTAATTGTAGCAGATCTTTCTATATGCGTCTTAAATTATTCTACCTTACAGAGCTCTAGTTGTAGCAGATCGCTTTATATGCGTCTTAAATTAGTCTACGTTGCAGAGCTCTAGTTTTAGCAGATCGTTCTATATGCGTCTTAAATTAGTCTACGTTGCAGAGCTCTAGTTGTAGCAGATCGTTTTATATGCGTCTTAAATTATTCTACCTTGCAGAGCTCTAGTTTTAGCAGATAGTTCTATATGCGTCTTAAATTAGTCTACGTTGCAGAGCTCTAGTTGTAGCAGATCGTTTTATATGCGTCTTAAATTATTCTACCTTGCAGAGCTCTAGTTTTAGCAGATCGTTCTATATGCGTCTTAAATTAGTCTACCTTGCAGAGCTCTAGTTTTAGCAGATCGTTCTATATGCGTCTTAAATTAGTCTACGTTGCAGAGCTCTAGTTGTAGCAGATCGTTTTATATGCGTCTTAAATTATTCTATCTTGCAGAGCTCTAGTTGTAGCAGATCGTTTTATATGCGTCTTAAATTAGTCTACCTTGCAGAGCTCTAGTTTTAGCAGATAGTTCTATATGCGTCTTAAATTAGTCTACGTTGCAGAGCTCTAGTTGTAGCAGATCGTTCTATATGCGTCTTAAATTAGTCTACGTTGCAGAGCTCTAGTTGTAGCAGATCGTTCTATATGTGTCTTAAATTAGTCTACGTTGCAGAGCTCTAGTTGTAGCAGATCGTTCTATATGCGTCTTAAATTAGTCTACGTTGCAGAGCTCTAGTTGTAGCAGATCGTTCTATATGCGTCTTAAATTATTCTACCTTGCAGAGCTCTAGTTGTAGCAGATCGTTTTATATGCGTCTTAAATTAGTCTACCTTGCAGAGCTCTAGTTGTAGCAGATCGTTCTATACGCGTCTTAAATTAGACTACCTTGCAGAACTCTAATTGTCGGTTTTTATTGGTATACTAGTTATTTAGGACTCAGTGTTCTCAGTAATATTTATTGTCCGTTAAATTTCTTTTATTTTGCATTTGGTTTCTGTTTTCTTAAATGTCTGTCTTTCTTGTTCCAATCGCTTCCTAGTCTTTCCTTTCGTTTCTGTGTGTCACATTGACATGTGTCACACTGACATCCGCATGATGCCTACATTGCAAGTTTTATCCTCAAGTCCAAGTCAAGATGCTAAGTGCAAACAAACAGCAGATAAATATTCTTTCCTTTTGATGACATATTGATGATATATTGATGACATATTGATAACGTATTGATGCATTTAATTCTCGAGTCAACATATTTTTTACACACCAGATATTATTCGGAAGAAGACATCATTTAGGCTGAGAAATAATTTCAAAGAACGAAGAGGAAAGGAAATTATAACGTTTCTTTTCTGCATTACATTCGTCTGCTACACGTGTTGGGAAATGTATCAGAAACAAAAGGATTACGAAAAGGACAGTTTAGACGCTTTGTGTACTCGCAGGTAATATTAGGGTTGATTTATCGAATGTGGCGTTGTATTGGGAAAACGTTTATTCTAGGTAAATTTAATACGGAAAAGTACAAAGGAAGAAATAAAAAAAGAAAGAAAAGTAATGGTCTTTAAGATTATTTAAAGTTGCGTTAAGTTCACTACGACAGGAATACAGGCTGATGGTTAAAGATGTACAAAGTCCGCAAATTTCATATTTCTTTACACGGTACATGATCTAAAAACATTTTTGGAAGGTGACAATTTACCGAACAGACACTTTCGTATGTGACGGTAGGTTCTGTATCGTTCTTTCAGTTTTTATTTTTCACCTCCTCCCAAACATAAATCGAGTGCTGTACCCGCTCCATAACCATGAAATATCTTCATCATATAATTTGATCTCAGGATTAAGTACAAATTGTTTTCAGCGTTTGGATGGATCACTTAGGGTAACTGTTTCATGAATATAATGCAATAATAAAGCTGATATTGTTTGCTGTCCATATTAGAACAGTTTCATAGATGTCATAAGTCTGAGTATCATAGAAAGTGCGATTTCTGGCTCACTTAACCGGGACATATGCTTATTTAACAATTTTGAAAACCGGTTTACAGTGGAAGAAAACTGGTTAATCGGTTTAAACTGGGTACAACAGGTTAAGGGATCCTGAATCATCACCTTCCATACTACTAGTCTTCTTTGTTTAAGTCTAAATTCAGTTACTCTAGGACCATGAATACAAGCCTGGTTACACCCTTCTTGACACACTACGGCAAGGACAATAACCATTGACACGTTTAAAAACGCGTCTCCTAGATTGATCGTTAAATACCCACGTCAAGAAAGTAAAAGACATATGTGGATTTTGACTAGATCATCCGTGTTAAATTGTTTCTCTTCTTCCATCACCTTTTGCTGCAATTGAATTTCTGCAAAATGTCAACTTTATTTTTCATTTTTCAGAAAATAATAGTTGTGTTTGTAAATAACTTTCAGCAAAAGACTTGTTACAAGTCCCATGCCCGATGAAGCTCGGTTTCTCCAAACAAAATGAACCAATTTCATTATCTGCTCTTGAGGAATAAAAATCGCAGGAACAGTTCGAGAGTTTATTTTAACCTGTGCAGGCTTTCAGACAATGCACCCCTTCTTTGACGTCTTGAGTATATTAATTTTTTACCTTTAGACAGCTCAAGGTGAGGCGGATTACATCATGTCAGACATGTAAATAACGCTATACGTTACAGTTACATTTGGTTTTGATAAGACTTCAATGATTTATAGTCAAGCATGTATAAACGATACAAGGATATCAGTATGATAAGAGGAATAGACTGAAATCAAATAACGGTTTTATTTCGGAAATAGAGGAGACTCATCAAAGATTAAACTTGTGTCATTCTTTTATTGCGTGCATTGTAAGCACTTTCTACGATAGATCCTTCTAACCTAATAAAGAATATTGATATGCAATCGTAGTCAAGACAGCTAATACGTATAGAATTCTCTATTGCATGAAAGTTCGTTGCATATTTCATTAATTCGCTTTTTTTGGGGGGGGGGGGGGTAATCTCACCAAGAAGCTTTCGCCAATTTCAACTTTCCTTGATTTGTAAGTATCTATCTATCTATCTATCTATCTATCTATCTATCTATCTATCTATCTATCTATCTATCTATCTATCTATCTATCTATCTATCTATCTATCTTTCTATCTATCTATCTATCTATCTATCTATCTATCTATCTATCTATCTATCTATCTATCTATCTATCTATTTATCTCAGTATCTATATATCTATCTCAGTATCCATATATCTATCTATCTCAGTATCTATATATCTATCTATCTCGGTATCCATATATCTATCTATCTTAGTATCCATATATCTATCGATCTCAGTATCTATATATCTATCTATCTCAGTATCTATATATCTATTTAACTCAGTATCTATATATATATTTATCTCAGTATCTATATATCTATCTATCTATCTCAGTATACATATCTCTATTTATCTCAGTATCCATATATCTATCTCTCTCAGTATCTGTATATCTATCTATCTCAGTATCTATATATCTATCTATCTATCTATCTCAGTATCCATATATCTATCTATCTCAGTATTTATATATCTATCTATCTCAGTATCCATATGTCTATCTATCTCAGTATCCATATATCTATCTATCTCAGTATCTATATATCTATCTATCTCAGTATCTATATAGCTATCTATCTCAGTATCCATATATCTATCTATCTCAGTATCTATATATCTATCTATCTCAGTATCTATATATCTATCTATCTCAGTATCTATATATCTATTTATCTCAGTATATATATATATATATATATATATATATATATATATATATATATCAGTATACAAATATCTATTTATCTCAGTATCTATATATCTATCTATCTCAGTATTTAATATCTATCTATCTCAGTATATATATATATATATATATATATTTATCTCAGTAGATATATCTATTTATCTCAGTATATATATATATATATATATATATATATATCTATTTCAGTATACATATATATATTTATCTCAGTATCTATATATCTATCTATCTCAGTATTTATATATCTATCTATCTCAGTATCCATATATCTATTTATCTCAGTATCTATATATCTATCTATCTCAGTATCTATCTATCTCAGTATCTATATATCTATCTGTCTCAGTATCTATATATATATATATCTATCTATCTTAGTATCTATATATCTATCTATCTCAGTATCTATATATCTATTTATCTCAGTATCTATATATCTATCTATCTCAGTATCTATATATCTATCTATCTCAGTATACATATATCTATCTATCTCAGTATCTATATATCTATCTATCTCAGTATCTATATATCTATTTATCTCAGTATCTATATATCTATTTATCTCAGTATCTATATATCTATCTATCTCAGTATCTATATATCTATTTATCTCAGCATCTATGTATCTATTTATCTCAGTATCTATATATCTATTTATCTCAGTATCTATATATCTATTTATCTCAGTATCTATATATCTATTTATCTCAGTATCTATATATCTATTTATCTCAGTATCTATATATCTATCTATCTCAGTATCTATATATCTATTTATCTCAGTATCTATATATCTATTTATCTCAGTATCTATATATCTATCTATCTCAGTATCTATATATCTATTTATCTCAGTATCTATATATCTATTTATCTCAGTATCTATATATCTATCTATCTCAGTATCTATATATCTATTTATCTCAGTATCTATATATCTATCTATCTCAGTATCTATATATCTATTTATCTCAGTATCTATATATCTATTTATCTCAGTATCTATATATCTATTTATCTCAGTATCTATATATCTATCTAAATATCTATGTCAGTATCTATATATCCATCTATCTGTATGTTTGTATGTCGGTTTGCCTGGTTAATACATGCACTTACATAACCTAATTAATGTTGTTCACATGCAATAGTATAGTCAACTTATTCTTGAAGGATTTCTCCAAGCATTGAAATTGGCAAAATTTACCACAAAAAAAGCAAAATAATCTTTTTTTAGGTGAGAAAGTCGATTTTATAAACGCCGTGGGTATTTTTATATACTTTTTTGTATTTTTTCTAAAAGCAACGATTTCGTTCGCTTCGGCGTTTCCTTCGTGCTCGTTGAGTACCTTTCTTTTCTTTTCATTCTGATAGTCTATTTTTTTAAACCATCTACGAAGTACACTCGTCGCAGCTTGGTCAATTCAGTACCGCCGTTAGCCAATCTGCATGTTGCGGTCAGCCGTTGTTTATGAACTGTTCGCGCAAGCGCAATGTGCATTATTGCCAATACCAAATGTGTGAATTTTTTTATCTTTCCCATTTTCACTGAAATCATATCTACTTCGCATGCACCAATTTCTGACATAATTTCAGAGTGTTGCTCCACGCTCGAAGCAGCGGTATGGAGAATCGCTCATAATAATTTATTACGTTGTGTATTCCTACAATGCAGAAGCCAGAGGCTAGACTCACAAAGGAATTCATTGTTATCTATTTGTAATTACATTCTTGCTTTCACCCATATCTATCAGTGGTTATTAAAGGCTCTTTTCAAGAAATGTCACTATCAGACGATTTTAGCCACGATGGTCATAAACATACATATTTGGAGGACCTGCTCGTAGAAAATTCGAGCAAATTGTAACTTCTTAGATAGGGCGTACTGAAACAAAATCAGCAGAAACATTTTTGATATATATACACAGACAATTAAAAAAACTTTTTTCTTCTTTATTAAGGCATGTTGTGTAATATTTTCCTGAGGTTCATATATATATATATATATATATATATATATATATATATATATATATATATATATATATATATATATATATATATATATATATATGAATGATATTCTCCAGTATCAACGCCAATGAAACCTGAAACGGGATAATTTGACCTGTTCACTTTCTTCATGCAGTGGTGTATTTGGGGCCTTTGTGGGCTTTTATTCTTGTAGTTAAATTACTCGCTTACAAGTCAAGTCAAACTGCAAAAATCATAGACCCCGATCTGCCATCTCATAATGCGCCGACAGATCAGGGTCTATGCTGTTTGTTCTACTGATTACTCCTAACAAATTGCATAGACCCTGATCAGCCAGCGCATTATGTGACGGCAGATCCGGGTCTCTGCAGTTTGCAGTTGGACTCGACTTATAAGCAAGTCCAACGGTAGTTTGAAACACTACAGATTACGTTTCGAGGTGAATCGAGCCGGCAATTTTCTTTCCACTCTAAACACCTCGTGATAGGTCTCCTATATTTTATGCTGCTTGGCGCAAGATTCCTCTGTGTGAAAAGGTTTACTTCCGGTAAAATAATGATAATAATAATAATAAAAGTAACAATGATAATAATGTATACAGCGAATGTGCATATCAATTACTGTCATAAATCCGACGGAGTGTGCAGATCTGGATGTGCCTCAAATGTGTGATGATTTTAGCAGGTTTATCACATACAGAAACCGTAACATTTCCTGATGCATGTTGAAAGTTTCCATCAACATAAAACGTTAGATTAACAATCTTTTCTTAGCGGCATTATTTGCGTGTGGGTAAATTCAAACTGTTGATAAACAAAAAGCATACACTCCTGTATTACATTAACCGAAACATTTCATTTGGAAACTTGGTGGACAATAGGAACTTCAAGAAATGACTGCAATGTTTTATTGCAAATAAAAGTTGGAATTTGTTTCTGATTTACTTCACTGACAAAGAAGATATTCCTAAAGACTGATATATACATTATTTTATCATTTTTATCACTTGAATAAAGAATTTTTTTACATAAAAAAACTGCAAAGCGTGAACGATGTTTTATAAAATGATGAAGAAGAAGAATAGGTGTACATATGAGAAGCGCGATAGCTTGCAAAGGAATGAATAACCGTATCTCTTTCATGAAATTTTCAATTGATAATTGGGAAGTTATATCAAGTGCTTGTAACCCTTAGTGTCTGCTTAGTGGTCAAAAACCTTCGTTTCCGATTTTCTCTTCCCGGTTTCTCGTGATTTACTGCGCTACTTGTGTTGAATTTGTTCAGCAGCGAATGGATATGTCCGAGCAATAAAATCAAAGAAATAAAGGAAGTCGGCATTTTATTACCACAGCTTCAAAATGTAAAATTATATTTTCGATATTCCGAAAAACAAAAATAAGATTCTAAGTCATGCAATAATAATCCATTCCACAGGCGAAGAACGTGCTCTTGCCCTCATGCCAAACATTTCCATGACGTAAACCGATATTAATGTTGTTATTCCAGTAGATTCCTTTCCGGTATAGATAACCGCCAAGTCAGTACACACACCAGTCAATGCAACAATATATTTGAAGTTACACTCGTTTCGTAGGCTTTGCCTTATGCATGTATGTATGTATGTATGTATGTATGTATGTATGTATGTATGTATGTATGTATGTATGTATGTATGTATGTATGTATGTATGTATGTATGTATGTATGCATGCATGCATGTATGTATGTATGTATGTATGTATGTATGTATGTATGTATGTATGTATGTATGTATGTATGTATGTATATATGTATGTATGTATGTATGTATGTATGTATGTATGTATGTATGTATGTATGTATGTATGTATGTATGTATGTATGTATGTATGTATGTATGTCGTTCATTCTGTACATCAAGAATCAATATATTAGGTATTTGCGCAGGAAAAGATTTTATTTTTATTATACACCAAACATGACCCAGGGTTTAAGCTTAGAAGACTAAATTCAATATTACCCCCTCCCCCACGGGGAGCTGCCCCCTCCCCCGTCCTCACACCCTCCCACACACACACTTTAATAAATTAATTTCAGTTTCAATCGTATTCATTATCTGATCATGAAAATATCATCAATTGAAGAGAACAGTAGATTTGGGATGACCTAATATGTTGCTATCAATTACAGTTTTGACATTTGTAAACTAGTATAATCTATCCAGGATCAAAACCAAATCAGACCGATTGAGTGATGTAGCACACTGGATTTTTAACATTGTCTGAACACCTGACAAAGCAGCCCTACAACAAAGATATAATAGCACACTGTATTTTTAACATTGTCTGAACACCTGACAAAGCAGCCCAACAACAAAGATATAATAGCGGAAGCGATAGCGATACAAAGAACTAAACAAACAAACTGTTCTGATCTCCTAAAATGCAAGGGAATAGAAAACGTGGAACGAATACCCTTCATCCTCAAGTTCCACCCAGATAGCCCTGAAGAAAGTCGTGCCATTCAAAACCACTGGCCAGATATTGAATCTTGTGAATCGATTAAAAATATCTTTCTTCACAAAGTAGTTGGTGCATTCCGTACACCTCATAGTTTGAGAGACGTGCAAGTCGGGGTACAGTTAAAGTCACTCTCAACTCAAACAACCGTTGGGAAACCAAAGCTTTGTGGTGAAAAGAAAAAGATAAAAAGAAAATATTTTTATAAAAAAAAAGTACCAACACATTATAGAAACAATCACACATTTTCAAGCACAGTCACAGGCAAAAGGTTAAACATTCAGAGCCAGACTATAACATGCAACACAGAACATGTGATCTACCTCATTACATGCAAGGTATGCAGCATCCAGTATGTTGGAGAAACAAAGAAATTAAATATTAGAATGAATCTCCACAAATCAGACTGGCAAACTTAAACAAATCGAAAGAAGCGCAGTGGCGGAACAATTATCTTCCTCTGGCCCACACTTTCAATGATGTAATCCTGACAGGAATCGCCCATAACTCTAAATAGAGTACAGCGAAAAGAAAATCCAAAGAAACCTACTGGATTCGCCGGCTGCGAACACTCAAACCCAGCGGTTTAAATCAAGAAGAATCTAAACCGGCTATTTCCCGTTCATAAATAACAAGAAATCTCCAAGTTACCGAAATTACATTTTCCTGCCATTAATTCGCTTTCTCAAACCAATAATCTCGACTTCGATTCTTCCGTAAAAAAAATCAAATGTAATAAATGCATATAATGTATGCTATTTTATTTTATTTTTGAATTAGTCACAAAACAACTGTGCAATACTACTTGATAACAAAACTTTTACTATTTTTAAATAATCCCCAATTCAACAAAATACTTGATGCAGGATAACATTTTAACTGGACAGTTGTCGACAACACTATAGATGGCGCAATTATTTTTTGTTTGTTTGGCTGCCCTACTTTATTACGTCATCGTTTAAATTCCTTTGTCAGTTTTTCTTATATATATATATGAATATGGATGACTTTTGCAATCGTTATCACATTCTAAATTTACCTGACTATAATGCCTGAATGTAATTTATGTTGCATTGTCAAATGCGCCAAAGTAAACTGAGCTCGAAAATAAAATTGCACTTTTAATGAGCTAAGTTGCCAAAACTTCCCTACTCAAAACTATCCAACATGAGGTGATATGGTGAAGTTTGATTTGATATAAGGGATATATGATCGTTAAAATCAAAGAATAAGTAGAGAATTCCAACATAGATCACGCAAAACTTATTAATTGGTGTCTGGATAAAAAAAAATGTAATTTTTTTTAAAAAAAAATCAAATAATGAGGAGAATCTGGTGAAAGCAATTACAGGGCGATACATGATTTTTGTTGAAGCAATACTGGTTATTTATTGTTCAAAAATATTTGCTGAACTAAGCAACATAAAATTAATCTTAAATAAGAAAATCAATTTGTGTGACATTTCCAGTCTTTCTCCTCTCCCTTCTCGTCTTAATCATCTTCTTCTGCTGTTGTTACCTTCTCTTTTCTTCAGTACTATTTAGGCATAAAAGGTGATGACACAGTTTAGGCAAAGTTGTCTTTTTGCGCTGTCGTAAATGTCTTTCTTGTTTTCATAATTTGTTTGCTTCAACCTTAAAATTAATTAATGAATAATGATCAGGTTTCCTAGTCCTAGAACGCATTTTCTGTCCTTTATAAATTATTAATAACCTGTCTGGAGCCAAAACTGTCATTAATTCATTCTGGTGTAATAAAACACAACAAACCATAACTGCCAACAACCGAACACATAAATGCATGTTGTACTGAAGAAGTGATTGATATTTATTCGCTGCCTGCGTCAAAATAACACATGCGAATCAAAAGCAGAGAAATAACGGCATAAATAAACATAAAAACCAACAAATTTCTATCGCTTTACTTTCTTCTAATGTTTGTCAAAGGAGAAAAAATTCATACAAATTTAATGATGTCACAAATGGCTGGCATTTATGAAAGGTTATAAACCTTTAGATAGACCCAGATGAAATTTATATCAAATATATAGAGAAACTAACCTTCCTCATATTTGGTAGGAGGAAAAGCAGAAAATGCATCAAAATAAAAAAGAGAATAATAACATATTTAACACAAGTTTACTCAACCATATAAAAATATTGGTAACGTTAAGAGTTATAAATGTAATTATTCATAAAGAAAAATAATACTTACAAAAAACTGATATAAACATATATGCACAGAGACCTACCTGCCTACATATATGCATACATACAAACTGACGTACATGCATACATATATATGTATAGATATATCTCTGTCCCTTGAATGACTGATTGATCTATTCATCAACTATCTACCCGCCGATCCACAGTTATATGTACTTGTGCATATTCCTTTGTCAGTTTCTACTTACCTTCCTACAAATCTATCTATCTATCTATCTATCTATCTATCTATCTATCTATCTATCTATCTATCTATCTATCTATCTATCTATCTATCTATCTATCTATCTATCTGTCTGTCTGTCTGTCTGTCTACTTATTTACCATTCTATCTATCTATCTATTTATCTATCTATCTATCTATCTATTTATCTATCTATCTATCTAACTATCTATCTATCTATCTATTTATCTATCTATCTAACTATCTATCTATCTATCTATTTATCTATCTATCTATCTATTTATCTATTTATCTATCTATCTATCTATTTATCTATTTATCTATCTATCTATCTATCTATCTATTTATCTATCTATCTATCTATCTATCTATCTATCTGTCTGTCTGTCTGTCTGTCTGTCTACTTATTTACCATTCTATCTATCTATCTATTTATCTATCTATCTATCTATCTATTTATCTATCTATCTATCTAACTATCTATCTATCTATCTATTTATCTATCTATCTATCTATCTATCTATCTATCTATCTATCTATCTATCTATCTATCTATCTATCTATTTATCTATCTATCTATCTATTTATCTATTTATCTATCTATCTATCTATTTATCTATTTATCTATCTATCTATCTATCTATCTATTTATCTATCTATCTATCTATCTATCTATCTATCTATCTATCTATCTATCTATCTATCTATCTATCTATCTATCTATCTATCTATCTATCTATCTATCTATCTATCTATCTATCTATCTATCTATCTATCTATCTATCTATCTATCTATCTATCTATCTATCTATCTATCTATCTATCTATCTATCTATCTATCTATCTATCTATCTATCTATCTATCTATCTATCATTTGTTTAATGAATATTCATATGAAGTAATATTCATTCCTTCGCGTCATTTGTTTCATAAATGCCTCTCATAGCCAAGATTACATTTTGTTAATGTGAATGAAATATTGACACTCCATTAATCCCTGACCACATAACGCTCTGTCATTGCAATAGTCGGCTGACAACCCACCGAACCTTGCATAATTAATGAATAAAACATCAATATGTAGATGCCTCTGGCATAGACGCTAAAGTATCATCATCTAATTAATTCACTGACATTAAATTCTAGACAATATTTGAAAAAGACACTCGCAAGTGGTAAAATAAACAAGTAAATGTATTATCTAGTACATGTCACACTGGCTTGCTTTTGTCACCAGTTGAAAAGAATGAATAGAAAATACTGTTTTCTGACACGTAATGGAAGTGATTTTTTGTCGGAATAAAGAGGGTTAAAAGATCCTTTGCCATGAACATAAATTTTATAAATCGATTAAGACAACATAAATAGTTGATTTAAACACATGCAAATTATCATCCTCGGGTAACACCTAGCAAAACACATACAAATTATCATCCCTGGGTAACACCTAGCAAAACATATGACAATTATCATCCCATAGTCCATTAGCCAGGACCTCAAATATTGGCCATTGGTACCACCCAGGGAGATGAAGGCTCATTATAAATTTTGGCGAGATCTAGATCCATAGAGACGGAAACAATGCGATAGCATTGCATAACTCTTTGCCATCTCTGTGTTATCACCACATTTTCAAGCATACCCCGAATTTGCCAGTAGCTACATTTCTATAATTGTTTTGCATGGTGCTGATATCAATCTCCTATAAAATCTTTATTGCTTAAGTCAAGATATTAAAATAAAGAGCTATGCTAGTCAAGCACCTGTACTTGCCAGTGAAAAAAACATCATTCAATTATCTTCACTGGTTTGCCATTGGCAGTTTGTTTAGTCTACTTTGGCTTAATACACAATTTACAAGCACTTGCTTTTACTCAAATATATGTTCACAGTGTATTTGCATTCCCCATTTCCACTATCATCTCATTTTCTGATACCTGTTTATATGGATTCATCCCGCCACGTTAGGTAACCTATGGTAGGAAAGAATAACCATGGCCCAAATCATTGACGTACAGACGCAGTGTGCATTGATGTAATCTGGCTTACCTTTTGTCAATTTTCCTTTTCTAAGAGGAAATATGTTCAACGTGTCTGACAGAAAGAATTTTAATCAGCAACCCTTGATGGACTTGTATTTTTTCTCAGAAATGACATTAAAAACTAGAAAAGACGCGGCAGTTAGAAAAAGAACAAGATATTTATTTATATCTCTTTGCAGATTAAACTCTATTCCTGAAAATACAGTACAAAGGAGAACACAAGAGCACTTGAATGAGTAGCAATAGGTGATACAATGTCTTAGTAATCCTAATCATCATCGTCTGGCTCTTCTTCAGAGGAACTGTCATCATTTTCTATTCCTGTTGCGTGACTGCACATATCAGCGTACCTGAGATCACTTGCCTAGCAGACACATTTGGTAGTTTGCAGCCTCCTGGGATAGTCGCATGCCAGTAACTCCAGCACAGCCTCAGGTGCCGACTGTATTGCAATCCTGTCTACTGCCAGCTGCAATTCCCCATCTTGTTTTTCCCACTTCCAGCCTCTCCCAATAGGGCTATGTGTTCTTGGGATCTTCTGCAGATACCTCCTCCATATCGTAGCATGGTAATTGGGCCGTTGGGCATGCTTCTTTAAAAGCCTCTGCATGGGGGCAATTTGCTGACTCTCAGTCTGAATAGGTGAAACCTCAAATCATTTACTTTGAATGTGGCGGAGTTGGATGTATAGCAAAGGCATGTGAACTTCTCCAATTTGTCCATCAGCTCATCCTATATATGCATGCATGCCTATGAGGGTCTGACAAATATTGTGCCAACAGCAGCTGCTATTTTCTTGTTCGCGCTTTAGTGCCACATTGCTGTAACAATGGGGCCCTGATGCAATCACTGAATTCCAAGCACATGATAAACATATCAGTGTCTTCTGAACTGATCACTGCTGTTTGGTAGCCTTCTTCAGCAGCATATGCTGCGTGTATCAGCAAGTGACCATCTGCTCCCTCTTCTGTACTCTTGAGATCAGGTACCTACTGGCTATCTTCAATAATGATTTTGTAGCATTTGTCTTCAGAGGTTGGAAAGAATACTTCATCCTGAGGTTCCTTAGTGTACTCTATCTTCTTCCACTCATTCACCAAAAATGAGATGAGGCTTGTTTCGTTTCTGACTTGGTTCAGAAAGTTTCTCCACTGCCCTACAAAGTGTGAGACTGAAGCTCTGTAGTTGAAGTCAAGGCTCTTTCCCTCTGATTGTTCTTTCACTGTTCTTTATAGATGTCTTCTGGTATGTGTCAAACACCTCATCAGTCCTATGACTCCTACTCCCTTCCCTCAGAGTCACGGACACACGGACATGGTCACTTCACCAAAGTTGGCTTGATCACCTCTTATCCTCTGAATATGATTCATTCCATAAATCACAGTGGCAGAAGTTTCTGTCATTTCTTCAGCTGGTGCTACATGGTTATGCAAGCATGTGGCTAAAGCTGCTTTGGTGGTCTTTCTAAAGAGCCGTTCAGAGGTTGCCTAAGTCTATGGCAAAGGTCCCAGAGAACGGGAGAGTACGTATGCCACCTGAAGGTTACAGCCCTGTGCCGTCACAATGAGTGCCCTGTCTGTTTGACAAGGCATTGCAGATGGTGTGAAATGATGTGCTCAATCGAAGGATGATGTAAGGATACTGCTGTTCTTTGTGCTATCAGGCAATGTCTGCTGCTTTTGCATACAGAGTTTGATCCATGACCACTACTATTTACTGCAAGTATAGTGCGTCCTTGATGAGTTCTGATTGGTTCAAAATTTCTGACACTGTTGTCAACATAGTAGCTCCGGAATTGGTGGTAGGCAGGCAGCCAATGGCATTTTGTGAGACACTGTATGGCTTCTGAGGCTGTTGTCAGTGACTGTGGCCCTACCTGATCACCAGCAACATACACTGCCAGTTCTTTACTTTCAGTGGTCAGTTCTTTGTTTCCGTTTCTCAATGCTGGGGAGAGGAACCTTCTGGAGATGTGGTCCATAGACTTTGGCCTGCACGGCAATGCCATTGACTCGATGAGTGTTCCCCTTGCCAGTCAGAGTCTCTTCCAGCCCATCAATGTTGTTCCATGCGAGATTTGTGAAAACATAAGACTGAATTTTGGTTAGAAGAACAATTTGCTGATTCAAGGTAGCTGCAAGTTTCTGTATACACAAGGCTGTATCAGTTTTTTTCCGGCTGTGAGTATGAAACTCCATGTTGTAGTTTGTCAATGTATGGATGCTGTCAACATTGGCAGTGAGTGTCGTTACAGAGTAGAAGAGCAACAGGTGTTTATAGGGTATCTGATGGACACAGGTCACTATATATATATATATATATATATATATATATATATATATATATATATATATATATATATATAATGTCCTGACTGAAAGTTTGAATCAGCATGTTGACCCTTTGGGAGGGCTTCTTGTGTTCTATATCACCAGCCAGAAGACCCAGCAGGAACCGTTCAAGATAATCTGGTACAGTGAAGGATTATAGATCAACATCAGAGAGATGTTAAGGCTATGGTGTTGTTTTCATTTCTTTCCGTATCATTGATCTCATTTGTGATGATGTCCGACATATGCTCTTGTTGATGTTTTTTACTTGGATTTCTAAACTCCAACTTCGCTTTTCAAATTCTCGTATTCTCCGACAACGTCCTGCAAAGCGACACTATCAGGTACAGCCAATGATTTCCTTGTGTTGTCTGGGAAGATATAAATGCAGTTTCCTGGCTCAGATTCCATTTTTCTGCAGACATTCTTTTTGGTTTGTTCTTTTAGTCACTGGACCCGTCTAGATTTCATGAGCGTTTCAAGTTTCTCTGTCAGGGTAGTCACCTGGAGAACCTCTTGAACAAGTTCTAATGTACTGAAACAAGTCATCATTGGCTTCATTTTCCATTTATTTGAAGTGAGCATCAGATTGGATTTGTCTGCCTCTGCATTTTCTTCAGTTTTCGTTTTAACCCTTGTGTAGTTCTTATAGCCTAATTCATGGCAATGTGCTATACAGCCACTACGTCCCTACCAGTAACTGCTAAAATCTTTGCATCGCAATTCCTGACTGCACACTTGCGAAGACTTTCATCAACTCTTAGTTGTGTGAGCCTTGCTTAATTTTTCACGTGCTGATGTCCTCCTGTAGCATTTGACCTTTTCACAAAATATGCTCTCTTTGTCATACGTCATTGACTCTGAAGATCTCCTGGTTGGCCTTTTAATGCTAGAGCCACTGGTTCCAGCGGCATCACTGAGACTTGCTTCTACGTTTCGTTTCAGAGTCTCCAAGCCTCTCGTCATGATAAGCAGGCTCCTGCATTGGTATAAAATGTGGAGGATCTCTTTATCTTTCAAACTTTTAGCAAGGTCCAGAACTGAGGCATGTTTTCTTACTTGGGCAGCCTGTAGCAAGTTCTGCCTCGAATCATAGCTTTGTGGACTGGTTAAATGGTCCTCTGCGTCTATCTTAGCTGAAACTTTGGGAATTATACACTTGTTGTGAGGAGAACTAAGATTTGATTTCTTTTCGTTTCTCCATGATGAAACTGGAAGCTACTGATACTCTACTAAAGTACTCCTACATCTACCTAACCACCAACAAGTTACAAAAAAAAAGGAAGATGTAATTATTACAGATATACCGCAAATGCCAACTATCAACAAATTAAAGTTGATATGTGCATATGGTAGATGATAAACACATATTCAAAACGTCAAGATTAACTTTTATCATTTTAAACAAGCAGATGGTTTATAAAGGATATTTGTATAACATAAAATAGCTCTCTCGTGCAAGCATTTGGAAAACGTTTGACAGTATTAGTAGACTAGTGATGCACTTTTTCACCGAAATGAAAATGGAAGTAGGGTACATATTCCTATCACAAACTGATTAATACAGCACCCAGAAAATTGCAATGGATCTTAAATTGACCCTGATACATTACTCATTATACGAGTGCACTGAGAACATCTTATAAAAGGAGTTGAGATATTTAGATTAAACTTTAGTGTAAAACGAATGTTCGGAAATTGAATTTAAGATAAGGTCAAATAGAGAGACCGCCAATGGCAAACCGGTGAAGATAATTGAATTATGTTTGTTACACTGGCAAGTACAGGTGCCTGACTAGCTTAGATGTTAATTTTAATTCCCTTATTTGACCAATAAAGGTTTTACAAGAGATTGATATAAAGATCCTGCAGCACAATGGTAGAAAATCTAGCTGCTGGCAAATATGGAAATATGGTTGAAAATATGGCGAGAACACAAAGAAGACAAAGAATCATGCACCGCTATCACATACTTTCTATTTCTAGGGATCCTGATCTCGGCAAAAATCATAATGAGCTTTCGTCCCCCCGGGTGGTACCGACCATCCCTGCCTCCCATATCCACCCAACACCTAGCAAAGCACATGAAAAATATCATCCGGGGGTAACACCCAGCTAAACACATGCAAATTATCATCAGCGGGTAACACCAAGCAAAACACAACTACGGCACGAATATTTTGCTAGGTAACAAAGTATCCGAATGGCTGATGAATTTACTAGAAAAAAAAGGAGGAACAGATAAACTGGGCATCCGGAAATAGGGACATACATACATACATACATACATACATACATACATACATACATACATACATACATACACACACACACACATACATACATACATACATACATACATACATACATACATACATACATACATACATACATACATACATACATACATACATACATACATACATACATACATACATACATACATACATACATACATACATACATACATACATACAGAAAACTGACAGGTAAATAGAAAAAAGAGACGGATATATATATACCATATATATTGTACCATTAATGCACCACTGCACGTAGGTACTACAAGTCCAGGTATTGTACCATTAACACTCCATTGATAGTCAGGTACTACAAGTCTAGTTATTGTACCATTAACGCTCCAGCGATAGTCAGGTACTGCAAGTCTAGGTATTGTACCATTAACGCCCCATTGATAGTTGATAGTCAGGTACTGCAAGTCTAGGTATTGTACCATTAACGCCCCATTGATAGTCAGGTACTGCAAGTCTAGGTATTGTACCATTAACGCTCCAGCGATTGTCTAGGTACACAAGTCCAGGTATTGTACCATTAACGTTCCATTGATAGCCAGGTACTACAAGTCTAGGTATTGTAACATAAACGCTCCAGCGATTGTCCAGGTATTACAAGTCAAGCTATTGTACCATTAACGCTCCACTGATAGTCTAGGCGCTACAAGTCTTGTATTTTATGATTTGGGGACGTAAATGTGTGATTCTACTGATACAAATTGAACATTAATGGCAACACATCTAAAACGGATATTTGCAGCATTAAAACCACCATTAAAGTCAACAAATTCGCCACAAAAGACATTTATCATCATTCTAATTTACTCTGGACAATTTTTCGAAAATAGCAAAAGTCGTTTTCCATGGAACTAGGTCAACGGGAGAATCATGACCTCACGATAATGTCCGACATTATACTGTGGAAAAACAGATCCTCAGGTGGATCTCTTATGCCTTGCGAAAAATCACTGCCACTATATACTAATGTAAGTCAGAATCTTGTAATGGAGCCTTTTTTCGGTCTTCTCTCGTTTTTCAAGAGATTCACAAATAGTAAGAAAGATATAGACATTTCACTGCTTGATCCAACAGATCTAACATTGTTATTGTTATTTTTAGTTAATTTTGTTCGTTAAAATTAAATAACAAAATTAAAGAAAACTAACTTTCAGCTGAGTGATGGGATCACAAATGAGTATAAGACATATATTCAAATCATATTGCATATGTAGTGGGAAATAGAAAATCCTAGCTTCTGTCGAGAGACGAACTCAGAACCCTTTAAGCGGAAGTCTGGTACACATAACATTAAACTAAAATGTACAGGCAGGAGTCTGCTGATACTTCGAAATACACAAATATTTCATACACAAATATTTAATACACAAATAGCTGAATATTCATCTTCATAAAATACTTCAGAGCTGCAGAGTTGATAGTACATAATAAACAATACAAACTTGTGATATTAGGCTTGAGAAAAGTACTTGGCTGTGGCATATGACCCAATCAGAACACACTCAGAGTTGACATTACATAATAAGCAATCCCAACTTGTGATATTGAGCTTGACGAAGGTACTTGACTGTGGCATATGACCCAGTCAGAACACGCTCAGAGTTGACATTACATAATAAGCAATGCCAACTTGTGATATTAAGCTTGACAAAGGGGTACTTGGCTGTTCCATATGACCCAATCAGAACACGCTCAGAGTTGATATTACATAATAAGCAATGCCAACTTGTGATATTAAGCTTGACAAAGGGGTACTTGGCTGTTCCATATGACCCAATCAGAACACGCTCAGAGTTGACATTACATAATAAGCAATGCCAACTTGTGATATTAAGCTTGACAAAGGGGTACTTGACTGTGGCATATGACCCAATCAGAACACGCTCAAGCCTTTCTGGTGATGAACGGAGAAGAAAAAAAATCCTCAGAAATACAACAATAGTTGCCACTGCATACACCTGTGCTTGTTTACCAACGATGCACATCAAACACCATTACAATAGGAGCATCGCTCGTCCATTTCTGTCAAGTCGAGACTAACTCTGAAAGTAATTGTCGGAATACACATACATTTGATGGGTTTGGTGATTCGCCTCTGGCGGAGTACACCACATCTGTTGCAACCGAAAAGCCAGTTATGTTCATATTGTGACTTTGTCTTCTTCCGCCGCCATACTGTGTCATGTGAACAAAAGTAGTTCTGAATATAATTCTCAATGGCAGCGAATTACATCCGAGGTTTATTTGTTGACTTGATGGAAAAGGCCGAGGATGTTCCGTTTGACACCATCAAAGCGTTCATTATGGTAGACTGAGATAACTTACTATTGTCCGGGGAAAAAAAAAACTGCAGAAATTTTACGAGGTGTACCGATTAGTAATTTACCTAGTCTGGGGCCATGACAAAGATAGGTCATAATTGTTGTCAAATTTATCCCGGATAATGAAAAGTCACAGACGTTACATAAGGTGTGGCAGACGAAAGAACAGACTGACTAAAGCAACGATACGCGAATGTTATATCCGCAGATTTTCACACAAAAATGGAAGATAAACCAAAACGCAACAAACAACTTCAGAGTACTGTTTTTGCCTTGATCATCCTTCAAAAAACCGTAAACAACAGTTCACCGCGTCGAACAAATTTACAGCGTCTCCTCGGCTTCTATGATTCCAGACATTTTACATGCGTCTTATCATATAAGCCGTGCACTCGAAGAACAAAATAAGTCCAAGCCGATTGTATTGTAAAATATTGTAAATTAACCACCTTAGAGACTTTTTTATTTGCTTAGCGGATATTCGAAGACATTTGTTAGAATACAACGATACCGTTGCACCTGGGGATTACTTGACGCCTCTGAATCTTGAAATTAACTTGAGCTTATAGTGGGCTCTTCTTAGTTATATAGTGTGCTAATAGTGATCTTATAGTGGGCTCGTCTCAGTTATATAGTGTGCTAATAGTGAGCTTATAGTGGGCTCGTCTTAGTTATATAGTGTGCTAATAGTGAGCTTATAGTGGGCTCGTCTTAGTTATATAGTGTGCTAATAGTGAGCTTACAGTGGGCTCGTCTTAGTTATATAATGTGCTAACAGTGGTTTATAGTGGGCTCGTCTTAGTTATATAGTGTGCTAATAGTGAGCTTATAGTGGGCTCGTCTCAGTTATATAGTGTGCTAATAGTGAGCTTATAGTGGGCTCGTCTCAATTATATAATCACATACTTATGTATACTCTTTGCTGACAGACTGAATATATTATTGTGAATGACATTGTTTGTCATGTGCTTGTCTGCAACCGCTCGAATTCCAAGGGCATATGGCTGTATGCTTGTATATATGTCTCTGTCTATCTCTTTCGCCCTTATTCTGTCACGCACAGACACACACATATACATGTATGATGTATGTAGGCATATATATATATATATATATATATATATATATATATATATATATATATATATATATATATATATATATATATATATTTAAGACAGAAATTTATAACGGCGCAAATACAAAACAGTTTCCCAACGTTTCGAGATAAACAAGCTCTTTGTCAGGGGAACAAATAATTTACATCCACAAAACAAATACTAAACACAGAACCAATATATATTCTCTTGATAGATAAAGTACAGCTAGTATTAAACGCATATACTTTTATATGGTAGTAAGTATAGACCTCACCAGTGGAGAATTCTTCCATATTTACATGTCACTTCATGTGTCCGCCATACGTTACTGATTACCTAGGTGCCTGAGCAACAACAACAAAAAAAAAAAAAAAAAAAAACTCAATTAAAAAAGGCGACACCAGTAAACTGTTCTGTATTCTTTTTTTTACTATGAACCAACTTTTGTTTTTAGCAGACAGCTTCTAATTTGTACTCTCGCACACTAGAGTCAACAGTTACATCACACTAGAGTCAACACTTACATCACACTAGAGTCAACAGTTCCATCACACTAGAGTCAACACTTACATCACACTAGAGTCAACAGTTACATCACACTAGAGTCAACAGTTACATCACACTAGAGTCAACAGTTGCATCAGTCTAGAGTCAACACTTACATCACACTAGAGTCAACAGTTACATCACACTAGAGTCAACAGTTACATCACACTAGAGTCAACAGTTGCATCACACTAGAGTCAACAGTTACATCACACTAGAGTCAACATTTACATCAGACTAGAGTCAACACTTACATCAGACTAGAGTCAACACTTACATCACACTAGAGTCAACAGTTACATCACACTAGAGTCAATAGTTACATCACACTAGAGTCAACACTTACATCACACTAGAGTCAACAGTTACATCAGACTAGAGTCAACAGTTCCATCACACTAGGGTTAACAGTTACATCACACTAGAGTCAACAGTTACATCACACTAGAGTCAACAGTTACATCACACTAGAGTCAACAGTTACATCAGACTAGGGTTAACAGTTACATCAGACTAGAAGTAAACAAGCAATGACTCTTTACTCTTGACTTTTAAGTTCCCTAAATATCATTGTCTGTATTCTAAAATTTGTCAATGTGCCAAACAATTTAAAAATTAAACAATGGTCCGTTTATTTTAAATGAAACTTTCAAGTTTAATTAAAATTAGCTTTCAATTTTTAACCTAAAAGCAATTGCGAAATTTGACACCGAGATCAAACACTTAATAGTTTTATTTGTTAACCTCCTTAATATATCATCACAACTATAAAAAAAAAAAAATATGAGCTTTAATTTCCTCCATGTTTTTAAATTTGAAAAATATCTACTTCTTAAATTACAGCTATTTAAAAACCTTCTTTGAAATTTTGCAGTACAAGTAATTTTTTAAAAGAAATATAATTTTCTTTCTTGCCGATTATGATACATAAATCAAAATATTTACTGTCATAACTCAATATAGGAATTCCATTAAAAAGAGAGAGAAAGTATCATATAGATGTTGGGGTGACAAGTATTTTCATCATATGTAGCTTTTTCTTCCCTTCCTTTTTAATTTTATTGTAATAGACAATACTCTTTGAAGTAAAATGAACGGCCACACTTAAACGGAACATGTTGAAACGTACTTAAATGGAACATGTTGAAACATACTTACATGGAACATGTTGAAAAATACTTAAATTCAGTCTTGATAAAATTGCGAATGTTTATTTATTTGTTTATTTATTTACTTCCTTGTACAGTAAAAGTATTATTACAACATAACAAATATTGTGAATAAATAGCATATTTGATACACATAGTTAATGATATCTTTAAAGTCTTCAGTTAATTTAAAGATTTGACATTCACGGGTGTACTGAACAGAAATGTATTTATTGATTGAATAATTAATATAATATTTAGTTTAATACATTACATATTTATTTGATTCATTTGGGTGTTTCTATGTTCACTTATGTAATACTTACACAATATTTTCACAAAAACCTAAGATAATTAGTAAACAAATTAATACGTGAGCGAAAATGTGTATGTATTAAACTATAAAGACACGTCAGCACAATAATGGCTACATGGCACCGATTAACGGTAAAGTTCTAAAGACGTAAAGATCAAGAATTACCCCCCCCCCCCCAAAAAAAAAAAAAATAAAAAAAATGTAGGAGTATAAACCGTTGCAAATAAACGAAAATATGAAGTACTACAAGATAAAGATGATAAAATGCTGTAAAATGCATATTACTGAAAAAGATAAAGGTGTACAAATTTGATCTTTCAATGATAGGGTCAACATATGTTATACATATCGTATTCGCTCAAAAAGTCAAATATTTGATTTGTTGGTACGTCGTCATAAAACTCCTTAATTGAGCTCACATCAAGAAAGTTCTGTTTCACAAGGTGGAAATCGATACTCTCGACAAGAACGTGTTACAATGTCAGTTTACACTGACAGGGTATGTACTCTGATTGAGGTTTAGCCTTCAGTAGAGATGAATATGTCATGTATGTGTATTCCTATACGCGATCGGCTCACTATAGCCTCATCCTGCGATTTGCTCTGGGTGAGGGATGCAATTTTCGAATGACGGGTTTGATATTACGAAGCTCGTTTGTGGAGTTTTCATCTCACATATTTTGCCAAGTATATAGAATATGCCAGTTTATATAATATTTGAAGCCAGTATATGGAATCTTCCATTCAGAAACAGGTACGGTACTTACAACTTATTCTAGCCGACATGGCTGATATAGTGAAAACCTTAAAAGAAAAATTTCTTTTGAAGACAATGAAGTTAGTTAAATAAATGTAAATTTAGAACTATGGTATAAAATATTTGAGGAAAAGAAAAAAAATCCTCCATTAATTATTACGTCGGGATATACACGAATTAATCAGACAAAATTATACGTGAACTGGTCCGAATTTAAACAACAATGAAACTTTAGGGTACCCAATTAACTAAATACATTTATCGTTTCACAGCGATGCATACTGAACTAATATACTTGTACAAATAAATTTCATTTACATCAAATATGTGCGAATTAAGTTTCCAAAATCCTGAGTGCTGGACTCAGATCCCAATCATTGTTCATATATAGTCCCTTCATTTGTTTGTCAGTACTGAATTTTCCACTGTGTCCAAATCCTAATAAATCATACGCTAATCTAAAGTATCTTCAAAGATGAACTCATGGTGAAGTTCTTGTCATAGATTAACCGGCAAATTTTTGGAGAGGCTGGACTGTAAACAAAACAATATGCAATGGGTCCCATATTTCACTTCCGGGCACGCATAATTGCCTCATTACTCACTATGCACTGTCGCCAACATACACACAGACAACCACACCATAATGCTCATATTTTAAAGAAAAAACGATTTCCTTTAAATCAATACCAAGAATGGCTAAATTTTCCTTATGCATCACCACCAAAATGAGAGAGGAAAAAATGCCCTAAAAATAGACTGAGACTTCGTTCTTGGGTACTGAACCGGAAGTAATAATTGTGACCCGAGTCCTCCTGGTCGATATCAGTATCGTAATGGCAGAATTTCACGTGATAGGAATATGGCCGCGTCTTTTAAAATCGTAACGAAAGGTCTATAGTACGCTTTCTAACGGCATTGATGTAAAATAAATATCGATTAGACAAGTACAGGTTTGGAATGTATAGCTGTCGTACTCGTTAGATTTCGTCAAACATTTTGTGGTGTTCATCGTCCAAGGGAGTATGGCTTTTTCAAGATAATCCAAACTAGATGGCACAGACATTGTGTCCTCTACGATACGGGGCCAATGTTGAGAAATATAGACGTATAACCATTTTGTTTAGCTCAATGCAACTTTTGATCCAGTTCTGAATAGACCGTTTCTTTGGTAATATCCGATTCGCGTGGAGTGTGATCTCATTGTAAAGTCACTAAAATTAATGTATGTAGAAAACCACATACTAATGTTTATCTTTCACTAAACTTCCCCAGATCACTAAACTTCTTTACTTAACGCTCTATAAAACTGGTTTAAAGAGTTATTGTTTACTAATGATGCCCCCTGCCCCCCCCTCCCCCCAATACTACACCATAAGGTTCCTGGTTTCTTCCGAACTAAAACGTGCAACTTTCTCCAATATTACCCTAGGTTGTTTACATCGTAAAATGTGAAAATTTCGGTTTTCATGAACTTTCTGATGAAAAGTCATTCTTTTTATCCGTTGTTTGATTCCTGATAGAAAGTTCTGTAACTGCGTATTATCTGCGGACGATGAATGTAAAAGCAATACATTATTTTTATTATAAGTTATTTTATAAAAGAAATCTGAGAACATTCTTCCTATTTAAGTATCGTTTATTATTAGAAAGCTCTGTAATTCTCCAGCTATGTAACATAATGATGCGCGAATGTTCCCAATTAAAGTAACGGTAAAAATAAAAGACAACATAAATTTATTATATACCTCTTGTCTTCATCCATGTTTTTTCTTTCATAGGGTACATGGATTGAACAACAAAATCGGAATGTATTTAACATGCAATCCATAGTCCATATAATAACTATAGCAAACGCAATGTCTCGCCACAACAAATCCCCACGCATTGACTGCATATTATGCAACCCCTCCCCTTCCCTCTGTTCTCTTCGCACCGGTACTCACTTCCCCCAGAAACAGTGACCAAGGGGCAAAATGCATAATCCGTCGCTTGTATAACACGCCTTACCGCTTTGATTGCATATTTGACGTTTGGTTCAAAAATATTTGCAAATATCTTTGCAATTATGTCACCCTCTCTGAAATGGTTACATAGAGATAATATAACTATAAACTTTCGTCAAATTGGAGGATATGTGGTAACGGACGGATGAACGGACAAATGGACAGACAGACAGGAGTATCACTATATCCCCAATGCTTTTATTAAAGCGTTGTGAAAAAGGATGACATTCATTGTAGAATTCATCTTTCTCTGAGAACATGAATTAGTTGCATTCTAATTACCGAGGACATAATGACTCCCCTGTGCAAGGGATAATGAAATGACCTTGTTTTACAACAATCAGCTTTGTGACGCCTCAGGTTGATATTAATTATCATTTGGTGCTTTGCGTAACTGTTGAAACAATGACGGAAATAGGCAAATAAAATTCAAGCTAATAAGGGGAATAGACAGTAATATGGATTTGCACTGCACGTGCAGTACGACAATGAACAATGTGCTGATCCAATGCGGTGCAATTTACGAGTTTTAACTCATAATATCTTTCCTAACCTGAAGAGGAAATCCCACAAAACATTAGGAGATTTTCATGAATTAGTCCTGATAACTGACATTACCCGTTATTTACGAAGTTCTTTAATATAAATGGTTTCTACAACTTTTTTTTTTGTTGTTGTTCTTTTTTTTTTTTTTTTTTAACTGCTACTGCGACACTTTTGGTTTTCCTCAAGTTGACTTCTTCTCTCTTTGTCTTAAGAATGACAGACCAGTGTTACCAGCATGCATACTGTGATCTGCTAGTTGGTCAATACCGCCAAAAAAGCCCCCAAAACAGTAAAATAAGATTTCTTTAAATGCAAATTTTGATATTATACAGACTCTTCAATTAAAAAAGTAATTAAGGAAAATTGTTACACATTTATGTGTGGCCGAATGTAAATGGCTAAAGACGTTTCATATATTTTCAGTAGGTGAAATCATTCGATGTACTTGAACCTTATCCCCATTTCACTGCGAAATTCTTAATATCAGTTAATTCTGAATGGTGCAAAACAAAGCTCAGAAAATCAGGGAAATAAATTCCATCATGCCCCTAATGAAACAGTTATAACTCATGATAAAAAAAACGGGCTCTATTTCAGCTTTGTATATAGGGGCCATATGGATAAATCACATGTTAAAATTAACAATCGTCATCTTCTGATTGGTTGCTTTCACGGATGACATCTATGATTAAACTATGCAAAAGAACGGAAAATGAACTCAGAAAATTTAGTGGTGTTTATTATATATTAATCACATCTTTCTCGTCATGATGGTGCATTGCCCCTGCGAACCAGAAACTTTTGTCGTAAAAATTGGACCTTCATCTTAAGTATTTTATTTAGGATTTAGGGTGTATGTTTGTGCGCGCGCGTGCGTGTGCCTGTGTGTGCGTGAGTATGAATTTGTTCAATTGTCAGAATCATGTGTTGGCTATCAACCCCTATTAAAGGTCGTAAAGTTTCTGTCCATATAATTGTGCAGCATATTTATGGAATTTAACAAATTCAACACAATTTAACAAGATAATAAGAAAATAATCTGACCCAAACTTTGAGGAAGTAATTAGCCCTTTATGACCCTTGGCTATTTAATCAAAGATTGATCCGATTTAAATTCGAGACAAACTTACACGTTTCTACAGAAATGTCAGTTTTTAATCTGCACTAAACTGGAAATATGAGGAAAATATAGACTGGTAAACATATATTTCACAGCTTAAACCATATATTAAAAAAGAGTCTTTGAAAGCAGTTGGGATATCCTGCCATACTGCCATGCCGACTCAAGAAAGGAGTCTGGACGTCCGGCCATACTGCCATGCCGACTCAAGAAAGGAGTCTGGATGTCCGGCCTTACGGCCACACCGACTCAAGAAAGGAGTCTGGACGTCCGGCCTTACTGCGTTGCCGACTAATGAAAGGAGTCTTGACGTCCGCCCATACTGCCATGCCGACTCAAGAAAGGAGTCTGGACGTCCGGTCTTACTGCCATACCGACTCAAGAAAGGAGTCTGGACAGATCTGTCTGCAACACATCGGTGCACATTTTGGACACTTACCGGTATTTATCGCGTCTTTGGAGCTATCGTCAGTTGAAGGGTCCTTTTGGCGATATGTGCAGAATATTTCCGGATCAAATACTATGTCTGACGACTTGTGAATCCACGTAGAATAACACAACCCTATGTCCTGTGGCCATTTGGAATTTCGAGGCTACATACGGCTGTTATCAAATACCGGTAGTGTCTAAACTGTACGCTGGTGTGTTCTGGACAGATTTGTATGCAACAAAATTGCATATTTTAATGAACAGGTGACATCACACCCACAAATCGTCCATCAGTATCAACACAGGTTTGGAAGGGATGAATTATCGGACTACCTCAAAAACGACAATTTGCCACGATAGTCATGATACACAGGACAGTAAATTTGTTTTATTTTACTCATTTAGCAAAGCCACATAATACGTTGATTCTATTATAATTGCAATTGCATTAGTTGGTAAATGTAACGAAGATTTTCATTGGTCAGAACATAACCATGTGATCAGGCTGAGCTGCGTTTATTTCTGTATAAACTGTGCGGAGAACTACTTTATACTAACTTTGGTAAGTAGAGTCACATGCAAAGTAACTAATGTAAACACAGAAAGAGACAGATGGTGTGCCTTCAAAACAAAATAAAAATGTTAGTTTTTTTTTCTTTTCTTTTTTTTTTCTTCTGAAAATTGGAGACGTTGAACACATTGACCATTCAATATCTTTCTGAAGTGGAATATATCTCACAAGCTGATTTATCAAGCATTTCGAATGAACCAAATCAATTTAGTCACTTGTCAGTTGAACAGAAGGACGACCACGCAACAAAACTTTTGAAATCTCTCAAAGAGGCAGGATGTCCAGACAACAAATCTCTCAAAGAGGAATATCTCTTCAGCAAACCTCTATCTCAGAGCTGCGAAACTCAAAATCTACGAAGAAAAAAAAACAGTGGGGCTATAACACTTCACTGGGGCTCGCTACAAATGAAATTAAAACTAAATGTTAATACAAGGAGGGGGGGGGGGTGGGAGTCCAAAGGCCAACAATATAACATTTGGGCCCTAAATCCTACAATGTAAGACGCCCATCCTGACAGGTACGATGTGGGGGTGAGCGGAGATCCCGCCCTTCCCCCATCATAACAATCCGGATCGAAGCCTCACTTTGTAAGATTATTGGACCCTCATCCATATAACCATTTACCGACAGTTTTAATTTCATTTGTAAGGATCCATTATGGTCAGCCTAGCTTGTTTATGAACATGAAAATAGGTTTAAAAAATAAAAATTGGTTATCACGAGTCTGTACAATGATGAATCGGTTATGAAAGCATCAAATTTTAGAGTCATTTTATATCCAACAGAACACACATCCTTTGCTTTGAATACTGAGCTTCCACTCAGAATACATGTGCCCATTTAAATACAATATTAAGACCATGCTGTGGAATGTTCAAAAAATTAGATCGGCTACCATTGATGGAATTGCTTGTTTGATGTTGTCTTAGCTATTTCGTTTTCGATGGAGACTCCACTGTTCCATAAATAGCTACGTACCAGAAACGCTGAACAAGTATTGATACGCTGAAATAAAGCTCTAAAACTGATACAAAATATTTTTTTTAAAAAGTAAAGTAGAAAACAAGAAATAAATAAAATTATACAAAATTGCAATAATAAGAGATTAATGTTTTATTTCTCTGCTTTTATCCTGGTATAAACTGTCAGTTGCCGAATCACAGAGCAAATAACGCCCGCTGCCAGAAGGAAGTTATATAAGTTGTGGGATTCGGCAACTGACAGTTTATACCAGGATAAAAGCAGAAAAATACAACATTAAACTCTTAAATGTCAGCGCAAACTGACAGACTCTTAATGCGAATATTTTTGTCTATCTGAAAGAACGGTGCATCGATGTCTGACACAAAGTCACGAAAGCACTCTATATATCTGTATGTACCTAATATGGAAATAAACATATTTCTACAATTTGCAACCGTCTAATTTGGCTATTGTAATATATAAGGTGTAGTGTGATGTACAACAAATGTTATTGAAAATGCGCAGAAGTAACCTGGACAGGAATGACATGCCTTCTCGTGTAAATAAAATATAATATTGTCTGGATAGAACAAACGTTGACCAAACAGCTCTCAAAATACTGTAGAAAAGAGAGCCACCGCCAAGGTGAATAGCATGAAAAAGTTATTGGACAAGAAAGAAGTCCGACAAAATCATCATCGATCTTCAATCAGAATTTTTTTCCAGTATAGCATAAACGAACGAAAAGATTGATGAGATTCAGACATTCAAAACCTTTTGCAAGGAATGGAAAATGATGATCGGTGGTGGTAGGTAAGACAACATTCCATCGAATATTGTTCTGAGGAATGTGGGTAAAGGCGAAACAGAGGACGTGTGAGGAAAGTGAATGAGATTTTCAAATTTGACTTATGTGTTTCTGTATGTGCCTCGTAATCTGTGCGAACAAAATCAGAAAATATTAGTGCCCCAAGAGTTATTATTGCAGCTTAAAAAAACGAGAAAGACAAGGCTACGTAACTCAAAATAAGCATTAAATTAAAAAGTGAGACAATTTACAGCAGGGTATTTGTTCATAGCGACCAAAGCAAGTCAGAGAGGATTCAGCAGATAACTTAAAGAAGAAAAAAAAACTGCTACAAAGCTTTTAGGAAAGGCGACGTTGAGAATCTGCAGATGAGAGGTCCACTTGATGAAAGAAAAGAAGAAAGTAGGACACATGAAAATCTCGAAAGTGGTAACATTGCAAAGATAAAACTAATTTTGAAAGAGGGACAATAGGATATGGTAGTAATTTTAGGAGGAGAGTCGTGGGGGTCACTTGAGGCAAGCACAAATGGCTATAGGTAACAGTGCCATTGATGGCTATGGTTAAGAGTGCCATGAATGGATATAGGTAATAGTGTCGTTGATGATTATAGTAATAGTGTCGTGAATGACTATAGAGAATAGTTTCATGGATGGCTATGGGTAACAGTGTCATTGATGGCTATAGGTAATAGTGTCATGTATGGCTATTGGTAACAGTGCCATGAATGGCTATAGGTAATAGTGTCATGGATGGCTATGGGTAACAGTGCCATGAATGGCTATAGGTAATAGTGTCATGGATGGCTATGGGTAACAGTGTCATGGATCTCTATAGGTAATAGTGTCATAAATGGCTATGGTCAACAGTGTCATGGATGGCTATGGGTAACAGTGTCATGGATACCTATGGGTAACAGTGTCATGGATACCTATGGGTAACAGTGTCATGGATTTATATAGGTAAAAGTGTCATGAATGTCTATGGGTAACAGTGTCATGGATGGCTATGGTCAACAGTGTCATGGATGGCTATGGGTAACAGTGTCATGGATACCTATCGGTAACAGTGTCATGGATGGCTACAGGTAATAGTGTCATGGATGGATACGGGTAACAGTGTCATAGATGGCTCTAGGTAATAGTGTCATGTATGGCTATGGGTGACAGTATCATGGATGGCTATGGTTAACAGTGCCATGAATGGCTATAGGCAATAGTGTCATGGATGGCTATGGATAACGGTGTCATGGATGTCTATAGGTAATAGTGTCATGGGTGTCTATAGGTAACAGTATCATAGATGGCTAAGGTCAACAGTGCCATGGATGGCTAATGGTAACAGTGTCATGGATACCTGTGGGTAACAGTGTCATGGATGTCTATGGATAACAGTGCCAAGGATACCTATGGGTAACAGTGTCATGGATACTATGGGTAACAGTGTCATGGATGGCTATGGTCAACAGTGTCGTGGATTTCTATAGGTGAACTTGTAATGAATGTCTATAGGTAACAGTGTCATGGATGGCTATGGGTAACAGTGTCATGGATACCTATGGGCAACAGTGTCATGGATACATATGGGTAACAGAGTAATGGATGGCTATAGGTAATAGTGTCATGGATGGTTATGAATAACAGTGTCATGGATGGCTATGGGTGAGGCGGGGAGATTGTGGTTACGGCGTAAAAACTAGTGAAAGACAAAGGCTAATGAACATAATTATTCAAAAGCGTAAGTTGGCTGACGTATTTGTTCAGGAGTGCAAGAGACAGTATATTTTAAAACTTCAGAGTGAGTTAGCATGATTAATATGCAATAATCAAAACACATTTTCGAAAATGAATTGGTAAAATTGGTATTGGCAATGAATTGCTAAAAGATGAATGTAATGGAACTTGTAGGAGACCGCATCTGTAAAATGTCAGAGTGAGTTAGAATTATTAATTAGTAATATTCAAAATGCATTTTCAAAAATTCATTGTGTTACGGAATTATGTATCATTTCTTTTAAATAATGGTATACTTTAATTAATTTATGACCTCTGTATAATAGTCTAATAGGTGTCGTTTTGCAGAGTACACAAATACGGCAATTTCAATATGACCCAGTACATTGGTCCCGGGAAAATCAATATTATCGTTTGAAGCATTAGTCATGTCACGTGATTCAGCGCATGAGTTTTGCACTTGACCTGACCTGGATTTCGCAATTCAGGAATGATTCATTTTGTTGACTAGAAGTTAGATAGTAAGATTGTAATATTAAGGTGTTCATTTGAGACAGAATATTAATTTGGATTGTTTCAATGACGCAGTACTGAAACTATAAAATAAAATGTAATCGCAGCGTTCGTCATTCTATATAGTTTCATCAGCTTGAGAGGTCTTTAACGAAATTGGTTCTTTGTAAGTGATATTAATATTTCAGAGATATTATTATACAGTACATTTTGGATTTAGTACTGCTACTTCAGAAATATTTCCAGATTACATTTTTGGGATGAAATACTGACATTTAAAGATTTAAGAATTATTCAGCTCCTTTGAAATTATTGGACACATTTTTAGAACTTGTGTAATATTCTACATTCACAAGGATTTATTAATAATATTTGGATATAACTGATTCTTGTTAGTACATCAGCACAGTGGTGTTTTCATTCGAAACATTCTTCATTCGGAATATTTTGGATAACTTCCGGATCAGTGAACAATAAAACAATTTAGGATTATTTAGGAATTTCTAAACTGCAAATTAATTTTAATTCTTTCACTTTGTTTGTTTGAAATATTTAATATTTTCAGAAATTAAATTTGTTTGTAAATCTTGAAAGCTTGTTTGAGTAATTCTTTCTTTTGTTACATTACCCCTAGTCGTAACAATTGGTAAAATTGATATTGGCAATGAACAGATAAAGACGTTTTCAATGGAGTTATAATGTCAGGTACAACTGTTTGTATTGACGTTAATTATGTGTTATCAAAACGGTCCGTGAATTTTGCACCTATTCTTAAACCCCTAAGTATGTCAGATGATGGTGATAATAATGATTTTGACACACTGGATACATAGGCTGCGTCTGAAGATCATGATGTCAGATGATGGTGATAATAATGATCTTGACACACTGGATACATAGGCTGCGTCTGATGATCATGATGACAATTTAACACATTTTAACTGTAACTGTCTGTTGATGAAAAATTGCAACACGTTATTGAGGTATACTGAATAGAAGTAGTACATGCTGAGAGTCAAGCAATACCATTCATGATCAACAGAATGGTCTGGACACTATATAGCACGTTTTCCTACTAACTAGTTTAACAGAAAAAGAACATTAGGAACGTTGCAAACTTTGGCGGCCTTTATTGATTTTAAGAAGGCTTATGACTTATCAGTTTTAATCTACTTTAATCTACAAGTAACGTACTTACAGCTTAGTCTATAAGTATTATCACCCCTGCCATAAACGTCAACAGAGGACTCCCGTGACCCGCTGTTATATACAGGTGCTGTACTGGATCCAGCAATGCACAATATTTATTGTTGTATACGCAGATAGTAGAATAAGTACCTGGTGTTAGTCACGCATATTCAATAACGATGAATAGAATGTTCTTAAGGCCATCGTGTATGTTTACCCACTAACTAGTTTAACAGAAAACGAGACAATTAAAAAAACAGCAAACATGTTCGCCTCTTGCCTTTGTTGAGATAACATATGACGTATACAAAGCAGCTTCAATCAACAGTGGTGAGGAGATCTTCATAAGGTCAAATTGCACCTTGGATTTTAGTGCGCACCTCCGCATTGGAGACGTGGTCTAAGTATGAGATTTTCAGGATCATTCGATAACATCTCAACTCTAAGGCATGGATTCTTCTCTCTAATTCTGCTGTTAGGGTCCTTGTCTCACATGCATACAGGAATATGGACATGACGAAGGAGTGCATAAGCTTGATCTTGGACCCAAGCGTGATGTTGCTGTCTTTCCAAGTATGCTTCAGCCTAGCCAGAGCAGCTGTTGTCTGCGCAATCCTGGAAAGAACCTCAGGTTTTGAACCTTCATCAGAGGCGATAGCACCTAGGTACTTGAAGCTTGTTAGTGTGCCCAGCTTCTGTTCATTCACTCTTATTTCCTTTTGGATGCCACTCGGGTTGTTTGTCATTAGGTTTGTCTTTTCAGCGTTGATCTCCATCCCATATCTTAGTGATGCTTGATTGAGACAGTTCACAAAGGTTTCCATCTCTTCTTCATCTCCTGCTAAGCCATCAATATCATCAGCGAAGCGCAGGTAGGTGATTGTTCTGCCTCCAACACTGACACTGCCCTCCTGGTCTTCCAAGGCGTCGGACATAATTCTTTCCAGGTAGATGTTGAAGAGAGTGGGTGAGAGAAGGCACCCCTGTCTGACTCCGACTGTGGTTCTGAACCAGTCTCCTATGTTGCCATTGACGAGAACTGTACTAGTCGCCTTGTCATACAGGGTTTCTATACGGCGGACTAATTTTGCGTTTATGTTGTATATCCGCATGGTGGCCCACAAGGCTGCATGCCATACCTTGTCGAACGACTTCTTGAAGTTAATGAAGACATGATAAAGGTTCTGTTGATGCTGGATATATTTTTCACAGAGGATTCTAAGATTGAAGATCTGTTCTGTAGTGCTATGTCCTGCTCTGAAACCTGCCTGTTCTTCCGCAATGACGTGCTCTGCTTGGGGTTTCAGTCTATTGAGGATGATCTTAAGCATAACCTTGCTTGGGTGACTGATGAGACTGATTGTTCGGTAGTTCTGGCACAGTTGTAGATTCCCTTTTTTAGGAAGAGTCAATTAGACTCTGGGTCCATGGGGTGGGCCATTCTCCGGTTTGCCAGATTTGGTTGCAGATTGTTGTGAAGACATCGATCATGGAAGTTCCTCCTGCTTTAACAAGTTCTGCTTGTATATTTGCTACCCTAGCTGACTTCCCCTTCTTTAGCGCCTTTACTGCAGCCTCTACTTCGTCCCTGAGGATCGGGTGGTCAACCTCTGATGTGGTCAGTCGTACTTTTAGTACAGCTTGGTCTCCAGAAGTCTCCTGGTTGTAAAGCTCCGAACAGTATTCCGTCCATCTGTTAAGAATGTCTTGTTTTTCTGTCAGACTCTTACCAGCCTTGTCCTGAATTGTATTAGATCTCCCCTTTTTCTCAGTTTTCAGGTCTTTCACAAACTGGTATGCCCTTTTACTGTCATTCTGGTTCAGGCTTTTCTCGACTTCCTTGCATTGGTCCTTTAACCAGCTTTCTTTTGCTTTCTTTATGCTCTTCTTAATCCTGTTGTTAATCTCATTGTATTTTTTTGCTAGTTCATGGTCTTCTCGCTTACTCTTCAGTTTTCACCTCACATCGCAGAGGTCGAGGATATCTGCTGTGACTTAAGGCTTCTTTATTCTACGATGCTTGCCAAGGATCTCTCCGGCTGTGTCTATTACTCCCTTGTTGAAGGTGATGATCAAGGGGTCTAGGTTTATTTCTTCATGTCCCAGAATTGTGAGTGGTGCAAATTTGCCGCCTATTGATGCTTCAAATGCTTGTGCCACGCTTGGATCTTTAAGTTTTTCAAGGTCGAAACTGATCCTAACTTGTCTTGGCTTATTGGTCTTCCTGTTCTGGCAATGTTTACGCTAGACCGGAAGCGCTTTCTCACCAAGATGTAATCAATCTGGTTGTGATGTTTTCCGTCTGGGCTGTGCCAAGTCCATCTTCTGGATAGTTTGTGGGGGCCAATGGTGTTCGTTACCACTAGGTTATTGTATGTGGCGAAGTCCAGGAGCTTGAGTCCTCTCTCATTGGTCTGCTTATTACAGTATGGACCACAGACTTATCCCCAGTCTGCTTGTGCGTCTTCTCCTACCTTAGCATTTCAGTCTCCTTGAATAACCAGAATATCCTTCTTGGGTGTCTGGTCTATGAGAGTTTGAAGCTGGTCGTAGAACTCATCAAGTTCCTTGTCATCATGGTCAGATGCTGGGGCATAGACCTGTATGATAGTGATGTTAAAGGGAGATGCTCTCACTCGGATTGTAATCATCCTTTTAGACACTGGTCGGCAATCCATGACTGCACTCACAATGTCCTTGTGTACCATAAACCCGACTCCATGTTCATGCTTGTTCTCATGCCCACTGAAGTAGATCCTGTGTCCTTCATCTGCTGTTCTCTCTCCGAAATTTTTCTCGCGCATCTCGCAGAGTCCACGGATGTGCCATTGGTATGGGGTTAGCACTACGTTAATCAGAATGTACTCTCAATATGTGATTATAGGGTTAGCACTACGTAATCAGAATGTACTCTCAATATGTGATTATAGGGTTAGCACTACGTAATCAGAATGTACTCTCAATATGTAATTATAGGGTTAGCACTACGTTAATCAGAATGTACTCTCAATATGTGATTATAGGGTTAGCACTACATTAAACAGAATGTACTCTCAATATGTGATAATAGGGTTAGCACTACATTAAACAGAATATACTCTGATGCCCTTTTACATACATCAAATATTTTTTTAAAAATATTTGTATCTGTACATTGCACATTTACATCAAATACCATTCATTTTATAAATGTATTTCAGTCATTAAAAAGTATTTGTTCTTGCATTAATTAGACACAAATTCGAAAATAATTCTGCGGCTGAACTTAAACTATTTTTGCCATACCTGACTGTTTTGGATATTGGCATTTATTCCATAATTATATACCTGAAATAATATTTAGACTCTTTTTTTTTTTAGAAAGTCATGGAAGTATTTGAAATCTTGGAGGTATCGATAGCCACATACCAAAGCCTGTTTAGATAGCCATATGCCAAATTTCTTTTAGATAGACATATACCAAAGCCTGTTAAGATAGCCAGATACCAAAGCCTGTTTAAATAGCCATATACCAAAGCCTGTCTAGATAGCCATATGCCAAAGCCTGTTTAGATAGCCATATACCAAAGCCTGTTTAGATAGCCATATGCCAAAGCCTGTTTAGATAGCCATATGCCAAAGCCTGTTTAGATAGACATATACCAAAGCCTGTTTAGATAGCCATATACCAAAGCCTGTTTAGATAGACATATACCAAAGCCTGTTTAGATAGACATATACCAAAGCCTGTTTAGATAGCCATATACCAAAGCCTGTTTAGATAGACATATACCAAAGCCTGTTCAGATAGACATATACCAAAGCCTGTTTAGATAGCCATATACCAAAGCCTGTCTAGATAGCCATATGCCAAAGCCTGTTTAGATAGACATATACCAAAGCCTGTTCAGATATACATATACCAAAGCCTGTTTAGATAGACATATACCAAAGCCTGTTTAGATAGACATATACCAAAGCCTGTTTAGATAGACATATACCGAAGCCTGTTTAGATAGCCACATACCAAAGCCTGTTTAGATAGCCATATACCAAAGCCTGTTTAGATAGCCATATACCAAAGCCTGTTCAGATAGCCACATACCAAAGCCTGTTTAGATAGCCACATACCAAAGCCTGTTTAGATAGCCATGTACCAAAGCCTGTTTAGATAGCCATATACCAAAGCCTGTTCAGATAGACATATACCAAACTCTGTTTAGATAGCCATATACCAAAGCCTGTTTAGATAGCCACATACCAAAGCCTGTTGAGATAGACATATACCAAAGCCTGTTTAGATAGCCACATACCAAAGCCTGTTTAGATAGCCATATACCAAAGCCTGTTTAGATAGACATATACCAAAGCCTGTTTAGATAGCCACATACCAAAGCCTGTTTACATACAGAGTACACGAATTTGTTTCGTTAAAAGTTCCTTGTATGTATTATTGATATCTTGATACAAATACGAGTGATCTGAACTGTAGCTTTTCAACTTTGTTAGTGTTAGTTACGCCACAGAAATGCCAACATGATAAAATGGGACAGAAATTAAAATTTGACATGATAAAATGCATGGTGTATGGATTTTCTACGATCTTGTGTCAGATAATGTTCCCTCGGTTCCAGTACACGTATTTGTTGTGAGGCTTTCTTGCAGATAACTGATACATGTTTCTCAAAATCCAATAGCTAGTTAATTTTGACCCCTAGAAACGTTGCAGATTCGTCACATGTAATCATTATGTCTCCAAAAGAAAACGTCGATTTATGATCCAATTTTTTTTTTCTGTCCTATTGGTCAGCCCTGGAATTTTGTTTGGATTAGCCTTCATCTGGTTATCCGGAAACCATTTGATTAATAGCAAAATTTCACTTTCAAAGATTTAGCTAAACATTTCAAGATTAGCATGAAAGTCAAGGTATTATCATCCGCATAATTACAGAGTGAGGTTTTCTTTTGTAAAATAACATATGGCATTAATAAATATGTTAAAAATAGATGGGCCTAGTATAGAACCCTGTGGGACAACCTTAAGGATATTTAAGTAGTCTTTAATGTTGCAACTACCTATCTGAACACTGTTTTATATTACTCGGATACTCCAGCAACTAGAAAGTATATCAACAGCCCCATCATCCAGTGTCGGTGCAAGGGGGTCGGGGGGGGGGGGGGGGCAAATTCTCACCGGCGCTGGCGAGAGGGGGGGGGGGCCATCGGTATTTTTTTTTTTTTTTTTTTTTGCAGTTGTAACCGGGACTTAGATGGTGGGGGTGGGTGGAGGTTAGCAACTGACGTAAAAGCTGTTCTCTGTGGCAAAGTAGTGGCGCCACTAAAGAACATTGCCCCCGGTCGCCTCGAACCCTCGGGCCGCCACTGCCATCATCCAACCATGATCGCTTCGAACCCTCGCGCCATCACTGCCATCATATCAACTTTTGTTTAATAAGGTGGCGAGGCAGGCAGTCGAAAGCCTTGGGCAGGTCAGTTAATACCGCACATACATAATGTCCTTGTATAATGCCCTCTGCTATTCCTCAGTGATAATAATCAAAATAAATTGGCAGTTATATCCCACATCTGAATGCCGACAGTAACGGGTGACAGATGTTACTGAAATATTGCATTTAATTGGTCACATGGTGCTCTCTCAAAGAATTTTGGTACAGTTGGCAAAATGCTTACTGATCGATAATTCTGTTTTTCTGAAGGATCAGTACTCTTATACACTGGGGTTATTCTTGCTAGTTTTATTTATTTTGGGAATTAATTTGAATCAATAGTTACACTGATAAGATTTGTAATTGGACCTGGTATACACAAATGTAGAATTTTGGGTGATATAATATCAACATCATTTGACTTCCTCATGCCAATGCACTTCAAATATGATTCAACCTTCTGAAACTTTATCAGATTTGAACATTCTTCGGAAATATTACAGATGCCTTCAATTGCTCGAATACTTGCCTGCAATTGTAGATCAGTGCTACTTGTTTCGTTTCCAATATCCGGAGCAAAATAGACAAAACAATTCAACAAAAATGTTACATGCGTCTTCCTTTTTATATAATTGTATCTTTCTCCCTTGGTAAGATAGTATTATCATTATTTATACCTTTATTTGTCACAAATGTGCGAATTTGTGGCCGATATTCAGTTGATTTATGTCCACCTGCATATATTTCAGTTAAGTATAGCTTGTTAGATTGTCTTTTTAATTGTGTGACATAGTTTCCTTGAATTATATATTTGTTCCAGTTTTTGTTGTTTTCCATATATTACATTTTCTGAAAAACCCCTTATTATGATTTATTGCTTTCCTCTAGTCTCCATTTATAAATGTGGTTTTGAGTTTTCGGTTGCTTTTGTCTTTCATGAGGAGGTGCTCATCGAGTACCTCATTCAGTAACATGCAATGCGCCTTCTAAATATCATCAATGCCATCAAATAAATGGAATATATGAAATGGTACTCGACTGAGATCCTCATTAAGAGCCCTCTCATACAGGTGCTCAACATCCAGTAACATGCTATGCACCTAATGAACATAATCTACGTCATTACATATATGGAACACATGAAAGGGTACTCAACTGAGATCCTATATGAGACACCCCGGATACAGATGTTTAAAACTGGGATATTTTCTTGTTGATTTCATATTTGATACTGCATGTCCTCTGATCATTGTGCTGATTGTATGGTGCCAATCAATATGGCCAGTGTCACATATGGCATTGCGCTGATTCTGTGGTACCAATCACTTTGGCTAGTGTCATAACACATGGTATGTTGTTGATCATATGGTGACAATCACTTTGGCCAGTGTCACACATGACATTGTGCTTATTCACTTTCACTAGCATCATAGCACATGGTATTGTGCTGATTCTATGGTGCAAATCACAATGACCAGTGTCATAACAGATGGTATTGTGCTGATCATATGGTGCCAATCACTTTGGCTAGTGTCATATCACATGGTATGGTGCTGATCATATGGTGACAATCACTTTGGCCAGTGTCACACATGACATTGTGCTTATTCACTTTCACTAGCGTTATAACACATGGTATGGTGTTGATCATATGGTGACAATCACTCTGGTTAGTGTCATAGCACATGGTATGGTGCTGATCATATGGTTCCAATCACTCTGGCCAGTGTCATAGCACATGGTATTGTGCTGATCATATGGTTCCAATCACTCTGGCCAGTGTCATAGCACATGGTATTGTGCTGATTCTATGGTGCGAATCACTATGGCCAGTGTCATAACAGATGGTATTGTGCTGATCGTATGGTGCCAATCACTTTGGCTAGTGTCATAACACATGATATGGTGCTGATCATATGGTGACAATCACTTTGGCCAGTGTCATACATATCATTGTGCTGTTTCTATGTTGCCAATCACTTTCACTATAGTCATAACACATTGTATGGTGCTGATCATATGGTGCCAATCAATTTGACCAGTGTCATAACACATGGTGTTATTTTGATTATATGGTGCCAATCACTTTGACCAGTGTCATAACACGTGGTATTATGCTGAATATATGGTGACACTCACTTTTGGCCAGTGTCATAACAGATGGTATTATGCTGATCATATGGTGACAATCACTTTGTTCAGTGTCATAACACATGGTATTATGCTGATCATATGGTGCCAATAACTTTGTTCAGTGTCATAACACATGGTATTATGCTGATTATATGGTGCCAATAATTTGTGTTCAGTGTCATAGCACGTGGTATTATGCTGATCATGTGGTGCCAATAATGTTTGTTCAGTGTCATAACACGTGGTATTATGCTAATCATATGGTGTCAAAAACATTATCAGTGTCATAACACATGGGATTATGCTGATCATATGGTGTCAAACACATTGTCAGTGTCATAACACATCGTATTATACTGATTATATGGTGCCAAACACTTTGTTCAGTGTCATAGCACATGGTATTATGCTGATTATATGGTGCCAATCAATTTGACCAGTGTCATAACACATGGTATTATGCTAATCATATGGTGCCAAACACACTGTCAGTGTCATAGCACATGATATTATGCTGATCATATGGTGCCAATCACTTTGTTCCGTGTCATAACACGTGGTATTATGCTGATTATATGGTGCCAATTACTTTGTTCCGTGTCATAACACGTGGTATTATGCTGGTTATATGGTGCCAATTACTTTGAACAGTGTCATAACACATGGTATTATACTGATTATATGGTGCCAAACACATTGTCAGTGTCATAACACATGATATTATGTTGATCATATGGTGCCAAACACATTGTCAGTGTCATAACACATGGCATTATGCTGATCATACGGTGCAAATAATTTTTGTTCAGTGTCATAACACATGGCATTGTGCTGATTATATGGTAGCAATCACTTTGACCAGTGTCATAACACATGGTATTATATATTTGATCTGGTTTGTTTGTGCGAGTTACATCAACATGAGATGATTTCATAAAATATGTTGGACTTTTTACCAAATTATGAAAATATAGTATATCACAAATTTCATCAAAGTTTTTACCTACATTAGTATGTACCATATCAAAATTCAGGTCTCTTATTACATTAAACATTTTCACATTTTGCATATACTTTGTCTAATATATTAATAAAGTCCAGCCATTTGCTATTTCGAATGATAATCTCATTAAGTGCATTTCATATTTCTTTTAATTGTAAATCAGTCCTCTGCCTGGATGGAAGATTGGAACGAACATAATGAGCGAACGCCTCCGCCAGCTCCATTTTTATCAATTGTAAATCAGAACTCTGTCTGGAGGGTAGATTGGAACGATCACATGAGAGAAGGCCTCCGCCAGCTGCACTAAATTCTGTACATGCCATATTATGACACACAAAAATGGTTATCCAACTTCTTTCAATCACTATTGATATATCTTGATCTGCCACATAATATTTCCTGTAATAGTACATACTTTTATTTTTATCTGTTTATATTGATATTTCCTGTAATAGTACATACTTGTATTTTTTATCTGTTTATATTGATGTGAGGTAGAATTATATTTTAGAAGAACTTTGTTCCAGATGTCTGCTACAGGAGAGTGGGTGCGTTTGTCGCAGTGGCGTAGCGAGGCAAAGAACCGACCAGGGCCAACTACCGAAATTACGCCCCCACTACATTCGTTCGTTCGTTGGATTTAGTTCGTGTGCGGCCATTCGGCCATGTACGAACAAACCCACTCCATTCGTATTATTTATGATATATACGGTACTCTTACCAAATTGCCGCCCCCTAGAAAGTGACGCCCGGGGCCACCACCCCCTTAGCCACCCTCCCCCCTCCCCCCTACGCCACTTGTTTGTCGTCATTTACAGATGCTGACATCTGGACAGGTTCAGTAAGAACTAGTGAGTTTGAGATAGAACTATAATACTATGTAGTATCCAGATGACCGTAACTGATATAAAAAATGGTAATATTTGGTTGGGTGTGAGCGGTTCCAACAGAACCAAAATGATATAAACTGGGTTAGATCAATGTACTTGGTAGTCGACATCAAAGGGAGCCGTGGTAGCTCGGTTTATAGAACATTCAAGGTTCGCGGGTTCGGTTTCCGCCCAGGCCAGTCTGGGTCGGCTACCTTGGTGTGTCCTTGGGAAAAGGTTTTTTGCTTCCATTTCCTCGTCATGATATAGCGAACTAAATATTACAAAGACTGTTAAAAAAAAGTCAACCAGCTCAAAGAACTTGGCAAGATGCCAGACATTAAAGCCGTCACATAGAATACCTGTCTAAGTTAGGCTAGTAAGTGGGTGGATGCAATTTATGTTTGGACTATTTGATTGGCAGTCGTATTTGATTGGCAGTCGTCGCACTGTGTTGCCGAAAGGTCAGAAACTTCAAAGTGTTTGACTGGAAACTACTGAAATATAGGGCAAAACGTTTAACAACGCCTTAGGGGGCGCTCTACAGATAATAGTGCTTCTTAGAGAGTAACAGGTGAAAGATGAAGTTGTTGCATTTTCAACACGCACATTGGAGATGATGTTGGCATACCTCTATGTTACTTTCATGTACTGTGGCTGAAATGTCTTTACATATTGTACTTGTGGAAATTGGACATGATCTAAGCACACAGCAGACAGAAATGGCCGCTCCAAAGTACTCAAACAATCAGCCTGAATTAGTCAAAAGTACACTATTGTCAGCAGTTATTAATATAGGGAAACGAATTTTGACTAATTAGGCAATACCAGTATCTGAAAGTACAATGAATGAATTACAAAATATATAAAAAATAAAAAACGTTATCGGCTCTTTTTTTTTTTTTATTTACCTTTGTAGTCCAGGAAGTGACAATGACCAGGCGGAGCTAGCAGTTTTTTGAGAGGTGCACATCTTAAGTAAGATCAAGCTGAATACTATATAACCCAAATTGCACCCATCAATCATACACCAAACTAAAGGGAATTCAAAGTTCTTTTAACGATATCTAAGATATACAAGATCTTTTTTAAATAGCCAGGACAACCAGTGTGGAAAACCTGGGTAATTCTTTTTCTTTAAACATCTAACCTATGCAAAGTACGAAACTGAAGAGTGCCGCCTTACAAATTCTGGAACAACTATACAGGAGTATGGGCAAGAATAACTTAAAATTTTACTAGACTGGTGCTCGTCTGGACATAAAAACATCGGAGGAAAACCGATACGGAATAGCAAATGGGTTACAACATCTGTGCTTTGTTCGACCCATTTGCACACTTGTATCCTCTTTGGGTAGGGTTAACCTGCGATGGACTGGAGCTTCATCCTGGAGATTCCTATACCCTAATTCAAGTCAAACTTTCAAATTAACCATAGCCTAACCCAATTTCACTATTCTTCATCACATACATTTGCATAACTTGTGTCTTTTCTGCATTAACTTTAAATGCAAGTCGATTCAAACAATCGGTGGAAGTGTTTGAAAAAAGTCAGATCAGCTGAGATAAAGATAAAACAACATCTGATGTAAATAGCTGTGACTTTAATGCCTTTGGTTAGCAATATAGTTTTAACTGCTTATGAAATATGTGTGGTAAAACCACACCTCAAATTGAACGTGTTTTTTCAAAATATCGGCGTGTAGTTTTTGAAGTAAAATTTTCATTATAGAATTAAGCAATACTTCACCAAATGATGTAGAGCTCAAAGGACCCTGAAATAGTAGCTATTTATCTCGACTGGTTCTTCTCGGATTTCTTCAAATACTTCGACCTATTGTTGCGTAGGCTGAGACATAAAGCCACTGCCAAAAAGTCCAAAGTATTCCGTATCCCCCTGACGTAAAATCAAGATTCAATCATTGAAATCTCTATATGATCTTTCATGAGGCGGACAAAAGAAACTGAATAATGCATGCGGTGTTGAACGAATGTGATTTCCCAGAGCTCTTACACGTTAAAATGTAAACAGCAGCATTAATCGAAACCAGACTGGAACAGCTTCAAAATCTTTGAAACAATCATTGCCATATGAAAAGAAAAAAAATATAATTATACTCCCTTAGCTGTTTGTTGCTTGATTTCATAAAAATTCTTTCATAAAAACCATATGCTGATAAGAGATTTATGCGGAATGCTAGTGATTAGATATTACAATACTAAAAGACATGTGCTAATATAAAATTGGCAATAATTCCCATATAAAATTGGCAATAATTCCCGTAACGTCTAAGCGCCTTCAGTGTGGTAGAGTATATTCTGACTTTTAATAGATGACTATATATATATATATATATATATATATATATATATATATATATATATATATATATATATATATATATATATATATATCATTGAGACGAATCTGTTGCGTTAAAATGCAAATGATATCGTATACAAGATCGAAGAATCTTCGCTATCGCAGATGAATGGAATGATATATTCCGCGGTACGAGGGTAAGCCTACAGTTGTATAGAATGTCGTATACTAGGTTTGTTTTATTTTTTTTAATTTTTTTATTTTTTTTATTTGTTTACAAAAAAAAACACAGTTCTAGTTTACTTTTGTTGCAAGACGAGCACAAGCATATACAGTCAAAATCACTTAAAGCGCACTGAGTACATGCTGGGATTAGGGAAACTGACCACAATGTGTCATTCATCTTTATTTCCTCCTTTAGGAGATTAATAACAACATAGAAAACAAAAATTCAAGATACGAGAATGATATGAACATATAAACAAAAGGGAAGGTATAATATTTGATTCGTATCATTCTGTGTGGTTGTACTGTACCAGCGCTAACCGATGAGGAATTGTTCCGGCCATTCGGCAATCGCTACAGTCACCCTTGTATGGAGAAAGCCGACATGGCCATCCATCACCTGATAAGAGGTTGTACTAAGTACGTCCCGATGGATCGAATAACGCAGGCAATTTAGAAAGCTGCATTTATGAGATCATAATAGTCCATTATATGTGCCAAACGTAGTCACGTGTAATATTACCCTAATCTTGATGACGTCATCTATAGATAAATCATTTGTTCATGTGTGTGACTCCTCCTTGTCTCTCCCCTCTACCCCTTTCCCACTCCCAACCCCATAACTTCAGATAATACATCTCGGTATACAAAAAATATCCACAAGATACAGTTTCCAAGGTAGAGAACTAGGATACATGTCACATCACAATTATGGAAGAGTTGTATAAAGACATAATTAATGCTATGCTGTCATCTTAGTTGAGAAGTAACTCAATGGAATAATGTATTCTGTATTCATTCATACATAATTCATTTTTTTAATTCACCTTTTCTGAGATTTAATAAGATAAGGAAAATCAAAACGAAATTAAAAAGAACACGTTTTAATTAAAATGAAATTATTATTTCGAATCCGGTTTTATGATATTAGTTGCAAAAAAACATGCAAAGTGCCTGCAGAAGGTATTACAACTGACATCATACAATTTAAGTAGACTTCTGGATCATTCAATCCACATGCGTTGGGGAATTGCCCACCAGAAACACACTCATCATCAGAAATGTTTTGAAAATAAGCACCAAGAAGAATATAAACGTTATCGATTGTACAAGACCAAAATAGATCCCTAATTTTTTGTGTTTTTGAACACAAGATAAGCATATGGGCAATAACATCAGTGTACAAAGTATTGCAACGTTGACAGTTATGAAGTATCATACTATCTGGAGTGACCAGAAACCTGGCTAAAATTTTTACCAGTTTAAGCTCTTTGGTTGACCTTGGTATTTGCCACAGAATTTCGGATTTAGTACAACTACGTATACACATTTTTAAACCTTTGATAGGATGGATAGTTAAAACATGTATTTGAAGTGATTATTATCATATTCATTTTAGGGTTCATTAGTATAATTCCCTACCATTCCTTCTTAACCTGATATAACTTATCTGGTACAAAAACTTAAATAAAGTCTTTTAAGATATATATATATATATATATATATATATATATATATATATATATATATATATATATATATATATATATATATATATATATAACTTTTTTCGTACTGTCCTGTATTCTTTAATACAACGTATTTTTAGTCACATGAAATATTTTTGTAAGGGAGTTCAAGCTATCTTTTATCAATTTCAGCGAATAATTCTGTTCATTCCATGCATAATTGTACTCGTTCTTACGTGAACATTCTTGAATGTGCTTCACATATATAAACTGAAATACATCTAATTTTGTGATGTCTTTCGATCCAATCTTTGACCACACTTCGCAACCATAAAGCGCTGTTTAAATAACAATCTTTTTAATATAGACCCTGCAAGTAGTTAAGGGGAATAATTTGCATCCCGTTTTCGCCATCCCGACATGAGAATATAATGACTGTCATCGTTCTGAACATGCCATTTCTGCTTTTGCTGCGCAGCCCATGTCAGAGTACATAGGGATGCTTTTGTTACACCGTAAATCGCTGCCACCGTCAATCACTCTCATTGGAGCGTTTTACGTTGGAACTCCATCGCAAAACGCTCCCATGAGGATGTAGTGCATTCTGCGGGAAAAGGTACAAATGCTCTGGTAAATACTGGAAAAAGTTACCAGTGTGGATATATCTAAATAATGGCGAATTACTTAATGAAACACAGTCGCATAGCTTTATGACGAAAGGTATTCATTGAAATTTATATATATATATATATATATATATATATATATATATATATATATATATATATATATATATATATACCTTCAACGGGTCTCGAACCCAGAACCATCGCTTACAGTGCTAGTGCTCTACCATCGAGCGATAGAGACCACGGTAGAATTGGCTATCGAATTATCACCATATCATGTACCCGATTACATTACCCAAACCAGATTTGTTCAAAACCACGTATATTTATATAAAAATAATGAGGCGCGAATTCCGCGGATGTACCGCTTTTATAACAAATGAAGGTATACTAGAGCCGCAAAATGGTCCATAAGGTGCAGGCAGCGTTAACAGCTCCATGCTGGAGATTTTTACGGAAACCGTTACCGTAAAACGCTCTAATGGCAGCGTTTTACCATTTACGACATAACAATTCCATCGTGTCAGGTGGATCCGGCAGTCGGTATAGTGGTTCGACCAATTTTCGCTTGAAATTACAATCTTTATTCTGTGAATCTACCCCCCCCCCCCCCCGCCCCTTTTTTATCCTGGTAACTTCAGACTGTACGCACTGTATCTTCAGACATAATAATCGGCATTTCAACAAATGACGTCAGCGCTTGTTTTCTTCTGCGTACTAAGTTACTTCTAATTGCAAAGGACAATCATGTAAAAATTATCTCTATTTATAAATAGATTTTTCTGCGATTGAATGAGTTTTTTGTATGTATGTATGTATGTATGTATGTATGTATGTATGTATGTATTATCATTTTTTCTTTCTTTCTTTTTTTACTTTCTATTTATATGGGTAAAGAATTGTGACATAAATATGTTTCTGTTTGTATTATATTATAATTTTTTTTAAAGTATCGGCAAGAAAATTTGTTACAGTATTGGCATTACTTGTCGTAATCATAATTGTTGCAGATGGGTAACTGAATTTGTAGTTTTCAGGCAAAGTTTTATTTTTGCACCATTATTACGAATGAGGCTTGCGATTCTGTGCCAGGAACAGAACTAAAATCGTGCAGACAAAATTTACGTTGAACCGTGTTTATAGTCTTTAGTTCCCAGATTAACTTACGACTAAATAAGTAACAACCTTGTGTATTTTATATATCATATCAACTAAGAAGATAAAGACACTTACATATTCAAATGTATTCATTTATTTTGGTATCGTCTGAACAAAAATTGAATTTACATGCGTACTTTAAATTGTAATCAGAAGAACCTGCGAAATGATGAAATTCGGAGAATGCACAATATGACAAGCAGTTGTACACCGATATGACTTTTCTAGGGCCAAACAGCTTATTTTATCTGATGTTCATATGTCTTCCTTGTTTTATTTAGTTTTAGGCTGCATTGTTTTAAGCTAGCCATATCTTGCCATGAATAGTTATCAACATTGTGTGTTAAACCCATGATTGCAACAATTCATGAACTGTAGCATTACCTTTGGAATAAATTAAGAGAGCGGATCATTTTAAGAATGACTACGAAACGTGGGAAAACATAACGTAAATGATTTCACCAAAATAGTTTGGTTCAAACGACAACGATGCCGTGAAGTGTATGGTATGCACTCTCATACTACTTTTCGTTTTGGAATAATAATCCCAACCTAACCTTAATGAGTTGGGTGGCGTTATTAATGTATGAGTAGTAGTAACCATGCTTTTCAGAGTCAAGACATTTCACGAATAATGTCAAACAGATAATTAGTGTTGCTCTTTCTTCGTACATTTCTGAGACCATAAACAACAAACGATGGGATGATCGATCAAACGCAAACGTGAATGTAAATGGAGCGCACAGTGAATACAAACAGTGCGCACATGGAATGCAAAGGAAATGCAGATTTTTCCAAATTACCCGTTTCAGGGTCTGTACAATCGATATATCTCTATCACTGCAAAACTTTCTAAGCAAAATATTGCCGATTCGTACACATAAACTGCTCGAATGTTTACTTTCAGCCACGCAGGCATATGAAAATCAAAGGTGTTCTCGTTTGTTTTGTTTTTTTCGTGGGTTTGTTGTGGATCTTAAAAAAAAAAAAAAAAGCAAAAAAAAAAAAACAACATATATATACCTTATGAAGCGCTATTTATGCAGTGTTAAAGTGGCCGCTGATGATACGCATGATCTGTATTTTGTATCTGTTTTGTAGTGACTTCCATCAGGCAACACCTTTTTCAATATCACAGATTCGATCTTTTTTTCATTTAACATCGACAGGAATGGCCGACTCGTTCGCTGCTCCAGTATAATTGAAGACACTCTCAGTGGTGAGTTTTAATTATGACAGCTACCACATAGTGTGTCATTAGTAAGAAAGATTGCAGTTGATTAGGACATGCTACAAAAAATAATCATTATTTTGCATGAGATTTGTCATTTAGGTAAATTTGCATTTAGTCTCAAACATGCGACTTCAAATGATAGCTCCATCATATTTTACCTAAGCCGCACCCACCCTAATTTGCATACCAACATTATCCTTTTATTGTTAAGTTGTAAACCTTATTAGACTTACAGCTGTTGATTTAAATAAGTTTAAAAAATTTGAGTTAAATCCATTTCAAAACTTGTAAAGTTGTTAAAGCTTGAATGCACTAAATATTCTCTACATTTTAACCCACTTTTGTGGAAACTTTACAGTTTGTGATCCCATAAGCTGGCATGCATTATGTAACAATGTGCAAACAACATTTAATAACGGTCATAGGCCAAAGATCTTGAAATAAGGTTGATCCACATTGTGGAACAAACAACAGCTGATAATGGGAATATGCCAAATATCATGAGGTTGTGTGTGTGTGTGTGTGTGTGTGTGTGTGTGTGTGTGTGTGTGTGTGTGTTCAGCCTAACGATAAAAATAAAGACAATACTCCAAGCAGAAGAAAAAAATATCAAACTCAAAACGTTATAATTTAGCATGAAAGGGGCAAATAAACGTTTGATGCAAATGTGTCGGCGTTTAAAATAATGCGTAGATACGTAGAAATTATCGCAAGTTGTTCTATTATCCATTTCACTTTTTTATGTTTGTTACATGATATGAAATAAAATCATTCCTACTGGAACATTATTCTGTTCAATACAATTTTTCACAGAAGAAAGACGTGTAAGAGATACAGGAAGCTAATATAAAGCCTTTTCGTCATATCCATTTGTGTAACAATAGTCGTATAACAAAGACATGCAATTAAAAGTAATTACAAGGGTAATTCAGAGAACAACACTGCAAATAAAAGCAATTACAAGGGTCATTCAGAGGACGCCACTGCGAATATTCACGTATGTGCTTGATTAACAGTGGAATAAAATATTCAGTACTCGATAACATGTACATGGCAATTGCGCTATTCCAAAACTAAGAGTGCCAGGGTGTCATTCAGTTGTCATGTGAAATCCTAACCAGTGGTTGTATTAGTGACTTTTGTATGTGGTTAGCAAATATCAAACTTTCTCAGTTGCGAGAATTAAAATACGTTTCTTCAACTTTCAAAATCTAAGCCATTTTGTTATGCTTTGTTTCGTTTTTGGGATGGGGATTACAACAACTTTTGAACATTAGACAACTCCTTTCGATGCACTCCGAGGTATCTTAAGCAATCAAACATCAGAGCAATAATCCCAAATCCCTTAGTTTATACAAGGTATTGTATATTTATACAGTTATGTACGTCATCAGAGCCAAATTCCTTTCATTTGCTATATTTTGCGATAAATCATCTCCATATGGGTTGTAAATTTGAACGGATGCATATCAGTAATTGGTCCAGGTCAATTTTATTTCATTTTCATACTATGCATCGCGCATCTTATGACAAATCCATACAATTATCTTTGAAGTATGTATTGCGATGTCAATATATCTGCTAAAACTGCTCGCAGTATTGCGTTGTTGAACATTACCACTCAGAACATGCGTGTTTGTCCCCAGAGTTATGTTTGCCCCTTGAGTTTGCCTCATTTAGAGTTGTCGTTAGTGCCATTTGTTCTTCGTATTACGTAAGGTTTATGTTCCCGCTTCAGTCATTACATCATGTTTGTTTGTTTTTATGGGTTTAACGCCATTTTTCAGCACATGATAGGCTATACATGGCGGCCAGTATATCTGGTGGAGGAAGAACCCGGGAAGAACCACCGACCCACGGGAGGCTACTGGCAAGTTTTCTCACATAACCACTTTGGCCGAGTCCGAGACTAGAACCCACGCGGACAGAGGTGAGATGGCAGTGATCGGTAAAGGCGAGCGCCTAAGACCACTCGGCCACCCGGGGCCCCATTACATCATGTATTAGGGCCTTATGGCTTGAAATGAACAAAACATAAACTAAACATTGTAATTACTTATATTTGCTCATAGTACCTAGATTACACTATGGTAATTACAGAGAGTTAAAAATATTTAATCCACTGTCACTAGAACAAAAAGTCTATTTTTTGTTTGTTTCTAAAAATTAAAAACAAATTAAGTCCAAAACATTCATATTTATGTTTTAATTGATGTCGTTGTAAAGTTCAGGTTACTCACCCGTAATATCAATGACTACTATGGCGTGAAGACTTCGTCATTTTGAATGAACGTTTGAAGCAAACAGAATAAAAATTGTTTGTTCCAGTGGCAGTTTATTAAATATCTGTTTGCCTATTAACAACTATTATCATTTAATCTACTAGCAGTTAGAATTATATACAATATATAGTTTCTGCTCTGCTAATTTGAAGTAACTTGGCCAAATACATGGTGTAGTGACCAATGCTCATTTGAAGTAATATGGCCAAATACATGGTGTAATGACCAATGCTCATTGGAAGTAACATGGCCAAAATACATGGTGTAATGACCAGTGCTCATTGGAAGTAATATGGCCAAAATACATGGTGTAATGACCAATGTTCATTGGCAGTAATATGGCCAAATACATGGTGTAATGACCAATGCTCATTGGAAGTAACATGGCCAAAATACATGGTGTAATGACCAGTGCTCATTTGAAGTAATATGGCCAAATATATTGTGCAATGACCAAAGTGGGAACATAAACCTGGAGTACATGTCCGTAGCATTACTGGGGGAGTAACAGTTGAGTCACATACATCATCAATACAGCATTACTGGGAGAGCAACAGTTGAGTCACATACATCATCAATACAGCATTACTGGGGGAGCAACAGTTGAGTCACATACATCATCAATACAGCATTACCGGGGGAGCAACAGTTGAGTCACATACATCATCAATACAGAATTACTGGGGGAGCAACAGTTGAGTCACATACATCATCAATACAGCATTACCGGGGGAGCAACAGTTGAGTCACATACATCAATAATACAGCATTACTAGGGGAGCAACAGTTGAGTCGCATACATCATCAATATAGCATTACTGGGGGAGCAAACAGTTGAGTCACATACATCATCAATACAGCATTACTGGGGGAACAACAGTTGAGTCACATACATCATCAATACAGCATTACTGGGGGAGCAACAGTTGAGTCGCATACATCATCAATATAGCATTACTGGGGGAGCAACAGTTGAGTCACATACATCATCAATACAGCATTACTGATGGAGCAACAGTTGAGTCGCATACATCATCAATATAGCATTACTGGGGGAGCAAACAGTTGAGTCACATTCATCATGAATACAGCATTACCGGGGGAGCAACAGTTGAGTCACATACATCATCAATACAGAATAAAACATTCCGTGATACTGTCAGAAATTGTTAAAGAGGTACTGTACATACTGACTGCATTTTGAGTACCTGACAATAAAATGATGTGTGTGCGTGTACTGTCAGAAGAAATGTTTAAAGATGTACTCTGCGAACTGATTGCATATTGAGTATCTGACAATAAAATGATATCTGTGGGGGGGGGGGGGGGAAATTTTTTATAAAATAGGATTGTGTCTAATAAAGCAAAACACAATTCGTAGGTAAAATAAAATATAATGTAAATGTATATGTTCATCGTACTTAAACCGAAATCTTTTCATTCTCTCTCTGTCTTTCTTTCTTTCTTTCATTTTAACTATTTAGACACGAATTCAGGAGCATTAGTAATGCAAGATACATACTCCATTATATTTAATCTAGATCTTATAATAATCCAATTTGTTACACTGCCTCTTACTGTTTAGTTTTGTAATATTTCGGATCCTATAATTTTTGGTGCACCATAAAGGCATGAAAGTAGTTAGGTTTTGTCCTCTAATTTTTTTTATAAAGAATTTGTTCTTCGATAAAAGTGTGGAACTTTTAGGTACTAAGGAAAACTATAATTTATATATCAGACCCAATACGGTACGTGTACCAAGAATTAGACCCAATACGGTACGTGTACCAAGAATTAGACCCAATACAGTAAGTGTACTAAGAATTAGACCCAATACAGTAAGTGTACTAAGAATTAGACCCATTACAGTACGTGTCCTAAGAATTAGACCCAATACAGTACGTGTCCTAAAAATTACACCCAATACAGTACGTGTCCTAAGAATTAGACCCAATACAGTACGTGTCCTAGAATTAGACCCAATACAGTATGTGTACTAAGAATTAGACCCAATACAGTACGTGTACTAATAATCAGACACAATACATTACGTGTACTAAAAATTAAACCCAGTACAATAAGTGTACTAAGAATTAGACCCAACACAGTAAATGTACTAATAATTAGACACAATACAGTAAGTGTACGAAGAATTAAACAATTAGACACAATACAGTACGTGTACTAAAATTAGACACAATACAGTAAGTGTACTAAGAATTAGACACAATACAGTAAATGTACTAATAATTAGACCCAATACAGTAAGTGTACGAAGAATTAGACAATTAGACACAATACAGTACGTGTACTAAAAATTAGACACAATACAGTACGTGTTCTCAGAATTAGATCCAATACAGTACGTGTACTAAGAATAAGACAGAATCCAGCAAGTGTACTACGAACTAGACCCAATACAGTAAGTATACTAAGAATATGACACAATCCAGTAAGTGTACTATCAATTAGACACAGTACTGTAAGTGTACTAAGAATTAGACCCAATACAGTAAGTGTACGAAGAATTAGGCACAAACCATTAAGTGTACGAAGAATTAGACACAATACAGTAAAGACAATAAATGTATTTTTGCCTTTCAGTGAGTCGAGCTTTTCAAGTGTGTGTATCTTGATGGATAGGTGTGTGTATCTTGATGGATAGGTGTGTGTATCTTGATGGATAGGTGTATGTATCTTGATGGATAGGTGTGTGTATCTTGATGGATAGGTGTGTGTATCTTGATGGATAGGTGTATGTATCTTGATGGATAGGTGTGTGTATCTTGATGGATAGGTGTGTGTATCTTGATGGATAGGTGTGTGTATCTTGATGGATAGATGTGTGTATCTTGATGGATAGGTGTGTCTATCTTGATGGATAGGTGTGTGTATCTTGATGGATAGGTGTATGTATCTTGATGGATAGGTGTGTGTATCTTGATGGATAGGTGTGTGTATCTTGATGGATAGGTGTATGTATCTTGATGGATAGGTGTGTCTATCTTGATGGATAGGTGTGTGTATCTTGATGGATAGGTGTGTGTATCTTGATGGATAGGTGTATGTATCTTGATGGATAGGTGTGTGTATCTTGATGGATAGGTGTGTCTATCTTGATGGATAGGTATGTGTATCTTGATGGATAGGTGTGTGTATCTTGATGGATAGGTGTGTGTATCTTGATGGATAGGTGTGTGTATCTTGATGGATAGGTGTGTGTATCTTGATGGATAAGTGTGTGTATCTTGATGGATAGGTGTGTGTATCTTGATGGATAGGTGTATGTATCTTGATGGATAGGTGTGTGTATCTTGATGGATAGGTGTGTGTATCTTGATGGATAGGTGTATGTATCTTGATGGATAGGTGTATGATTTGGGGATGAATATATATGCAAGGGCAGCTGAAAGGGGTGGGATAGTTGATGGGTGGTTTGACGGGCAAAATGATATCAGCCGGCATTAAAAAATTTCCTTAATCGAATACCAACAGCAATATATGACGTGCAATTTGTCTCGAACGTCATGAAAATCCACGCACATATGCCCTTATTTTAACAAGAACTACAGTAATATAGGAGCTCGATTTGGTCTCGAACGTCATCAAAATCCACGCAAACTTGGCCTTATTCCAACAAGAGCTGCAGCAATATAGAATTGCACTTTTTCTCGAACGTCATCAAAATCAACGCACATGTGGCCTTATTCCAACAAAGCATTTTTTTTTCTAAGACCGAAACGGTTAAATAACTTTATTTATGATGCAATTTTTAAGTTGCAAGCCGTTTCTATGAAGTCTAAGATGGATAATTCTTGTGTCTCGTTTGATTAGGTCAAAAACGATTTCATCGTCTTCGGAAATAATCTTGAGAGAACACAGTCACTTCCAATAGGAATGATATACGTTTGTAACCTATTACGGGTACAAATTAAAATTATGCATCACACACGTGTTTTCTAAGCATAACCTGGTCACATTTTAAAGTCCATAATGAACTTTCTTGACCCTGTCGATGTTTATGATGACTGAGTAAAAGGTAGATTCTGATCGATTCTGTTATGGTAAGGGCTGTTAATATGTATACCCGGTCAAAATGTCCACCTTTAATATTTATACTCCATCAAAACATACCACTTTTAATATTTATACCCCGTCAAAATGAACCAGCTTTAATATTCATACCCCGTCAATATGTACCACCTTTAACATTTATACCCTGTCAAAATGTATCACCTATAACATTTATACACCCTCAATATGTATCACCTTTAATATTCATACCCCGTCAAAATGTATCAACTTTAACATTTATAACCTGTCAAAATGTATCACATTTAATATTTATATCCCGTCAAATGCACCACCTTTAATATTCATACCCCATCAAATTGTACCACTTTTAATATGTATACCCCATCAAAATGTATTTTTTAATATCTATACCCATCAAAATGTACCACCTTTAATATTCATACCTCGTCAAAATTTACTACCTTCAATATTCATACCCCGTCAATATGTATCACCTTTAATATTTATACCCCGTCAAATTGTACCACTTTTAATATGCATATCCCATCAAAATGTATCATTTTTAACATCTATGCCCCATCAAAATGTACCACCTTTATTATTCATACCCCGTCAAAATGTATCACCTTGAACATTTATACCCCTCAAATTGTACCACTTTTAATATGTATACCACATCAAAATGTCTCACATTTAATATTCATACCCGTCAGTATGTATCACCTTTAATATTCATACCCCGTCAAAATGTATCACCTTTAATATTCATACCCCGTCAATATGTATCACCTTTAATATTCATACCCCGTCAATATGTATCACCTTTAATATTCATACCCCGTCAATATGTACCACCTTTAATATTCATGCCCTGTCAATATGTATCACCTTTAATATTCATACCCCGTCAATATGTACCACCTTTAATATTCATACCCCGTCAATATGTATCACCTTTAATATTCATACCCCGTCAATATGTATCACCTTTAATATTCATACCCTGTCAAAATGTATCACCTTTAATATTCATACCCTGTCAAAATGTATCACCTTTAATATTCATACCCTGTCAAAATGTATCACCTTTAATATTCATACCGTGTCAAAATGTATCACCTTTAATATTTTAACCTGGCTAGATATACAAAAGCTAAAATATAACTAGCAAAAATTGAATTCCCCTGTCTTAAGAAAAACCAAAAAAAATTACGTCCGCAAGAATTACAAACATGGTTATATTATTTAGTTATTATTCATTCATATAGAAAAACTCATTCAGGTTTAACTGTATTATTATTATTATTATTATTTATTTTTTTTTTTTTTTGGTTTAGCATGAGAACTCATTTTAGTATTTAAGTCTGCAACATAAGACTGAATTATTCGTAAAATTAATAGAATGCGCAACTCACAATTTTTTGTAATCATTCCTGAGAAAAGGAATGTTGTTTGTGCTTTGTAATATTTATCGGAAGTTGATAAGGAGAAAGTTCAATGCAGCTTCCCAAAGTCAACCCGTCGAGATTTCATTTCATAATTGAAATTTGCCTAAAATGTAGAGTTCATTTCATAATTGAAATTCGCCTAAAATGTAGTGTTCATTTCATAATTGAGATTGCCTAAAATGTAGTGTTCATTTCATAATTGAGATTGCCTAAAATGTAGTGTTCATTTCATAATTATGTTTATGAGATTTCCTAAAATGTAGTGTTCATTTCATAATTGAGATTGCCTAAAATGTAGTGTTCATTTCATAATTGAAATTTGCCTAAAATGTAGAGTTCATTTCATAATTGAGATTGCCTAAAATGGAGTGTTCATTTCATAATCTTGTTTATGAGATTGCCTAAACTGTAGTGTTCATTTCATAATCTCGTTACGAGATTGCCTAAAATGTAGTGTTCATTTCATAATCTTGTTTACACAAGTAATATTTTATCATCTATTCTACTAATTGGGTTTATTTTCCTCTCCGTACATTTTCGGTTGCAATTCGTTCAATTTGGATTCGTTTATTTTTACTCTTTTTTTACAATTTATTTCTGTAATTAGGCGTGTCCTACGTTTTGCAATACCCTTGCGGAGCCCGCAAGAATAACCTATGTATATTCGCTTGAAAATCGAAATAACATTAAGAGTGAAAAACACATTCACGCACGTGACCTAAATTTTGTTTAAAATATAGTTTATATGTCTGTTGTAAGAAGTTTCAATACGTTGTAAAAGCGTTGTAACAATGCCAACAGCCTCGCAATAAATCATATGCTATTTTAATAATAATGTCGATAATTACGCATGTCCTTCGTCAGGCACATCTTTTTGGAGCCAAGTGCAACCTATTTATCTTTCTAAAAATTAGAAATAACATTGAAAGAGAAAAAGGCTTACAGGCAGATGATGTAGTTATGGGACTACATTCTTTTTAAGGTTTCTAAAATAATGTAAAGAAGCGTTCAAACTGCCCGCACTAATTATACCAACAGCTTTGCGGCAAATCATATGCAACGGCTTCGCGATAAATTATAGGCAACAGCTTCGCGGTAAATCAAAGGCTATTTAGAAAACAAGCACTAATAGTAGTGTGGGGGGCACGTCCAGCATTAATGCGTTCACAGCCATGTATCTCCTAGTTCATGCACCAAATGTTTAGAAGACATACAGGTATAGCACGTCACTGATAGCCAAGAAGTCTTATAGTTACTTCATTTGATATATAACGATACACATTGTGACATTAGTAGCGACGACAGTGTATAAGTAGTAGTATTAGTAGTGATATTACTGTTAATTATCGTAGTTGTAGTAGTAGTGGCAGTATTAGTAAAATAAGTAGCAGCAGTAGCAGCAGAAGTAGTGGAAGTGTTAGTTGCAGTAACAGTAGTAGAAGCAGCAAGATTGGAGACGTATTGGTAGCATTAGTGGTAGATGCAGCAGCAGTAGTAGTAGTAGACGAAATGGTATTAGTAGAAGCAGTAGTGGTGAAAAAGCAGCAGTAGTAGTGGTAGTAGAATCAGTAGTAGTGGTAGTAGAAGCAGCAGCAATAGTAATGATAGTTGAAGTAGTAGTAGCGGCAGTAGTCATTTTTCAGCACATGATAGGCTATACATAGGGGATAGTATATCTGGTGGAGGAAGAACCCGGGAATAACCACCGACTCATGGAAAGCTACTGGCAAGCTTTCTCACATACACACGTTGGCCGAGCCTGAGACTCGAACCCACGTGGACAGAGGTGAGATGTTAGTAATCTTTAAAGACGAGTTCCTTAGACTACTCGCCTTTACAGATCACTGACATCTCACCTCTGTCCGTGTGGGTTCGAGTCTCAGGCTCGGCCAACGTGTGTATGTGAGAAAACTTGCCAGTAGTGGCAGTAGAAGCAGCAGTAGTAGTAGTGGTAGCAGAAGCAGCAGCAGTAGTAGTGGTAAAGGATACAGTAGTAATAGTTATGGTTGTAGAAGCAGCAGCAGCTATTGCAGTAACGGTAGTAGTATTATACTCTGTGTTTCGCTGTCATCGTCTTTAAATCTCTCGCAGAAACAACATTCAAACATTAATTTTCAAAGAAAAGAACATTAGAAGGACCAGACACTCTCACTAAAACTGCATATTTACCTTTGGCATCCAATTATTGTACAGGTTTCGTGTGAGGAAAATTTACAATCACTACTTTCTGAGAGATGCAGTCAAAATATGATTAACGTGTCTTGTTTGCCAAAAATATATTTTCCTTCAGGTAAACACACACTTTCTGGTTATTAAGTGGAACATTATGCCCATCATAGCGGAAACACGTTCAGATAATTTCTATTTCATATCTTTTAATTGCTTTCACCAGGAAACCTGATCGAGTTTCTGTCTATAATTAGAATTCTGGCACGTGTATCTACCGAAAAAGAATTTCTTGTTCTCCACCGTCAAAATCAATCAATCTCAGAACAGCAGAAAGCAAATTTCTTTTTGCTTCTTTTTTTTTAAGAACAAAAAAAAAAAAAAAAAAAAAATGTGCAAATTTTCCATACTTTTGCCCAGATTTGTGATGAAAGATATATTCTTGGGGTAAAAAAGAAAGGTTTTAGAATACGCATTGCCGGGCCTTTCTTTATAAATGCTATATGAAATGCCCTAATATGATTACTGTGAATTCACTATTTGTTACGGGGTACTGATTTTGTTTAGTTGGTCCTAACTCAAAATGGTGCCATCGCAGCCATCTTGAAAAATCTTGTTATCACTACTCTTCTGGAACAGAAACTCATATCTACATGGAGTTTTCACCAGAAGACTTCTTCTGATATCTAGTTGGTCCTAAAGGAAAATGGTGCCACCTGGATATACAAAATGGCCACCACTGCAGCCATGTTGGAAATTTTATTATTGCTACTCAACCTGAGTGGATAGTCATATCAATATGGGATTTTCACCAAAAGACTTCTTATGATGTCTAGTTAGTCCTGAGTGAAAATGGTGTCAATCTGACATCTAATATGGCCACCACTGCAACATCTTGAAAATCATGTTTTGTTTTTTTTTTTTTTTTTTTTTTTTGCTACTCCTCTTGAATGGAAAGTCATATTGATATGGCGTTTGCTCCAGAAAACTATGGTGGCCATCTTTAAATTCTTGCTGCAGACCACGAACTTAAAGACCTTATTAGCAATGATCCTTCTGTAAACATAATATGGACGTGTCCTTAATCCGTGAAGTTAAACACCATTGGAAGGTCAGTTTTCGCAAAAACCACGAAAACTGATACCTACGAAAATAAACGAATTCACTGTGTATAATTTTACTCGCTTACATATTCCTCAGAAAAAAATGAATCTATCTATATATATATATGTATCCACCGAGGGATTTACTGAGAAAATCACACATGCATAACAAGAACACATGTACATCCAATGTCAGAAATTAAGAACAATGTATTGCCTGTGTTCGTAGTTAATGCTGTTAATTGACCGTGCAATGTTTTCACAGGGCGTAAGAGAAAAACGATGTTTTTGTTTTGTTTTGTTTTTTGTAGGGTTTTTTGTTTGTTGCCCTAGTGACTGCATTTATTCAGAAATAGCAAAACTAGGTGTGTTAATGTATGTCGTCTGCAAAACTGTTTGACCTAATGTCATTAACGTGTATATCATATACCTGCAAGATAACTCCTGAGAGATAAACGTCTGTGGTAAATGAGCTCTATTTCTCTACACACTGCTCGCTTCAGTTCCTGTCTACACTTATTTACTAAATCATTGACAAAATTGATAATTTATAATTCATTCATTCATTCGTTTATTATTTCATCATTTTCAATTATCATTCTTTCATTCAATTATTAATTTTACTTCTCCTACGCACTTTTCAGTATATATTTGTTGTAAGTTCACTGTTTGCACTTAATTTACGAAAACATTAAGAAGCTGGTTAACTTATCAATGAACCAAACATCCATTTATTTATTCGTTCAGTTTGTATTTACCATTCATTCATTCATTCGTTCCTCTCCACTTCTCAGTATAACTATGTTCGTTTTAGTGTCTGCTTATACTTATTCAATGATTAAATGAAAGAGAACCAAACTAATGGATTAATAAATATTCATTCATTCATTCATTCATTCATTCATTCATTCGGTATATTTGAGTGTATGCTGTTTCTGAAGATGAATTTAAGTTTAAGTGTCAAATGGCGTAAGGGTTATGAGTTTAATAATATTTTGATTTAATGTAGTATGGGCTTCATCAGAAAATATCATTCAGGGCTTGCCCCGTTACAACAGACTAATAACACTTTTATGTCAGTTGTTATTATTAGTTAAATAAACAATTGATGAAAAATTGTATCCTGATTTTACTAGAATGGTGTGACAAAATGGCGTTGTTTCAATTATTTGCAAATACTTCTTATCTTAAAGTTCCATGGAACGCACAGACGAAAACTAAAGAAAGACAACGTTAAAGGTAGAGCCCGAAAACAAAACAAGTGAGGGCAGATGGAGTTGTGAATTTTGATCCGAATGGTTGAGGTAGATGTGTTATTTCCGTTCATTTTGTGCTACTTTTTGTCGTTCACTTCATCCGCAAGCAGTATTAGGTTTTGTTGATTTTCTTGAAATAAGAACCAGTCATAAATAGCGAAGTAAGCAAACACAATGGATGTTCTTTGACTCCAGGTGTGTCTTACAAATATATGCCTATGTCATTGCTTTGATCCATTTTCTATTATTGCCACGGAAGCAGAATTAGAGTTTGTATAAAATGCAATCGGTACTTTGGCATAAGAAGATACTGAAATCTAGACTTTACTAAATAAATTGACGGTCTGATTTTCTTTAAGGGCTGCCTACTAAGAGACCAACCATTTAATTTGTATTGAAGTTTTTTATATTAATTTTAATTTTAATTTTTTATTTTATTTGTTGGGGATGAGTAAGGGCTGGGGGGGGGGGGGGGTTGAGGCTGGGCATGGAATTTTCTTTCTGTCCCAGTATAGCTTCAAACAAATTTTCTTGCTCTGATTTGTAGAAAAAAAGAAATAATTGTATCCATTATACTTGCTGAAAAATAATTATCTTTAGGAAAAAGAAAAATAAAATCCTTGTTCAAAAGAAAATCCGAGCACCCCCCAACCAACCAACCAAACAAGAGAATAAATGGTCAATCCATGTTAATGCTAGTTGTTTTTTTTTGTTTTTTGTTTTCGTATCCATATGTTTTCTTCAGATATGTGTTTAACAGTGTTTGTTGCCTATCGTTCTATAAATAGTCACCCTACCACTATATGCAGTTAATACGAACTTATCGCTCAAATATTGACACTTAGTGTGATTTCAATCAGAACAATATATAACTGCCAATATATATTGACTTCTCAATTTCTTTCCGCTCGATTTTAATGAATACACACTTAACACGAAGCTGGTCATGTCTGATACCACCATGCCTCTACCACACTTTATGTCGTTTATGCATATGGCGGAGATGTAAAATTGCTGTATTAAATTGCCATTTTCCGATATAACTTTGCTAATGATGAATCTCGTTATCTTCAGAACAGATGGATTTTTTTTCACCTAAGTGTCAAAGAAATCAGCAAATAAAATCAGAGCGTAAAAAGTGCCTGAAATAAAGTGAGGGCTTTCTGCTTAAATGGTCTGAAATCGCGATCTCAAACATTTGACTAAAATAGATTTTGGAAATAGTTCTTATTTACACAGTAAGGCCATATCGGTCTTTCCGTCTACCGTTTTAGAAACAGCGGAGACACATTTACGATTGAAATGGATAATCAGATTTTAACTTTCCTAATTTGGACAAAATTCATCTATAAATGTCAGAATGTCCATAATAACATCAGGGCTGTCACGCGAAGTCGAGAGGATGCACTCTCTGAACTGTTCTTGCCGGCACCGTTAATTTCAATGTCTTCCGTAACAAGTGAACGTAGCCAGTACAGGACTCACGGTACTAATTCAACTCCCATAGTAAACGTATGGAAACAGTATGATATTAAAAATTCAAAAACCAGAAATAGAGCGTTAAAGAACAAATAACATCATTCATTAATATCTCAATATGCGAGGAACATTATTGTAGCGTTAATACATTGTGCGATTTACCGAGCACTAATTATAATAATGTGAAATTCGGCAGTGCCAGTATAAATCATGAACTCAGCTGACCGACTTCTCTTGAGGTCATGTGTATGCTGGCTGGGAACATCGCATGACACCATGAAGGTTTCTTGCACTGCAGCACGTACGGGTTCTTAACAAATACAAAAGAGACTATATCATATTACTATTTGACTAGTTTGTAAGTAATTATACAATAATGCTCTGTTATTACTATTTGACTAGTTTGTAAGTAATTATACAATAATGCTCTGTTATTACTATTTGACTAGTTTGTAAGTAATTATACAATAATGTTCTGTTATTACTATTTGACTAGTTTGTAAGTAATTATACAATAATGCTCTGTAATTACTATTTGACTAGTTTGTAAGTAATTACACAATAATGCTCTGTTATTACTATTTGACTAGTTTGTAAGTAATTACACAATAATGCTCTGTTATTACTATTTGACTAGTTTGTAAGTAATTACACAATAATGCTCTGTTATTACTATTTGACTAGTTTGTAAGTAATTACACAATAATGCTCTGTTATTACTATTTGACTAGTTTGTAATTACACAATAATGCTCTGTTAAAGCGTATAGATTAGGTTTTCTTCCAACACTCACTCTGTTTCTATTTCTCAACAAACTTTCGTTTGCAAGAAACAAAATAAAAAATTCAAAGCATACATTAGGGAAACTTTCCATCTTGATATACAAATATGCATTATTATACGAGCTTCGCGCCCCTTGAGCTGCTCTCGCAAACACACGAAACAGTCAAAGCCTAGCAGAAATCGGCACAGCGTCAGTCATGTGTGTACTAACTGAAATGTTGCGTGTAAGGACTGAGCGCTGCTCGATAAAGCGGAGGAATAACGACGATAATAACAACAAACGTGTGTGACGTTATGGAAATAGTTTGGATAGTGTGACGTGTACGTTCTTTGACTATATATATATATATATATATATATATATATATATATATATATATATATATATATATATATATATATTCATGAATTTGTAAACGAAAAATTATGTTTTCTTTTACTTTATTGTTATGAATTTTGCAAATTCTAATGAAGAACTTATACGGAGTAAATTATGTCAGAAACCTGATATAGAAAATTGGAAAGGAAGTTTTCTTTTCAACTGGACCAGTGTGTAGAGGATACGCGTTACTATAAGAGCTCTTTTTGCGAGGGGAACCGACAGTCTAACCCTTGCTCCGCTCGATATTAGATAATATTAAATCGGTAAAACCTAGTCGCTAGCAAAGCTTGCTGGGCACGTGTGTGTGTGTGTGTTCTGAATGACGTCGCAAAACGTCATGGAAATGTGAAGCGTTGTGTCTCGTGCACGTTCTTTTCCTATATAGACTAATTTTTCTGAGCTGGGAAAAATATGTATTGATGTTGTTCTGGAATTGCAAAATATGTACAAATCTAACACTTTTTTTAACAGAACATATATATCAGTTCCATGACTAAGACAATAATCTATGATGAACGTTGCAAACACTTACTTCCATTTGTAGCATGTGCAAAACATCGGAAGACTAAAGGTACTTCCTGTATCACTGTATTCAAACTGCTTGAAGTTCTATATTGTATATACTTTGTCTTATATAACGTATTATCTAAAAAGCTCGCGATGTGAGTGTTGCCTTCTGCCCACGTATGCCTTATAATATAATCTAGGCAAATCATAACACAAGAGCTGCTCATTGAAATCTCGTGACATCACTCACTGATTTTGATTATGACACTATGGAGTTGTGTCGTAATGCGATATGAGTGCCTAGGAAAATTAAATTATATAAGTTCGTTGCATGATATATATCTTAATTTTTTCGATTATTGTCATCTGTTAGGTAAATAGGTGTGTTTGTCTGTGTGTCTGTGTTTGCGTTTATTAAAACTATTTGACTGTTTTATAACCAGTCATATACTGTTGTTTCGATAAAGAGTTGAGGTCAAAATCAGCCTATTTAATTGGAAATCTTCGGCATTTTCCGATATTCAACTCTATTCCGATTTAGCTACAAACTTCAGGTTCACGAAACTTTGTCAAAGCATATACTACGGAAAATCTGTATATTGATATATATATGTTGTCATAAGAGTTGGCTTTGCGAGCTTTACCAGCTATGCTTGCTACAAAATACGCGAAGCCTAACGGCGAGCGTAACTGACTGACTGCTTCTAACGCCATGTTGGCTGAAATATCATGACAGCATGGAGATTTCTCACTCTGCGGCACAAAAGCGCGTTCTTAGCGCGTGCAAAAGAAGCTACACTACGTTGCATGGAAGATGCTTTGACTTTCTTCAAACAATAATATGAAGTAGGCGAAACCTACAAAAGCAATCGCATTTGTCTGATTGCTTGTGACGTTGTGCTGACTGGCATTGACACCACTGAGATTCATGCAGCTCGAATGAGCGCGTTCTTAGCTTGTACAAAAATACTCCGCCGTGTTGCATCAAATACATGTAAAATTTTTCAATAAATGTTCATTTTTACATTTAAAAAATAATTATTCTTTTACTCGAAACTTCGTGACTGGTTTTGAAATATATATAAAATATTGCACTGTTGGAGATAAGAGATCGGGATCAGTTTTATTATTCGAGAGTTTCGGCTCTTTTCAACTCTCAGCTCTGTTCCAATTTCATGACAAATTTTCCGGTGACAAAAAAAAAATTCAGAGGTAAATGCTTATATTTATATGTGCATTATCATAAGAGGTCGTTAGCTGGTGCGCTTGTTTTAATATATAAAGGATATCTAAGGTTGTGTTTTAGTAGATATAACGAAATATTTCACGAGTGAAGTGGAAACTTCGTATTGTCACGAGTGGTGAAACCACGAGTGACAATACAAAATGTTTCCGTAGATTTTCTTTCTATTATAAATTTGTTGTATGGCAAAATGCGTTGATTTGCACGGATTTTCTTCTCTATTCTTTGCCAATGGGATTAAAGGCTGCATTACTACGTAGATACAAAGAAGTTCCAACATTTTAAAATAATGTTAGGACAGCGGCTTTTTTTTTTTACAAATTTAGCTTGTGCATATAATGCTTCACATTGTTTAATTTCTCAAATTAATGACTGTTTTCATACGAAAATTAAGATATTTGTATTTTCCTTAACACATTTTTTGCGCGGATTGATACTATGAACATTGTTGAGGTGGGATTCCTGTAGAAAATCAAACAACGGTCGTATCCGACAGAAGTCCGATCGTGACATCGTTAAACAAAAGATTTTATTGATAGTGAGTTAAGTTGTAAGGATTTAGACTTTAGATTTTCTTTAATTTTGCACTCAAACGTGAATTTTTTATGGCCTTGGCAAGTTTGCACTCTAGTTCGATAACAGACGCTGCACCCTAATTTCGATTGTAACCTAATTTCGTTTTGCAATCAACATTCATCAATTCCCGATTTCTCCGTCGTTTTGAAACATTGTTATGATCATAATGAGAGTTAAAATCGCTACTTAAACAATTTTATTACTATATTTAATAAAGACTTTGTCCTAAAAATGTGTACGTTTTGTTTTAAGAGGTATTCGATACTGTATGGGTGACAAAGAATATCAAATAGAAGCAGATCATTAAAGCTCAAACACTGACAATTCATGTGGAAAACTAATTATTAAAAAGTTTGTACTTGAAGCCTACTTTCTGTTGTTTGGAGTTCGTTTTCAGGCGTTTCTTGATGGCGCCTCCTCATTGATTAAATAAATGAATACTCGAGGGTTTACAGTCTTGACACATTTTAAGATCTGTTCATCCTGATGGGGAGAGAGAATGATCAGAAGAAGAATAAAAACAAAATATGCCTAATTATAGAAATGCAGGTTTGAATAACATAAAATAGGGCAGATACATTTCCTAAATGGGAAAAGAAAGTAGTTCCAAAAGTTATATCGCCACTGCGGCGATAAAAGCGGTATCGATATTGTGACAATATAATTTTTTCCCCTATGATATATTTCAATATCTCATTATGAAATATATAATAGAAGACAATATATTATGAAATAGGCAAAGCCTAAGGTGAGAGCAGCTGACTGACTTCTCCTGACGTCACTGACGCACCGTGCGAGTGACACCATGGAGATGTGTAAGGAAATGGAAAGGAAAGTATACAATATTGCACCGTATATATCTTGATGAGTTCGATTATTGTCCATTAATGTACTTTTAGACAAATGTTTTTTGTTTATTCCGAACTATTTGACTAGTATGTAATGAGTTACATAATATTGGTTTGTGAAGGAGTAGTAATCGAAATCAGTCTGACTGATTGGAGATCTTCAGCTTTCTTCCAGCTCTGTTCCTATTTCACTATGAACATCCGGTCGACAGAAAAATTGCAAACACTGTGGGGAAAAAAAAAACAAAAAATATATATGTATATATATATATATATATATATATATATATATATATATATATATATATATATATATATATATATGTATGTATGTATATATATATATATATATATATATATATATATATATATATATATATATATATATATATATATATATATATATATATATACGGGTTATCATACGAGCAGTCGGAGCATCCTCGGCCTTTTCTGGGAATAATCCCCAAATATGTCGCAGAAGCAGCCGTTTTGAATTTCGTTCAGGAAAAACAAACATATCACGTGATGGGACAACGTGACAAAATACTTCTTCTATGTATATATGAAAAATAAAGTACGGATTCAGTAAAAGAATTATTCAAAAGCTACTTTCAGTCAACAGTTTATTGTTTTATCTTGAATATGATTAACTAAAGTGTGATACAGTTCATATACGTCCATGAAACAGATCGTAGGCTGCATACTACTTTCTTGGGCATGACTTGTTATACTGTTTGGATTTTTGTCTTCCCTGAAAATGGGAAAATCAATCCACTTTATACATGCAATGGTTGTCCTGGCTTGACAGTAAAAGACCAAGGTTGCTCCAACTGATCCAAGAGCTCGCTTCGCGAGAGGCGCGAATGAAATAGACAAAACCCAAAACGAGCGCTGCTGACTGACTCTCCAAACTACTCCCCAGATGACGGCATAGAAAAACCCACTACCTGCACAAACAGTTTGACCCCAGGGTCAACTTCATTTTGAAACGTCATTTATGTTATTTTAGCGATGAATTTTGGACCAAAAAATATGGATTACTTTACTGTAACAGCGCTAGATCTGCTGGATTAAGGTTCCATTTTCTTTTTTATCCGTTCATTTTGTCCAATTATTTCCAAAGTAAAGTTAAATCGCCAAAAAGCCTTTCTGCACGTTTATAAGAGATTTCAGTTTGTGCTGGCAGTCGCGTTATCTGGGCTGTAAACGGAAGTAACCCACTGTGATGAGTATATGACTTCTCATGACATCACAGACTGGTATTGTGAGTGACACTACAGAGACATGTCGCAATGCGAGACGTGAACATTCGCAGCTTAAGGAAAAGGAAACTACACTACGTTGCACGACATATATCTTGCGTTTTTTATTATTCACGATTGTTTTACGTAATTTGTCCCCATACTATTTGACTATTTTGTAACTAGTTCTCCTTTCGCAACAAAACTTACGGTTGACGAATTTTTTTTGTGTTTTTTTTTTTTCCTCCGTATTTCTCATTGAAGGTTATCTCCATTTTGGTAGGATACTACCATTGCCACAACGCTGCAAATTTGGTGGTAAAATGCCACCTTTAGAAATCCGAACTCTTTTATAACTTTACCACACTCAACTAAGACTGCATTTTCTGCTGTCTGTCCTCTTCAATAGTTTTCGTTCCGAATTTGGAGGTTCAGTGCAGTACGTGGGAGAAAAAGTCAGGAATTCTTGACTTGAAGTGATGGGGCACAATATCGATGATGTTAGAAGGCAGCATGCGAGCAGACGTCACCGTTGACCAATATCGTCACACTAAAGCGCATCTGTTTCTCCACACTTGTTCTGGTTTCCTTCGTTTTTGATTTAATTTCAACCTGGGATTAGGGGAGGATGATAGTAGCCAGTCAAAGTATTCATGCGCAAATGCGTGGAGACGATGTATTAAGGTTTAGATGAACCACCGGTCAAAACAACCTTATGGCAGCAGTATATTCTGAAAGAGTATCAGCTGTGAAGAAGCATTAATTTTCAAAAGCATTCACTATGGAAAATCTGTGTTATTGATATACGCGTTATAATAAAATCCCGATTTGCGAGCTGCGCGCCGTTCAAGCTGCCCCTGCAACTAATTTAGTATGTAAATAAATGGTTGTTATTTTATTTTAAACTGTTTGACTGCTTTGAAAATAGATACACCGTATTGCTATTTTAAAAATAATGTTTGGGATTATTCTCTTGATTCGAGAGTTTCGGCTCTTTCGAAACCACAATTATGTTCATATTTTAAGACTCACTTCCGGTTGGTTAAAAATATGCACTATGGAAAATCTGTATATTGATACACGATTTATCATAAGAACTATAGCTGCGCTCTCTTTTAAATGGACACCGATCTATTCGAGACTGTAAATGCATAGGAGTAAACTGTTTTGACGTAAAACCTCATACACAAAAGTGTATGAAATCCATAGAACCTAATACGCAAAAGTGTATGAAATCCCTAGAACCTCGTACGCAAAAGTGCATGAAATCCCTAGAACCTCATACGCATAAGTGTATGAAATCCTTAGAGTGAGTACCGTATATACTCGCGAAAAATCCAGATCCAAATGCAAACAACATAAACCCTGATATGCCGTCGCATAATGCGCCGGCAGATCAGGGTCTATGTTGTTTGTTCTACTGATTTGTCCATACAAACTGCATAGACCCAGATCTGCCGGTACATTATGCGACGGCAGATCTGGGTCTATGCAGTTTGCAGTTTGTATCGGGTTATACGCGAGTATAGTCGGTAATATAGTACCAAATCTGATTTTGTTCCCTAAGATTTGAGGGTGATAATGTTGTCATGACATAACCTCATTCTCTAAATAGTTTGAATTCCGAACTTTAAAGCTTCTCTTAGTTATGACAAACATTGGTCAACATCCTTCTTTTGCGACAGGTGTGAGTACTGTGGTCCTCCCATGCAGTGATTTCCTTATAGCAGTAAAAAGACCTATTGGCAGTAGACTCGTTACAGAGTCTGTTTGGATATCTAACCACGTACCTAATACTACCCTTGGTTTACCTTCAACTTTAAAAGTTGTATTGCGAAGAAATATACCATTTGTGCGTAAAAATTAATGTGCGGATATATATATATATATATATATATATATATATATATATATATATATATATATATATATATATATATAAACCATACACAAGTAGTGCCTATGGGATCATATTTCTATCAAACAAAATATACGCCTGCTTAGTCAATCGGAACATCGCTCGGCCAGTTTCGTCAAGTCGAGAAGTAACCTCGGATGTAGTTGTAGGAATAAATACACATACATTTTATGGGTTTTTCTGATTCGCCTCTTTCCGAGTGCACCACGTGTGTTACGACAGAAAAGGCCGACAATCTTCCGATTGTGACTATCTTTCCTTCTGCCGCCACTTTGTTCTATGTGAACAAAAGTAGTTCCGAATATCTTTCTCGATGGCGGCGAATAACATCAGAGGTTTCTTTCTCGACTTGACGGAAAAGGCAGAGGTTGTTCCGATTGCTGTTTTGTGCAGTCGGAACACATCATGGCATTTCTACAAAATTTCATCTCGAAACTGCTTTAACGGAGTGATATGGCGTAAAAAGGATGAAATGGCCCGAAAATCGTGGATAATTCAGTCACACGCTGACGTATGCTGGGCAAAATAGTTGCATGTCAAAAGCATTTTACGACCTCTATGGAATTATTGCACAGGTACAAAATAAAAGAATGTTCTCTATGGAATTATTGCACAGGTACAAAATAAAAGAATGTTCTCTATGGAATTATTGCACAGGTACAAAATAAAAGAATGTTCTCTAGTGAGTTTATGCCTGAAGAAAGAAACCTGGAAATGTTTCAGCTGAGAATACGTAATCTCAATTGATTCGCGCGTAATGAACGCTATGATTGTGTGTGATGTGCACATAATGTCATTTGATAAACAATGTGCGTGTATATGTAATGCAAGCTTCTGTAGTATTTTCGACTTGCTTTTCCTATCATTGGTGGAAAGTCCCGAGTGGGTCCCTCTTGATGTTAAGTGTTAGAATGCAGCCCGTTATGCGCTTGATGTAACCTGTGGCCACAATTTTTTTTTATCATTATTATTTTTCCGCGTGTTCAACTTTTGATACAGTACCTTAAAATGATGTAGTTTATGGTGTTCTGGACCCCTGTAAAGAGGCACAGATATTAAATATAAATAAAAGCGAACATTAAGCAAGCTAATAATTAATACTTAATTAATAACCATCTGAAGTACAATATAGTATTATAACTTGCAAATTCTACATTGTAGGCAAGAACATTACATATTAAATGAGAGTTTTACTTCTCTTTCTGATGTGGCAATATATTCATTACGCATTCACTCTAGACCATTCGTCTTTCCGGTACTGTTGCCGACGTCTGTATTAATGTGGCGCCAAATGCTCATTGTACATAATGTTCTCCTGCAATTTGGGCATAAATGTGACCTGTTAATTAATTATATATATATATATATATATATATATATATATATATATATATATATATATATATATATATATATATATATATATATACTAACTTTCGCATTACAGAAATATAACATAAGAAACCACCAAAGAAAAAAAATGCTCGAAAGAAGGTGAACATGTTTTTTCACTTGTAGTTTTGGTAAGCCAAAATATTACCACAGACAGAACAGACAGAACTATATTTGCCTCTGAACCGTCATATACATACATGTATGAACATTTTTTTATTCACTCGTTATGAAAGCACGCGAGGGAGCTGTAATGCAACACAGGAAACGTCTTTTAAATGTCATCTAATTTGTTTGCGTAATGAAGATGTTCACCGCATCTCTGATATTCATCTATTCACAACGCTACTAAGCACGTGTCATCCGAACACATTTTCAGCGTTATTTTTTAAACGTAAAAATGTCTTACAATGTTTCTGAATCCAGACCTGGATGTAAATACGGTGTCATAACTCATTTGGACCCTTCTATCCTATCACATAATTTAATCATATCATATCGGGGTTACAAGGAAAGGTTATTCGTCCGAAATGACACAATACCTGATGTGTGCATAACTGTGTTATGAATGACAACAATGAAATATAATTATAATGGACTTTACGATTCAAGGTAGGGAAAACTCTCTCTCTCTCTCTCTCTCTCTCTCTCTCATAAGCTGCTATTCAGTAATTTTTGAAAATCATTTCATCTTGTTTTCTGAATGCATTTGTATTTCCTAATATAGTTTTTGTTTTCTTCTTCTTTGAACTTGTTACCAACTGTTTCTGTGGTATTCCTTTCTCTTTCTGTCTTGACTTCCTTACTTGTCTTGCCCTTCCCTTACCTGTCTTGCCCTTCCCTTATCTGTCTTGCTCTTCCCTTACCTGTCTTGCCCTTCTCTTACCCGTCTTGCCCTTCCCTAACCTGTCTTGCCCTTCCCTTACCTGTCTTGCCCTTCCCTTACCTGTCTTTTGTCTATAGCTCTTTGTTTTATTCATTTGCGTAACTCTCTCCGCTTTTTCCTTTGCATCTAAATCTACCTTTCTGTCTAGGATTATTCTGTCTAATAATAACTATGGAAATATTTTTCATTTGTCGCCATCTATTAGTATCCATCCGCATTGTCAAAGTAGCATTTGTATCACCATCTACTAGTATCCATCAGAATTGTCAAAGTAGCATTTTTATCATTAAGAATATTACAAATCTATCTACTGGAAGGTCTATGCCATTTTTTCCTAGATCGACAGCTATATGCTGTTGGCATAGAGCATTTGTACAGAAAAGTGAAAATTGCTTATAAAAGTCGCTCATTGGACCTACACATATTCATTTGTATTTAAAAGGCGGATGCCCAAAATGAAAATTAAATTGAAAGAAGGTATTCATAAATAGCGTCATTAATGAACATGCTCCTTTTATTAGACAGGTTTTGTTCTAAAATGTGTTTTATTGACTGTAACATGTTCTGTATCCATGAATTACGAATTCTTTCATTTTCGTCGGTCCATCTTCGTCGTTTTTCGCACGAAAAAGGGCATTGAAGTTGATACCTAAATTCCTGTTAATGACACTAAAAGGAAATGTGGTCATTCATATGATTTATTTCAGACGAATCATTCATTGTTCGTTGTGGCTTTACATTCGTGGTTTGTAGCAACCATGAAATCCACGATACTAGGTATCCAACGAACATAAAAGTAGTTCACTGTACTACCATATTTTATATCACAATTCTATGATCACACCGGTGGCATATATTTCAGTTGTTGTTTGCCTTGGATAGTATTATTGCTGAATACCCTGTAACTCGAGTTCTATTTGCAAACCCCTGCGGGCTCCATGACTTAGAATAGTCCGGATGCGCTTTCCTGCATGTCGTAAAAGTCGACTAATGGAGGCAGGAGAAAGGACATTTGACTGGTTGTCCAATTTGTTTATTTTATAAATTTAGTACTTAGAATACAACTTAAAGTATTAAAAACGTGTATATTCGGTAAGTTCGTGGATGGTCGTTGATCTATTTATGAACATGGAGGAATATTACAGAGTTTGTTTCTTTACTTAGTTCAACGTCACCGTTCAATAATACAAACTAGCTTTACATAAGAAGTGAATTGAAAGAACGAGCTGGAATCTTTAAGTATTAAATAAGTGGCAATAACAAAAATAGTGTTTAGAATATTCATTGTGATAACATCATGCACATATCATATAGTTAACTAAATTCTCTCCGTCAAGGTTGGATTTGAGTGTGCTAAATGCATATCTAAATGTAGTGTGTAGGACATTAAGGTGACGCTTGCCAATAGCATAATACGATGGTGGTCCGCTAGTTGAATTATATATACATTTTCGTTTTATTTTTTTATTTTTTAAAAACTAGATTGGAATCATTTTGGATATCGTTAGAGAGAGAGAGAGAGAGAGAGAGAGAGAGAGAGAGAGAGAGAGAGAGAGAGAGAGAGAGAGAGAGAGAGAGAGAGAGAGAGAGAGAGAGAGATAGTTCCGCAGAACAAGTGTAGGTGGGGAAAACAGACGTCTGAAACATGTGAAGTCTGGTAGGATCTGGTGTGATGCTTTAAAAGCTGTGTAGATGGTAATTGGATGCATCATATCCTTTGTGGAAGATAATAGCTTAAAAAGTTAGGTGCTTGATTATTTATGATTGAATACATTTTGCATAATCTCTTCTTTTTCCTTCGTTGTGCAAGAGTTTCGCAGCCAGTAGGATGTCCTTGGGCAAAGCGCTTTATTGTTTCGACACTAGATAACCGACCGTGTTGATGTGCCGTACAACACCAAACCAAATCAAATCTCCTTGCGAACAAATAAATACATATTCTTGCTTTGTTCTATTTCATATCTCTCTTGCAGAGATTTCAAATTGCTCTTTATCGAAGCTTCAAATATAAACGAGAAAAAGGGAAAATAGAGCTTTCTCGTACACATTTTATAGCTATTAAATGATATCTAGACAGGAATGGACAACGTACTGCAAGGATATTGGTTACCGCCTTTTCATCAAAATTAACTAAAAGGATTGCTAAGATACACACTGGCTGAAATACAATCTGACGTTCCCGGCCTTAAAAGTCAATCATTTTACACATAAGCTAGAAAGCAATGTGACGTTCTCGACTTTAAAAGTCAATCATTTGTACATTGCTTTTAATTGTGACTGAACATTTTTATTCCTTTTTTATCATATAGTTATGTTATGATGTCAGTTGTTTGATTAAATTCTTGCTGAAAGGACCCCAGGGATTGATCAAATGTCAAAGCAACCGTCCTTTAGTGTTTCGTTCCCTAATTAACGTTTTCCTCAGACAGGTGCCCTTGGTAAAATCTGATGTTTGTTTTAAAAAGCGTTTAATTATTGTTAACGTTTTCCTCAGACTTATGCTCTTATATGTGATGTATTGATAAAAAGAAAGAAAAACCGGATTGCAACCTTTGACAATCCCTATTATGGATCCAAAATGATGCTGAATCAGAGCAGTTTTTCCCCCGGGACTATAAGGTACATTTTTAATAATAAAGATAGTCAATCATATTCAATGAGGCCATTCATGTTGTTGTACTAGCAAAATGGATCTCATTCATGATAGACTGCAAGTTTGAGAGGTACTCAGTTTGCATGGTGACTGAGCTAGATTCTGAAGAAAACAAAAACCAAAAAAAAAAAAAAAAAAAAAAAAAATCCAAATATAAGTTTCTGGGCAAAAGCTTTAAATTTGGGTTTTAAGAAGCTTCTTGCCAAGTATGTTTAGAACGTTTATGAGAAACTTTTAAGTATAGCTTTGGTCGAGGTAGGAATTTCATATATATTTTCTGTTGTCTGCACCAAAAGTGACTACTTTGATAATAAAATATATGTGTATGTATGCAGTTAGATATGGAAAAAGAATATTATCATACAGGTTTGAGAATTTTTAATTTGTCCTCCATTAGGATTCGAATCCACCTTCTCGGGTTACGACGCCCATCATCTTGCCAGCACGCAACATACGCCATTCCCTCTCCCGACTTAGCGCGCATCTCCAAGAAAGAATGGGACATATATTTACGGAAATAAAGATGTTATCGTACACCAAAAGGTAGCAAACAAATCACCTGTCTGCATTTCCTCAGAAAAGCCATTCCCGACCATTTTTGCATTGATATCAATTTGGACTCAGGTTTTTCTTCCTTTTTTATCATATAGGATTGTATTGTCAATTGTTTGGTTATATTGTTGCTGAAAGAACCCCGGAGATTGATAAATTGTTACAAGTGTACCGTCTTTTAGTGCTTCTTTTTCTAATTAACGTTTTCTTCAGACAAGTGTCCGTGGTAAAATGTGTGACAGGTCAATAAAGAAATAGCAACCGCTGACAGTCCCTAACATGGGATCGAAATATGTTATTGAATCGAATCTCTAGGATTCCAGGTCTATAAGGACTTTGTTAATGATAAGGATAGTAAATCGTGTATCAAGGGCCATTCACGAGGTTTTGCTAGCAAAATGGATCTCAATCAAAATAGAGTGTAATTTTGAGAAGTGTTCATTTTTCAGGGTGACTGTGCTTGATTCTGAAAAAAAGCGAAATCAAATTATACAATTCGGGTTTTTAAGAAGCTCCTGCGTAGATGTGATTTTTAAAACCTTTTAAGTTTAACTTAGGTCGAAAAAGAAATCTCAATTGTATTTCTGTTAGGGGGGCCTATCTGAAACAAAATTGTCTACATTGAGGATGATGATGATAATATATATATATATATATATATATATATATATATATATATATATATATATATATGTGTGTGTGTGTGTGTGTGTGTGTGTGTTTGTGTGTGTGTGGTGGGGTTATTTCACGAGGATTACACATTTTGTCATGAAAGATCCATATTCCATGTGGTCCTCAACGTATTAACAGGTTATGTTATACCAAAGTCACTTACACATACACTCAGGTGTATGTCACTTACACATACACTCAGGTGTATGTCACTTACACATACACTCAGGTGTATGTCACTTACACATACACTCGCACACGCACTCAGATTTAAAATGGATCAACAGGTGCATACATGAACATATACTATGCACAGGTATGCATATTTCAGCATGTGAGAAGAGATACACACATACGAAGAATAAAATACATGCAGATTATCTCTGGGTTCATTGATACAATTCTATACTGTGGGGGGGGGGGGAGGCTTTCATATATCATTCCCGCTGGTCAAGAAAATATTGCTTTAGTGAGGTTTTAAACGAAGCAAGGGAATTTGAATTTCGTGTAGACAGGGATAAAGAATTGTAAAAGGTAGGTGCAGATATAGTAAACGAGCCTCGTTCTCGATCTCGGAATATAACGTTCGTTATTAGTAGTATATCTGAGATTACGCTCAGTATTTGATGATCTTAGTCCATTTAGGTTAAAAATATAATCTGGAATAAAATTGCTTAGAGACTTATATGTCTTGATTCCTTTAAAATAAAGAATACATGCTTGTATTGGCAGCCATTGTAGAAAACGGGAAGTTTCAGAATTGTTCGCCCTGCCTTTTCTTGAATTTATCAATTTTGGATAAATTATAAGTTGACGTGTTTCCCCATATGGTACAGCCGTAGTCTATTAGTGATAGTATATATCCAGAAAAATAAAGTTCTAGCGACTGGGGAGATATGAATTTTGAAAGTAATGTTAAGAGAGTAATTATTTTTACAACCGTTGCATATAGGTGATCAATATGTGAATTCGTTTTGATCAATGAAGATACCAAGAAGTTTTTTTTATTTTTAACGCAAGATAAGGTTGAGATTTTGGGGGTGAGAAGTAAATCCGTGTCGGTGGATAGGCTCTGTCTTGTTCCAATTGTCATGCATTTCGTTTTGTGTGCATTGATACACATTCTGCTTTGTTGACACCAAACTGATAAATTGTTGAGGTCGATTTTAAGTTTGTTTTCAATGGAGTTGAGAGATTTACCGGATGTATGCAGTTTAGAATCGTCAGCTAAGAGGTCAATGTTAGAGTGCACTGGATACAAATCTAAGTCATCAATATACAGTAGAAAAGAAGACGCCCTAATACAGAGTCTTGACGTACACCGCTTAGAAAATGTCTCGCATTAGATGTATATTTGCTCGCACTAACAACCTATAAACTGTTAGCGAGATATGATGTCAACCAAGAAACTAGGCTTATAGTTTTTAATGAGCATCGAATGGTCAGCCATAGAGAATGCTGATTAAAAATCAATGAAGATTGAGCCACTAAGTTCGCCGGATTTAATCGCTAGTAGCCACTGGATTCTAAGTTTTGACAAGGCAGTTTGACACGAATGCTTTTGTCGGAAACTGGATTGCAAAATAGGGAGGAGTTGGTACTTGTTAAGATATCCGAAAAGATGCTTGCTAACATGCTTTTCAATAATTTTTGAAGGTACAGTTGGAACAGATATGGTTTAATAGTTAGATGTATCATTCTTATATATATATATATATATATATATATATATATATATACAGAGAGAGAGAGAGAGAGAGAGAGAGAGAGAGAGAGAGAGAGAGAGAGACCGACGGAACAAATATATTACTGTATATCAAACAGCAGCAAAGAACGTTAGATGTCTCCATTTCGTATGAGAATGTCAATTCCAACGCAAGTCCGCATTAGTGACTATAATTCCGCATTTTGTGGAACATTCAGCACGTTTTGTCAGCGTAAATGTAAATCGACCATCCTAATATGCTTTTGAATTTTTAAATGCTGTTATTACTTGAAAACCCCTTCTGACCGGAATATTTTGTTTTCTCTTGTTACATCTGATGTTATTTGTTTTCTTCTTAAATTTTTATATCAGCTTTCTCTTGCTAAATCTGATGTTTGCTTTCTCTTGTTAAACTTGACGATAGTTCTTGTTAAATCTGACGTTAGCTTTCTCCTGGTAAATCTGATTTTAGCTTTCTCTTGTTAAACTTGACGATAGTTCTTGTTAAATCTGACGTTAGCTTTCTCCTGGTAAATCTGATTTTAGCTTTCTCTTGACAAAACTGATGTTAGCTCTTGTTAAATCTGACGTTAGCTTTCTCTTGTTAAATCGGATGTTTGCTTTCTGTTGCTAAATCTGATGTTAGCTTTCTCTTGGTAAATCTGATGCTAGCTTTCTCTTGGTAAATCGGATGTTAGCTTTCTCTTGGTAAATCGGATGTTAGCTTTCTCTTGGTAAATCTGATGCTAGCTTTCTCTTGGTAAATCTGATGCTAGCTTTCTCTTGGTAAATCTGATGCTAGCTTTCTCTTGGTAAATCTGATGCTAGCTTTCTCTTGGTAAATCTGATGCTAGCTTTCTCTTGGTAAATCTGATGCTAGCTTTCTCTTGGTAAATCGGATGTTAGCTTTCTCTTGTAAAATCTGATCTTTGCTTTCTCTTGCTAAATCTAATGCTAGCTTTCCAGTTAATCATTATTTGTTGTATTATTTATCAACTGACATTTCAGATTCGAGCAGGAGCCGTATTGGCTCGTTGTTAGCGTGCCAGACTGGCAAGCCAAAGGTAGCTGATTCGAATCCTACCCACGGATCAGCCTGGGTCGGTTGCTGTGGTGTATCTCTGGGCAAGGCTCTTCTCTCTCATTGCCTCAGCCTTATGTGTCTTTAATGTTATGAGGTGCTGTATTATGCAAACAAAGAAACAAACGTCAAAGCTGAGCCTTTCGTGGCAGTTCTTGACTCACGTATTTAATGTGTTTCGTGCTGTTTATTTAATAAACCATCATGTATCTAATATTGCATTATATTATAGGTCATCACCGCTATGTAGTCTATTTATTGACATATTCGACTGTGTTCCGGTATGGTACTTTGTTCTCCTTTCATAACAGGTGGTTATAGACGCCGTTCGTCATAAAGCAGTTTAGCTGGACACAGAAAGTTACTGTACTATCTAACAATGGTCAATTCGCCTGAAAAATAACGAGGAATGCGCTCTTAAAACTACAGTTCAGCTCCTCTGTGGACTCTCTGTCTGTCTGTCTCCTCTCTCTCTCTCTCTCTCTCTCTCTCTCTCTCTCTCTCTCTCTCTATATATATATATATATATATATATATATATATATATATATATATATATATATATATAGAGTCCATAGACTCTTAGTTCTCTGACTGTCTGTCCCTTTCTCTGTTGTTGTTTATGTGTGGATGAATATTAGTTAATCTGGCCCTATATGATACAATATTATTGTTTATAACAGTTGCTGGTTTTACTCTTTTTTCAGATACTCATCAATTTTATTACGAGTCCCCCAACCCCGTCCCCTTCCTTTTGTTTTCTTTGCCAATACTATGAGAGTACATACTGGTCTTTTGATGGCATTTTCTGCAACATAAAAGTCTTGCAACTACTCTAGTGCATGAATTATGTAACACCACTGATAACCAGACTACTCTAATAGATGAGTTATCTAACACCACTTAGTAACCCGACTACTCTAGTGGATGCCTTATGCAACACCACTTGGTAACCAGACTAGTCTAGTGGATGACTTATGTAACACCACTTAGTAACCAGACTACTCTAGTGGATGAGTTATGTAACAACACTTACTAACCAGACTAGTGCAAGCAGTTATTGTCCACGCCTGAATACGAGACAGACGAATCGGTTTTCATTACACTTGTATTCTTTCTGTTACATGTGAGAGCTCGTCTGATTCTCAGTGGTCGGTGGCAGCAGTAAATAATGTTGTTCGACCCTTTTGAGAGAGGCTGAAAATCTCCAACATTTAATACTTTAAAAATTTCAAAATTGACATCAATGGGCACGTAACGTGTCGCCTGATACCTCATTGTTAAAATAAAACCTAACGCGTAATGGTTTGGGGTCATTTGGTACAATCAATAAGCAACGTCTGATTTGTCAAAACGCCTTCAGATATAAGCAATGATTCATAATATTGTTGAGAAGTATATTTCTCCCATAACTCGAAAAGAAACTTGTACTTTTGTTTTGTATGCATTTCATAAGTAATGAGCACTATTGCTCGTCATCAGTGCATTAATTGTAACCGGAAGTCAAATACTAATATATGATGATAACTAGATCTGAAGCCCGTACTACACGATAAACAGTCTTTTGTGTATATCATATGGATGAATTCGCCAACTTCCATCCAAAGAGGAAGATTAAGTATGCCTGTACGAAAATCCCCATAAACCTATTTGAGCCAAAGGTTTTTAATTCTCACTGTTGCAAATGGTGCCAATGCTCACTGATGCACTAGCCAAATGTGAAAACAATATTATTTAATTTTAATACTGATTTGAGATGGATCTAAAGCCAACTGTATTCTTCGGCTGCTTACATAAGGTGGTCTTTATCTTTTCCTTTTCCCTTGCTGCCAGTCTAATTTAACCTGCGATCTCCGACATAACAGAGATCTGACGGACACTTTATCAGATGGGTTACTAAAAATAAGTAGACCGGGAATTCCAAAGGTCAGAACATTGACCTTTATCGGTGCCTGTCAGATCTACTTATTAGAAAACGAGTTGATTTTATTTCAGATTGCACTTGCTGTAATTGTTTCCTTCATCACTTTTGTCATTATCACACTATTTTTACATCCCCTATTTTCTCGATACCAAAAGGGATCATATTTTTCGCACGAGTCATTCATCTCGTGGTCAAAATTATTCAGCTGGATTGGTCTGGATTCAGGATATTAATTAAGGTATTACAATTTGAGTATCACACCGGAATTTGTGGATAATAATCCGTTTGAATCTGATCAACATTGTATCATCTTACAGTCCTAATCTAAGTTTCTGCCCATGTTTGATAAATCGTGTTATTCTACTCGTCGAAACGGCGGCGAATGTGCCAGATACATCTATCAGATAAAATGTGATAAAACTGTACAAGTGTCATGGTTTATCATTCAGTCAGTCTATTTGCTAGTGTGTTTCTAGCATGTTGACCGTTCGAAACATTCATTCAACAGAAGAGACATATTCAGTTTCTTATTAAACAGGACAGTGATAAACGTGCAACTATTGCAGTACTATGAAAGTACTGAATGAAAATCTTTCTTATTATCAACGTGAGACCCAGTTGTAAATATTTCTCTATCGTGAGAGTGTCTTTCCTCTGTTCACAATCTCGCGTTTCCCTCCAATCTTTTTTTTTTTTTTTTTTTTTTTGTTTTTAATCTTTCTACTGATTGAGAGGCCAAAACTGCTACGTAGTGAAATCGGTAGAATTTACTTTGTTCGAAACACCTTAGAACTTACTTTCATGAATAGGAGACTCCTTGTCCTATGTCATTGTCGGTTGTAGTAACTTCCAAGGTGTTCCGTAGTATGCAAATTCTAGCGATTTCGTTTCGTAGTAGTCTCCAGCCGTCTCAACCTGTACAAAGATAAAAAAAAAAAAAAAAAAAAAATGGGAGGGCCAGAGGAAACTCGGGTTACTGGTGCACCAACTGCATTCCACATAAATATATTTCTTAATGAAACTTTTGGTGGCTCATATTTTTGAGTGAATTTGAAGTAAATTCAAGTTATATTATTTATTTTGTGAATCAAATAAAATCTTCATCTTATAGAAGACTTTACCCTAGCAATGATGCATTATGTACTATTATCCTCAAATTATACTTTGTATGGACAGTAAAACTTCTCCAACTCAAACATTAATCACTCGAATACCCGATATCCATTGGATGGCTTGCTTAGTTACTTTGTCAAGCAATTACTTTTATGCCACTGCCGCAAAACTAAAAACTACAGAAAAACTCAAACTAAAAATTACAAAGCCTCTTTCTGTATTCTATTGTCCCTAAAATGATTGGTTGTCAAAACCCAAAATTAAATTTCATAAAGAAAAAATATTGTGATCTATTTTGCTCAAATCAGCTATAAATTTCTTATAAATCCTGAACAAGTGATATTGCTGATATAATTTCAACTTACAGAAATAATTTAAAAAGACACTTTACAATTTTGTACTTTTTATAGGGGGTCTTCCTGGCTGTAAAGCAATACTTATCCTAGAGCGTAAGGGAGAACCTCCGTAATTTTTGCTCCAAAGAATTGTTTAACAAAGTGCCAGCATTCTAAAGAGAAATTACGGAGGTACCCGATAGCGCTTTACACGAAACATAAATCACGGAGGTACCCGTCTGCGATTTATCGAAACACAAATCAATGAGGTACCCGACTGCGCTTTACACAGAACATAAATAACGCAGGTACCCGACTGTGCTTTACATGATTTATAAACCACAGAGGTGCCCTACCTTTTGAACATATTTCAAAACGTGATTTTCATACTTATAATGGAATATGGTCGTTTGAAAATTTCACCATATTGGACCTCTTGTTTATATTTGCTCAGTAGGTAGAGTGATTGTAAAATCCGATAGAGGTTTCGAGATTGAAACCCAAATAAGATATTATTTTTCTCTTTATTTGTCCTTCTATCCTGTCAGAATCAAACTGTCGTTTTACCTTTCTCTAGACACACAAATCACGTGGTTTATATATATATATATATATATATATATATATATATATATATATATATATATATATATATATATATATATAATTAAATGAATACAGAAGAAAAGATTGCAATATAGCAGCTTTTTTCCGTCTGATAATACAATCTGTATAGCCTTACAACAAGTTTACTGGTGATTCCGTGCCCATGTAGCAGAGTTATAAATAAACGAGATCGACGCTGAGTGAGAATCCGGTAAAGGTTGATTGTTACTTATAGGTGTCGCTCATTTACTTTATTATTTCTTTTCTGTTATTCTTCTGATCGTAAAATACTTTATCTATACCATAAAATCCACAGCACTATTTGTACATAAGCGATAAACGTTATTTATAATATACTTTCGAGGTGGTAGAATGTATTGGTGGAAACCGGGCACAGTCTGTTGATTTGCAAAAACAGCGCAGAAGCGAACTGCTGTAAAACCTATATATATTGTAATATGTGGTTGGTCCGCACCTTACAAAAAGATATGAAAATTGTGCACTTATGAAATATGAGCTTTTTATTAGGAACGCTGACTAAACTGTCATCCATTCAGCGACTTTACTCGATTTTTGGTAAACCTCGTTTTTCATCGTTACTATAGTGTGCATAGACCTTTATCATTTTCGGTGTTCGTGTGACGCAGATAAGTTGATCGAAACGTTGCTCGGCCACTTCCGTCACGTCGTGAAATAACCTCCAAATAGTCGTAGGAATACATATTAATTTGATGGGTTTGGTGATTCTCCTCCGGTGCGGTGCACTAAATCTGTTACAACAGAAAAGGCTGATGATGTTCTGATTGAGACTTTGTCTCCTGCCGACGACATATTATGCCATGTAAACAAAAGTACAGTGGCGGCGCGAGAGGGAGGGGGGCGTCTGGACGGGGTGTCGGGGGAGAATTGTCTCGGGCGCTAGGCGAAAGGGGGGGGGGCGACGTCGGCATTTTTTTTTTTTTTTTTTTTGCAGCTGTAAGTGGTGCGTATATCGGATGGGGGTGGGGGTGCTGGAGGTTGACAGCTGACATAAAAACTGTTCTCCGTGGCAAAGTAGGGGCGCCACTTAAGAACATTGCCCTCTGGCGCTTCGAACCCTCGTGCCGCCACTGCACAAGTAATTAAGAGTATAGTTCTCAATATCGGCGAATTACATCCGACAATTCTTTGTCTACTTGACAGAAAAGACCGAGGAAGTTCAGATTGTAGATTACTAGCATACACCATTTTTTTTAGTACTGAATCTCTGTAGTTTTTCCCATGATGCACCACGTCCATTAGTCTGGTTCCCTGCTACGCATGCTCCCTACTGTGCACTCCGCTACACGACTAACTACCTAATCGGGAGACACATATTTTACTAGTTACCGGCCTATGATATTGGCTTGCCAATTTCGGCCGGGTACTAGCTAAAACCACATCCTCGTATGACGAATATCTCACAGAGCTACTCAAGAGGCCTGATTGAACGAGACTATTCAAGAAGATTGCTCGTGGATACTTTGGTACTGCAGCGTTTTCACTTTTCGAAGTGTTATTGCATACATGCATGCAACATCTGTTTGCTTTTGGTGCAAACTCTATGATTCGTATGATCGCTACAAGAAATGCATTCCCTTTTGCCTCTACAGGAAATGTCTAACTTTTAATATTTAACGAAACTTGTGGGATACTGAAGTTTTCTTTAAAATCTGTCCTATAAAACACACACACACACACACACACACACACACACACACACACACATACTCTGATGTATCATTTTTCTTTGTTGCTATAATTATATTTTCAGTTGGTAACCTTTTTATTTTTATTTATTCCTATATATTGATATGGTACATCCTATTCTTGGATTGGACTTAAATATGTGATTAAGGTTTTGGATGATTGATTAATATACATATACTTATATATTGACAAATTTAATGTTGCCAATAAATTGAATTTTTGAGAATAATTACATTATCCTCATGATTTTTAGAACTTTGCATCACTGTGACTAGTAAAAACTTGAAAATTCTCCCAAACCCTACAAATGAAAAATGATTGAACGATCTCCCTTAGAACTACCAACTAACGTCAGTGATGGGACAATTGAGAATTAATGATTGAACGATCTTCCCTGGAACTACCAACTAACGTCAGTGATGGGACTATGAGAATTAATGAAGTAGTTCAAAAATTCAATTGGCGGCCAGCAAATTGATAAAAACAAATGTACAGTTTAAAATGTCAATAAACACAGAGAAAATGGTCAATTTTTCGTTGACAAGGATTAGCACTGTTTCATCATAAGGGAAATTTTGGCAGAGTACTAAAGAAAACTCTCTCTCTCTCCCTCCCTCCCTCCCTCTCTCTCTCTCTCTCTCTCTCTCTCTCTCTCTCTCTCTCTCTCTCTCTCTCTCTCACTCTCTCTCTCTCTCTCTCCAGGTAACCGAGAACAACCGAATAACTATAATTTAACATAATGTACACCAGAGATTATTTTGCGATATTCAGCTGAAATTGCGATTACAAATTGTACCATATATAGTTATAAAAGCTTTGAATTATAGGCAAGAAAAGGAGGGGGGGGGCGGAGGAGAGGTCTTCAATATATATATATATATATACACACACACATTATTGCCTTAATTTGTACACATACATTAAACGATTGTAATAATATAGTTACTTTACAAAGCAGCTAACGCTTTCGGTTTTTAAAGGCATAACTGATATTGTTTTATTCACTTGTCCTTTTTCTTCAGTACAACTGATTGTATAGTTGGTGAATGCTGAGATTAGATTGTTACTGATGGATCCTAAGGGAAATGAATTGAAAAACGTCTTCATTTATTTTACGTTTCGTGTCCTAATTATCGTGCACTTAGAGCTGCGCGTAACAAGTCTGTAAAAGTATTAATTCGATTATTTTTGATAAAGACTTGAATATACTTTTCAGTAATAAGGGACGAAAGAAACAGTCAGGCGTTAATTTTAACATTATTTATTGCCTACATTTGTTTCTAAAATAAAATATTTATTTTACGTCAGTGGTAAAACAGTTTGTTTTGTGTTTTTTTTTTTTTTTTGGTTTTTTTTTTTGAAATTTTAACGGTATTTTAAGATATTATGGGCTATATCATGCTGAGAAAATGGGAGCTAAGTGCCTTTCCCAAGGACACACTGAGGCAGCCGACCTTGGGTGACCTGGGCGGATATCGAACCATCGACCCTTGAATTACGAGCCCCGACGCTCTACCAACTAAGCTACAGCTGCTCCACCCAACAAGTTTTAAGAACTATGCGACGCGCTGTCTACGCCTGTGAGGTGGGTGTAGGATGGTCATGACGGTGGATAAAACCAGAGAAATCAGTTGGAAGCTTCCGACCACATACCTTTACACATTTACACATTTAGAAACCGGAAAATAGAAGCGGGGATTGCAGATGTTCAAAGTGAGCATGTTATCACTGCGCTATCCAGTCTATTTTCTATTTTTGACCTCATTGTGTGTAACCGATGTGTAATAATTTATCCTAAAATAGTCTGTGTTATAACCCATTCAGGGGCTGATCCAGTATTTTTTTTTTCCCACGGTGTGTTTACATTTCAAAAGAAATGGTTCATTCTTCATAAAATCACCAACTTTTTCAGGTTTATTTTTTTCACTGAAGAATATAATATTCACACTACGGAAAGAAGGTGGTGGAGGTTCGAGCAAATCCTTTGAACCTCTCAAGATCCGCTACTGTCAATACCTATAATAAGTAATATGTTGACATGTCTAGTTGCAGTATTATACTTTTAAGGTGTCAGTATATAGAGGTCATCGTGAGGCAATCTCACTAGCCGTGTAACTCTTGTAGTACTGTGTTACTTAAAAAGCGGCCAAATACAGTTAAGTTGGTGTTTGTATATTCGTTTTGAAGGTTTAAAGACGTCTTCCACAGCCACCCTTCTCTGCATGAATGTACAGTGGCGGCACAAGGGGTGGCGGGTCGGTGAGGGGCAATTGCCCCCCCCCCTTCAGCGCCGGGCGAGGGGGAGGGGGCGCCGTCGGGAGCTTTTTTTGTTACCCTTCCCCAAGCCCTCGATTTTAGGGCTTAGATGGGGGGTGGGGGGGGGTGGAGGTTGGCAACTGACATAAAAACAGTTCTCTGTGGCAAAGAAGGGACGCCACTAAAGAACATTGCCCCAGGGCGCCTCAAAGCCTATTCCCACCCCTCCACATTCCCCAACACACACACACACACACACACACACACACACACACACACACACACACACACACACACACACACACACACACACACAAACAAACATTTGCTAATTACTTATAAGTAACAAAAAGGACGATTTTCCATCTGCTACAGTTATGCTATGACGCGAAGTTTAAATTTTTCAGCTGCTGTTTCTGCACACACATTCGTGATTATATACGACAAATTAGTAAGAACGTGTCACCTAGATTTGTCACTTGTCTCCTAAATGCCATTATTGCTTGAGTGTTCATTATAATTGGTATATTTTGCTGCTTTACATTTATACATTCTTTGGTCTGAAAAACTGTCAATATTTGCAATTTGTCTGTGGCAGAAGTCATAGCTTCAAAAGGAAGACATATTTCGCGATTTTAGTTTTTGTCGTCTAAATCAGGCCGTAAGATAAGCAAAAATTAGACAACTAGAAAATTCCCGGTGATAAGGTATTTTATGACGTCTTGCATCTAAGGTTAAAAGCCACATCTATCTCTTTGGATCACCTCGCATGAATTATATTTGGTATTTGTTGTTGCCCCTAAAACCAACAAATAAGTTCGTGGTCATTGTAATTCGATTCTACAAATTCCATTCGCCTTGGAAATAAATGAAGTAAAAATGTTTCGGATAATTTAATTACGTTGGTGTTCAACCCAATAAAGCTATGATAATTGATTTCTTACACCTTCTTTGCCGATATATTAAATATGTCAAGTTTGTAGAAAATCGACATCAGTCTTATCAATGCATACGCAAACGCAATTTATTTTGTTCCGTGTTAATGAGGAAACTAGATTGTAGTTTGTCCTTGTCAGGTATCAGTCATTATCGAATACCCTGTTGATCCTGGTGACAACGTTTCCCATGAGCAATAGCGAATCAGTCGCTCTTTGCCACAAACAGTAATACAGTTCATGAAGTAAGAGAAACATTGGGTCACATAAATTAGTTCAGCTCAGCTGGGACTATTTTGTTTCGCTCACATACCGTTCTAAGGCTGTATCTGGGATAAAGGTACTTCACACACACACACACACACACACACACACACCCTCACACACACACACTTGTGTATTATTTTTTTATAGCTAAAATTATCTTTTCAGTTGGTAACTTAACTTTTTTATTTTCATTTATTCCTATATTTTGCTTTGGTACATCCTATTCTTGGAATGGCAGTTATCTGTGATTAAGGTTTTGAATGATTGACTAATATAAGTATGCCAATATTTTGAAAAATTTAATGTTGCCAATAAATTTTATTTTTTTTAGAATAATTACATTATCCTCATGATTTTTAGAACTTTGCATCACTGTGACTAGTAAAAACCTGAAAAATGATTGAACGATCTCCCTTAGAACTACCAACTAACGTCAGTGATGGGACGATGAGAATTAATCATTGAACGATCTCCATTTGAACTACCAATTAACGCCAGTGATGGGACTATGAGACATAATGAAGTAGTTCATAGACATAATGAAGTAAATTGATAAAAACAAATGTACAGTTTACAATGTGAATAAACTTAGAGAAAATGATAAATTTTTCGTTGACAAGGATTAGCAATATTTCATCATAAGGGAGATTTTGGCCAAGTACTAAAGGAAACTCTCTCTCTCTCTCTCTCTCTCTCTCTCTCTCTCTCTATATATATATATATATATATATATATATATATATATATATATATATATATATATATATATGAATATATGACAAACAATATCCTTGGCAATACACTGGATCTTTGTAGTTACATACTGCTATGAGTAATTTTTTTCAGTTACACAGAGAATAACAGCTCCGCTACAAACAATTTCAAAGTTCTCTGGCTCAAGTTTGTTAGCTATGGTATAGTTTGTGATAAGAAAAATGTGGAGGGACATTGGCTCCAGAAAGGTCCTGTGTCCATCATTGTCTATATTTCTACTCTTCTACCAAGATGTTAGGCGCTATGCCACATAGGACCAATCAGCAGTACCCACTACGCCCCATTCGATACTACCGTCTACACTCGCGTAAAAGTTAGGTCCAAATGCAAACAACATAGACCCTGATCTGCCGGCGCATTATGCGCCGGCAGCTCAGGGTCTATGTTGTTTGTTCTACTGATTAATCCTTACAAACTGCATAAACCCAGATTTGCCGGCGCATTATTCGATGGTAGATCTGGGTCTATGCAGTTTGCAGTTGGTATTGAATTGTACGCGAGTATATACGGTAGGTCAAATTCAACTCAAAGTCCAGTGCTATTCAACTCAGTCGAATGCGACATAGAGTGTACAGTCGAGCTTGAAACGTCGCGTTGGAATACGACATAGCTGTTTCCGTCTCGGTTGAATACCTATATTTTACATATACAGTTTTCTTTGTTTCGTCCCGTGCATTAAATAAATGATAAACTGTAATGCGTCTTAAAGACCTCTATTAATTGGCTTATATTCTGTTTATTTCTATCACTCAGGAGAATTATCGATCCTTTATATAACGAGAAGCGTCTCTGAGTTGTTCGTGCATGTAATTTAGAAACAAATACAATAAAATTAGAATTAAGCATTCTCTGAACATATGACTATAAGGCAAATACAATTATTGGGTTTCCCTATTTAAATATTAAAACCATAATACTTAAAATGAAATTCTTGTTAAAATAGGCATTTTGAAGTAACTTGTTTACTTGAAATGGCGTGTAAAAGTAGCATTTCAGATTGAGTTTTAACAATGTTATCAATCAATGAATGCAAGTATCTGATACTATATTAGTTGTCAAATATCATTGCAAATGGTAACCGGTGCTGCATCCAAAAGAAAAAAAAATATGAAAACGTCTTTTAAAAAATGGATAAAAGAGCACTTTTTCACAACAGTTTCAATAATTTTATACCGTATCCCCCCCCCCCGTTAACTTGGACACTATGCATTAAATTAACCCTCGAAAGTACAAGGCTTTTGTAATGTACATTTCTGGCACTCGAGAAGATTATCCAGAAGTCGGTATAATCCTGCATGGGTGACCTCCCTTGACCAATCACGTGTTACTGTTGTCTATGTCGAAATTTGAAATAATTTCTTTTTCTTTTGTAAAAATAACTAAAAGGTCATTGAAAACAAAAAATAATTCATTTTTTAAAATGAAAACTAAACCAAGTGTTCAAGACATATTACTGAAATAGTTATTGACCGGAAATCAGCCGTGAGGTTGGAGCAAGACCTACAAGTGAAAGAAGTATTGGAAAACATGGCATCAGTTTCACCATTGCAAGAGCATTGACCCTTTGAGAGTGAGTTCACTGCATACCATTCGTATTAACGGGGAAAAGACATTAAAGCTCGTGTGAAAGATAATCTCTTTGTCCATTAGTGAAGCAATTTGCATGAATACATTTTGAGATACAGCGTCAGATACTATTCGCGATTTCGTTTGAAACCAACTGTACGCTTTTAGAATCCGCGCCAAAAATTAAAAAAAAACAAAAAACATTCTGTTGACGTCCACTTACATCTAATTTAAAAAATTTGACTAATGAAAGTGAAGGGCCAAACGTATTTGGATAATATTTAATTTTCATTTCCGTTTACGGCTGTCGGACAAGACATAGGAAGTACCGTTATGCAATAAAAGTATGTTTCAGACTGGTTAGAACAACGCTCGTTTTAGACTGTAATGGTGCTGAAGCAATAGGCTTTCCATCTATTAGTTTACGTCATTACATATACAATAACAACTCTTTTCAATTAATATTTTAATTGAGGGACTTGTGCTTATCATATATACCTTAAACGTAATATAATTAGATACGACATCTACAGTCTTCCGTCACTTAGGCGAAGAAAAAAACAGTTCACGAAAATCAAAAGATAAGTTAATTTAATGAATAGTTCAATTGGTTCAAAATATAAGTCATCTGAAACCTTGTTCACTTCGTTTCTGAACGACATTGAAGCAAAAGTAATTCCGGAGAAATGGATCAGATTGATTGGCATTTCCGTTTCAGTTAGGATTCACGCATACGTTAATTTTGATCAACGTTTTTAAAACGGTAGGGTTCCACGAAAGTAACATCTGATATTAAGCTTAAATCCCTAAATTTTGCATTTTGTGATGACTTTTCCATTTGCCTCTAGAACGAATTGATGAAAAGGTGTTACCCAATTTATTGATGGCCGGTCAATCTAATATACACAAAATTGAGACTTGATAGAAAGTGCTCAATTATTGACAATGCCTAGTAGAAGAAACTGTTTAAGTATTTGGTGTATGTATCCCATAATATTTATCATAAGGGTTACAATTCTGTTTCCGTTAAGGTGCAAACAATCGATTCACTCAGACCTTATACTCAATCCCATATCCTTATACTCAATCCTATATCCTTATACTCAATCCCATATACTTATACTCAATCCCATATCCTTATACTCAATCTCATATCCTTATACTCAATCCCATATCATCAGTACTTTTAACTCCGTATAATATAATTTTAAAAAATAGCTTAGAAAATTTAGTGAATATATTTGTTAATGCTATGGTGTGATACATGTGTGCAGAAAAGAAAGATTGGAGGAAGTAAATTGGAAGGAAAGAAATAAAGAAAAAGTAGTTGAAGAAGAAGATTTTATTGAATTTAGCCAATCTGACCATGAGTAAATACATAACAAGGATTTACTTGATGTACAGACCAATGTAGTGGCACTTCTATGTCAATTTTAGTTAGGTATGTAGCATTTTCAGCTATACGGTCTGCAATATGGACACTGAATGCAACATTATATATGATTTTAGTTGACATCCTAGAGTGATACAAGTGACAGTTTGTAAGTCACTTCTGAAGCAAAGGTAATGAAGAAAAAAGAGAAAAGCAAATGTATCTTTGCTCAAATGTATACAAACATACATAAATAAAATATAGACACCCAGAAATGCAGTCAGAAGATTGGAAAAGACTAACTGAAACACTTTTTTTTCATTCAATGGATAGTCAGATTTCCGTTTTTTTAGTGCATAACGAATTATAGTTGTATATCACCTTGTGACAGAGCATTATATATCCAGACAGATTGTGTATTTCCGTTGATAGAGAGATAAATCATGCCTGCTAGGCGCTCAACGGCTTCAAGCATAAAATAAGCTTATTCCAGATGCTGACTAAGCCACTACTTAATGGCATAATGGCAACATTGATAAGCAATTATATGGATTGAATTTTTATACTATCATGATTATTCATCTATTCGGGTGATCACTCTTTTGGTTAGCGTCCCGGACCGACAATCAGTAGGTTGCGGGTTCGAATCTAACCCAAACCAGCTCAGGTAGGCTGCCATGGTTCGTCTCAGGGCATGGCACTTTACTACTACTACTACTACAGTTGATATGCCATTAAACACCATCCAGTCTTGTTATGCCTCCCACCACATCAATGGAGTTCATATAGGCCACCCATATTCATTCATTCCGTACCATCTTCTCCGTCCGTTACGAATTCGTTTCTACTCAATAACTTTAAAAGGACCTTAAGGTTTGGAACAAATTTGGTATGAGTATTTATATTAGAATTCTAAGGTCATCTTCAAGTTTCACAATTTTCAAACTATTTGACTCGGTTATGCCCCTTGTTTGACTTCCAACTTGGTCCTTGCAGATAAAACCAAGCTTTCTTAAACTGCGTGATGTTATTGGGGCATCCGTGTCTTATTTGCCACATTTCTAGTATTCCTACCTAATATAATTTTGGCCGTCAACGCCTCTGTCATTTTTTCCTGCCTTCCATTTCTGCCATTCTTTCGATACTAATAAGAAACACGTTTATTTTTTCGTATGGATAATATGTCTCTCAGACAAAAGTTATTTTGGTTCATTTCACTTCATTATAAGATATTACATTATTTTCTTAATGTCAAGTCATATTTAGTTTTCCGTCATCCAATAGATCTAACTAACTACCAATGCAGAAAAGCCAGGATTCATATATCATGATTGTCGCAGACACCACTGTACTGTTACAGAATCTGAGTTAATTACGCAATAGATGAAATGACACTTCTCCCGCCATTAAAAACAATGTTGCTTTTTACGCACTGAAGAGCTCTTACGGTTAGACTTCATTCGTAATAAAACGGTCACCATTTAGAAGGAATTTCGACAATTATGCACAGATTTTAGGTATGTTATATAAATGTTTATGCCTACTGTAAATTTAGACCAAATTCTTCCATTTTGTTCTTCTTAAAAATGTTGTATGACGAATTTGAATTAGCACTTTACTGAGCAAGATGTATTTTTACCCCGATTGACCTTTGACCCTGTACAAAGCGACGTCAATCGTATTTACCTTCAGAGAAATGTCGATTGGTCCATTACGAACGACACACATCTTTACAGTGGAAGAAGAAAAAAAAACATAGCGTCGTTCAGGCAAGCCACCACTAAGCTGATAAATCAATTAATCAGTCAATCAATCAGCCGGTCAATCAGTCAATCGTCAGAAAATGTCACTGTATCCCTTAGAGTGTATATGTAGTTTTCTGTCCATATTTGACCAATTGCATGATTCTACTTCCTGAAGGAATGGCAACGGTGTCTGAAGAAAAGATTATGATATGTTTTAATATAGACATGAAAAGATTATGATATATTTCAATATAGACATAACATCATGTTTCAGTTAGGGAATAAGCTTACGCATCTTCATCTGGGAAATATTTAAAGTGCAATTGGTCTTCCAAAACTTCATCAGTAAGTACGGATAGATGTTTGAGCGTTTTTATTTACCCCTTCCTAATTACAAGAAATAATAATAAGTATGTTATGTTTTTACTTTTACAAGAAATTTGAAATTAGATATCTCCATTACGGTAATTATGAGGTGAAATTATAATTTGCATTTCTCTGAGTATTATTTCTGTTTTCCAGCAGCCACAGTTTACACTGCAAATAATTCAAATGAGATCTATGTAGTGTATGTAATGTTTCGTACATTATATATATATATATATATATATATATATATATGTGTGTGTGTGTGTGTGTGTGTGTGTGTGTATGAATGTATGTGTGTTCAAATAATTGTAGGTAAAATTAATAATTGATGTTTTCCTAAATTCATAAATTGCATATTCTATTAAAGTAAGCAAGATCTTTCTACAAAAACGTAGAAGATAAGAAAGTTATTATTTTCATCAATTAATAGTGATTGAAATATTACAGAATACAGTTGATCGTGTGCTTTATGTCTTGCTGTAAATTCTGTTCACTGCTGCACTCAAAAGAAAATCTATTTCCTATTGGTTAATGCCATTTCTATAACTGTGTTGGGAGTCGGCATGGAATATTTTATCATCAATCATCAATTTCTTCTAACCGATCAATGATCGATTAATAATTGATTTCGTTAACAATATGATATCCGTTTTAAAAAAGAGTCACTTTACAAAATCTTTAAAATGTCTTGAGCCGTAATCAGCAGAAATTGCACGAAACAGGATTTCGACCAAAATAGATTTCAAAAATTGTAATCGATTAATGTGTCATTTCATTAAACGTGATTCATGATCGATGATTTATCCGAAAAACACTTTTTTGTAGACCTCAGGTGCGTTCTAAATGACTCTTATGTTTCAATACTCTAATTTTATCAAAATACTTTAGATAATCACAGAAACTCACACAGATATACTAATATAACTCGAAAATCTGCTCTTCCTTCATTTTTATTATCTCTGCATTGACACAGTATATTTCCCTTTCTTCTGTGACCTAAATAAACATCAAACACCGTAAACCCGTACCATTTTGTAAATCAAATCACAAACTATATTGCAAGATTCAAAATATCAACCATCAAGAGTTCTTTTATCGTCGCTCTCATGAAGAACTATAACAGAATAACTCAGGTGAAAATGAGTACTTTGATTGGACTCTCTGTGCAAAAATGGTGTCGTCAACCAAAGAAATCCAATGTACAGTTTGCGATTCAGAATAGAGTCCAGTGTGCAGGTTGCGAATCAGCATGCTTTTCCGATGCGTGAACGTTCCACTGAGGAAACAAAATGCAAAACACAAAATATTTTTTTTTAAATTAACAAAGTTTTTGCATCTGAGTGTTGAATTAACCATTCTCTGAAACTACCGATGGATCTATTTATTACATTGGAGGAGATAAATCGAGCCGCTCTCTATGCTTTCGGTTTTGCAAATCTGACGAAAGGTGTTAATAGCTCCGAAGAGAGAGCCCAGTTAATTATGGAGAATAATAAGATGTTGACAATACTGTATAAAAAAGCTATTATATGACAAGGATTCAAAATATCTTTGCAAATGTAAGGAGCACTGTGGTCCATTGGTAATAACGAGTTGTAGCAATCGGCATTTTCTCAACACTGTTTATTCTTATAAATTCTGGATTAAGAATTGTGGTTTATATCATTAAATATTTCAAGAAGTTCAAAATTTTGCATCGATCATAAAAAAGAATGAGTTTACAAAGCGTACCTTTAAAATCCGACATAACAAAAATGACTGTACAAAGGGTACCTTTAAAATCCGACATAACAAAAATGACTGTACAAAGGGTACCTTTAAAATCCGACATAACAAAAATGACTTTAAAAAGCATACCTTTAAAATCCGACGTTGACGTTGACATTACACTTTTTAAGCAGCCAAATGATACCGTCAGTACTCGAGTATAAGGTGATTCCAACGGTAAACAGCATAAACCCAAATCTGTCCTTGCTTGAGGACTAATCAGTAAATGAAAAAAGATAGACCCTGATATGCCAGCGCATGATGCGACGAAAGATCTAGGTATATGTTATTTGCCAATGCATCAGGATAATATTCGAGGATAGACGGTAATTTGACTGTGAAAACGTATTATTAGTTAGTAAAGCTACATACAACATTATTATGCAAGAGAGAGAGAGAGAGAGAGAGAGAGAGAGAGAGAGAGAGAGAGAGAGAGAGAGAGAGAGAGAGATAGAGAAACAGCTAGAGAAAGAGAGAGAGAGAGAGAGAGAGAGAGAGAGAGAGAGAAACAGCTAGAGAGAGAGAGAGAGAGAAAAACAGCTAGAGAGAGAGAGAGAGAGAGAGCGAGAGAGAGAGAGAGAGAAACAGCTAGAGAGAGAGAGAGCGAGAGAGAGAGAGAGAGAGAAACAGCTAGAGAGAGAGAGAGAGAGAGAGAGAGAGAGAGAGAGAGAGAGAGAGAAACAGCGAGAGAGAGAGAGAGAGAGCGAGAGAGAGAGAGAGAAACAGCTAGAGAGAGAGAGAGAGAGAGAGAGAGAGAGAGAGAGAGAGAGAGAGAGAAACAGCGAGAGAGAGAGAGAGTACTTTCAAATTTATGATGAAACAGACAGACAGTCATATTTGCAAGAGGACACAAATACTGGAGGGAAAAGCGAATTAAATAAAGTAAAGAAAGACACAAAGAGGATTTTTTAGAGAAGATAGAAAGAAAGCAATGGAACAGATATAGAGAAAAATTGACAAAACAAGAACAGACATAATAATCGAGTCAGACAGGGTGAAAGCTCGTTCAGAATGAAACTGTATAACGTGGTTAATGTATTGATGTCGGAGATATTATTAGTGACTGTTTCTAGATTATAGGAAGTCTTTTACGTGCGTTCCATAAATTCGTCAATTTTCCTCTTACAAGACGACAGACAAACATTATGCTTGTAACAAAATCAGTCCAACCTTTTTTAGTGCCAAGATGTTGATTTCGTTCGGATCAACCGATAAACTGGCTACCTGGGAAAGCAATTACATTTCTCTGATCAGGACTTGAGATGCTGGAGAGGATGATAACGCTAACCCCTTTTTCTAGCTGCTTTGGTAGGATTTCTACAGTATTTGTATTTGCTCAAGGCAATTATGGCCACCAGGTTCCTCTTTACTGCAATATATTTTGTTTTACCTCGTCTTTATTCCGGTAACGAAAGGAACAAGTATTATTTTCCCTTACGCGTTATTTATACCAACGAGATTACTGTTTAGCTGGTTCATTTCATTACATGGCATTTAATTAGGCAGTTATTATCTCCGTGCCACTTCAGTTTGTGTGGAGAATGATCCTTTAGAATGCGAGTATTTGCGTATCTCCTTACAACTTTCATATAACTGAGTGCCAACGGGTGTCTGTATTTGATAAATATCCTTCTAGGTTTCATATAACTGGGTGCCAATGGGTGTCGGTATTTGATAAATCTTGTTAAGTCACTCTTTGACGATAAAGAGAATGTGTCAGAAAAAGTATGGGATATTTTTAATGACAGACTTTGTACTAGTATATAAATAAAACGTGGCCGTACGGGAGACTGTTGGCACCACACATTTTGACCGTTAGGTAGATGTCGTCCTTATAGAGGGTGGTTTGGTTATTGTAAGAACTGCTGAGTGGTGACCAGAGTATTTTGCCAGTGTGCAAAGAATTCCAATGAATTGACTCTAGTCACCTGACATTTCACCAGTACAAAGTAACTCCATCTTTTTCATTCTTGAGAAATATTTCAAGCTCCTTGACCTTTCGAAAACTTCAATAATCTGGACGGACGCGTGTGAAAGGGCACTTTTCATTGTGTATCACAAGAAATATCCCACATTTAAGTGATGCTAGATCTTTTCTTACCCACGGGATAGCTAAACACGCAACAAGGAGCTATTGTTTGACAAGCGGATGTTAACTCTGATTTGTCTGCATTAGCTATAGGCACCGCACCCTATATATATATATATATATATATATATATATATATATATATATATATATATATATATATATATATATATATATATATATGGGAAGGGTTAGTTCTCTGCTACGTTGAAATCAGTTTAATAACATATTGGTTGACATCGTTGTAGTGATATTTTCAATCACCTCTGCTGGTTTGAAAATAATTTGTTTTTATGCAATATAACAATATAACCTTGTTTACAAAGTCCAGTTCTTCCGCGACAAACTTGGATTTCATTACATCAAAGTCAGACGGTTCCTGCATGTTTGAGAGAGAGAGAGAGAGAGAGAGAGAGAGAGAGAGAGAGAGAGAGAGAGAGAGCGAGAGAGAGAGAGAGAGAGAGAGAGAGAGAGAGAGGTGGGTGGGGGTGGGGTGGTGCGAAAAATACAAGTAATCACCTTGGAGTAATGGTAACTTTAACCTGAGGAAGAAAGTATTTCTTGGAGGGTCCGCTATTTTTGCTACAAGCAACATATCTAAGAAGCTGAACTGTGCAAAACTGGACAATACCCAGTGGCAAAGCGAGGAAGTGGGTGTGGCAATTGCCCCTGGCGTCGGGCAAGGATGGGGGCTGCGCCATCGGGACCGTTTTTCAGCTGTAACCGAGGCTTAAATGGGGGGTGGGGCGTTGAAGGTTGGCAACTGACATAAAAACTGTTCTCTATGGCAAAGTACAAAGTAGGGGCGCCACTAAAGAACATTGCCTTCGTGCTTCTCGAAACCTTGCGCCGCCACTGACTATAGCATTGAAAGTTCTGTCAGATAGGTCCATTGTTTTAGATTGTTTAAGAGATACGAAGCATATTGATGAATGGATATATTTTTGTTTAAACCCTTTTGCTCAGAAACAGTTTTCATATGTTAAAGATACATATGATTTTCTGGAAGAAAAAAAAATGAGTAAAAGTAAATCCCCTAAGAACTGTATTCTGGTTACAGCAGATATTGATAGAATTTATACTAACATCGAACATGATCGTGGTTGGGCTGCTTGTAGAAATGTGATGCTTGATACTCCGGATCCAAATCGACCGGATGAGGAAATTTAAAATTTGCTAAAAGTTTGTCATTGAAAAAGAACGACTTTATTTTTAACGGAAAATGTTATCTCCAAAAAAAAAAAAAAAAAAAAAAGGTGCAGCTATGGGGAAAACATTTGCACCAACTTATGCAAGCATTGATGTAGCTGAATGAGATAAAGAAATATTTGCTAAGACCCAAATGCTAAACGTTTCTATGTCAGGTTTATTGATGATGTTTTCTTCATTTGGATCCATTCGAAAGAAGAAACAAATGAGTTTCTTTGCTGGATGAATAACCACCATTCATCAACTAAAATTAAAACTAAATTTGTAAGCAAACTGGAGACTTCTTAGAAAAATGAAATCTGAGAAATTAAGAAGAACAAACATTCATAGCAAAACACAAGAAACAATTCCGTTCATTTTTTTATTTCAATAGACGTTCATCCTCTCCATCAAAGTTTGCAAAGACAATTTTAGCGATGTGCAACAATTCAGACAGTAAAAATCTTGAAAACAGGTAGACATTTTAAAATTAAATAATATATTTCATGTTATTCACAAAATGAGATCTATGTAGTGCATTGTTTGCACTGTAAAAAGCTGTATGTAGGATAAACCGAAAGAAATTTACGCGTTACGATAGAGTGTAAATATTCTGACATACGACTGCAAAGACAAGCAAAACATATCTAATCAGCAGTTTAGAATTTATTGGAACAAATATCATTTGCTAGTGATTGGCATTGGGCACAACATCTGCTGGATAAAAGCGGATAGAGGAAAAAGAGAAACTTTCTGGGTTATCCTCCTAGGAGCTGAAATTAATTTTGAAATTCCGCCAGCGGTGAAACCTAAACCGAAATCCTGTGCAGTTTTAAATTTTATCATTTCAAAACTTTTCGGGTTTTTATTTGTTGTACTAAACATTAAGTGGGACCATTGAGATAGACAGATTCAATCGCATCTGTCTATCTATCTATCTATCTATCTGTCTGTCTGTCTGTCTATCTATCTATCTATCTATCTATCTATCTATCTATCTATCTATCTATCTATCTATCTATCTATCTATCTATCTATCTATCTATCTATCTATCACACAGCCACACATCTCATCAAATTAGAATTGTATGAAAGCCATATGGAAAGGAATCAACTTTAGGTTGGTCTGTCATAACGAAACAAACTGAATAGCAGATATAATATGAAATAATGTTGAATGAAAGTGTAAGCAGCCCTAACAGGTCTTTACCTCGTGAGTAATGACTAAATTGTTTTGAATTGTATCTCTTCGCAGCTAATTATCAGAGAACCATTCATAACGGGCATATCGTACGGTGGCCAAGTGAATCTTTGTGCTGGGGATTGATGGTTCCAAGATGGTTCCAAGAAGGTGAAAGAAAGTCACATCCTTGTAAACGATGAAGAGAAACTATTTAAATATTTGAAAAGCATAGATTTGTGGTTCAAGTCCATTCTTACTACTGAAGTAGTACCACCAAATAACAAATACTTTAGCTTGAATTAGTCTTTTATACCCACTTTTATAAATCACGTTCCACCATTCTTACTACTGAAGTAGTACCACCAAATAACAAATACTTTAGCTTGAATTAGTCTTTTATACCCACTTTTATAAATCACGTTCCACCATTAAAGTTGGACCGAAGAGACACTTTTTTCGATAACAGTGAGCAGAAATTAAAAAGTATATTGACCGCCGTCTATACTGTACGTTTGAACCTGCGAAAAATTGAACACAGCGCCCTCTGCTTTACCCCTCGGATTCAATGGGCTAATTTCACGTTTGATAACTCTGATCAAGTTGTCCCGAAATAGACCGCATCCTTGCCTCGTTTTGGATAAGGTCAGCGTAATGTGTAAATTAGTTATTAAAAGGATTAATCATCACGGAAATCACCTGGCGTGTCCCTAGGGGTCGGTATCGCCACAATCCCAATAGGGTGCTAGTAATTAATGATAATCTATTTTTGACGGATTATCAACGGGGAAATAAAAAGAAAAGAATATATTGGCAAAGCAAACACTGTGAAACATCAAAGCGAAATACAGTGATTGCAGTCTATACCGACTTTTCAAGAGGTATGGACCAGCTATATATTTGAGACATCAAAGCGAAATACAGTGACTGCGGTCTATACCGTTCTTTTCAAGAGGTATGGACCAACTGTATATTTGAGAGTGATCGCGGTCTATACCGTACTTTTCCAGAGGTATGGACCAACTATATATTTGAGACATCAAAGTGAAATACAGTGATCGCGATCTATACCATACTTTTCAAGAGGTATGGACCAACTATATATTTGAGACATCAAAGTGAAATACAGTGATCGCGATCTATACCATACTTTTCAAGAGGTATGGACCAACTACATATTTGAGACATCAAAGTGAAATACAGTGAACGCGGTCTATACCGTACTTTTCAAGAGGTATGGACCAACTGTATATTTGATACATCAAAGTGAAATACAATGATCGCGGTCTATACCGTACTTTTCAAGAGGTATGGGCCAACTGTATATTTGAGACATTAGGCGAAGTGCAGTGCTTGCAGTCTATAAGAGGCATGGACTGACTGTATGTGAGACATCAAGTGAAGTATAGGGATCGCAGTCCTTCAGAAGAATAGATCTACTGTATCTGTGAGACATCAAGCTATAAGATCTAGAGGAGTTTAACAACACAGATTGGCTGAATACAGTCACATGACAACAAACATGGGAACCAATAGCTTCTGACACACGACTCTGGTCAGGGAAGTTAAATACCTTTATTTAAAAACAATGATACAATACAATTTTAATGTATTTGATCTTGAATTTTTTTTATTGCATTCAAATAACAAAAATCAACAAAGTTAATACATTCAATTAATTTGTTTTGATTTCAAAAGCACCAAACAACAGATTTCATACATCAAATGACACCTACATAAGCATTCTGGGTGACATCCATTATCGATTGACAATGCTATCAAGGCCATCAACACCGTAACACCGTAGATTTTAAGTTAACAATGATAGGGCACGCAGGTTGGTTGAAGGGGACAAACCAAAGGTTCAATATATTGAATGGAATGCATTTGCAGATTAAATGTCATGTACAGACTATTCAATTTGTTTATGAGAGAGAGTGAGCGAGAGAGAGAGAGAGAGAGAGAGAGAGAGAGAGAGATGTTTACGTACCTACTTTTTTACAGATGGGCTAATCGCGTAAAAAATAAAGGTGTGTAAAATTTAATGGCGCGTAAAAAAAAGAAAAAAAAGGGAAATAAAAAAATTGCAGAAGATATTGGCTTACTGCTGCATTATTGATTGATATCTGCTCTTAAATCGAAGTCTATAAAATCAGGTGCAGTCCGCAAAGGAGTGCTAAAGTTACTTATTTGAAAATCACTGGATGCATGTATGTACGTAATTTCATCTTACAGTAATCGAAGCAACGCGGAAATAAAATTAAAGTAGCTTCATTTTAAAAAATCAGGTTTTAGCTAGACCTTTGTTGCATGGAGACCAAGTTTCCTAATGAATTAAATTTTTGATTTGTGAAGGAAACAAATTCTAGTCCCTCTCGCCACAAAAAAATTAAATAAATAAATAAATAAATAAATAAATAAATAAATAAAAGAGAAATATTAGAAATCCTAATTAACATTAAAATTGCAAGGACGCGGTTTATTAATGCAATATTGAAAGAATTTTTTTTCATTATGTAGATATTTTTTTTCTCTTTATGACAGCTGTTCTGTTCTGGCTTTTCACGTAGTTTTGATGAAATCACAGCACCAAAGATTATGAAAGATATATTAGAATGGATTCATCTGTAATTATTCGGCTGTCATTGTTTCTGCTTGTAATTATCATTTAAATCCACAGCAATAAGAAAGTCTTGGTATTCCGGGGTGGGTGGGTGGGGGAAATAAAACTGAAAAAGCTATAAGTTGTACAAACAGTATAGCAATATGATTTCAAAGCTATCAGGAGAAATGCAAGGTAAAATTCTTAATGGCACTACAGAGGATTACCGATGCAGTCGTCTAAATTAGTAGAACCAGTAAATTGACAGCCGAACAAATCCAATGAACAAAACAGTAAATAACTTTACAGAACGCGCCCCAGATTCTTGATCGGATTTAGTATTAATATTACTGATGGAATTCTCACTGAGGATGACATTGTTTACATACCGTCTATACTCGCTTAAAAGTCGAGTCGAACTGTAAACTACACAAACCCAGATCTGCCGTCACGTAATGCGCCTGCAGATCTGGCTGTATGCAATTTGTTAGGAGCAATCAGTAGAACAAACAACATAGGCCTGATCTGCCGGCGTATTATGCAATGGCAGGCAGATCAGGGTCTATGTTGTTTTCAGTTGGTCTCGGCTTGTATCCAAGTACAGAGAGCGGTTAAGTTTACGAACTGGAGTCCTGATAGTTTTTGCAATATCAACGATAACAGTGTTTGTTTTTCCTAGTCGGCAACAAAAATTGAGACTGATGAAAAAAAATTGTCATGATTGGCCTTACTAATCTAACAGACATGTCAAATAAAAAGAAGAAGAAAGAAGATTAGTTGTTGTCGACTTGACCTACAGTTTAAGAAACTGTTCCGATATTTTCCGTTTAGTCCAATGCCAAATCAAAGGGGTGACGTATTACGTAGTTCTAAATGTTTCCTTTTCTTTTCTTCTATAAAGATGATTTTCAAAGAGATCATGTTTAGTGAAAAACATACATATTTCCAACAATCGATTTGTTTAAAGAGACATACAGAGTCCTTAGAAACAAGTCAATATACGATGTATATACATTACTACACACAGTTGGTGGAGGTAGCAGGCATATAGAAAGTAAGCGTACAAACTTACATACAGAGGGTAAGTCTGAGATTATATGTGATAAATAAAATATAAACAGGAGAAAACTTATTCAAGAGTTTTATTAAATCGTCATATTCTTAGCATCGAGTTACTATGATAATACTTTAGAATTTGACACATTAGACGTAATGATAAAGTCCCTTTCTAATTGGATGTCCGTAAATTAGATTAATCGCGTAATCTTACACCTTACCTATATTTGTATGACGTAAGTAAATGATACTGGATATGTTTTGATTTGACCGCCTCTAAGTGTTATATCTACCAACACATTCATCTGCCTTAGTTGTGGTGTAATAATATCATTAGAAATATTTCATTATTCAGCATGAGTGAATATAAAAGGGCGCATTTGTCCACCTTTCAAAAATAACAATGCTGACGATACAGTCTCCTGATTCAAAGGTAATTAAAAAAAAATATATATATCTATTTTTTCTCCTTGATATCTCATATAATTACATTTTCTTTCATTTGTGAATTTTTTTTTTTTTTTTTTTTTTTTTTTTGTCCACTGCATCGTTGCTGTGATTTCAAATAAAATCTCGGGCTCAGTTATCAATAGCAACATCTCGGACCTTTCCACTAAAAGAACAAGTTTCCTTTTATAAAGGAAGTGTTCGTGAAGTTAGCATGAAAGGAAATGAAGGAGAAAATGCATGTTTTTATCTGGGGGATGGTGTCTCATACACAGTCTCCACATGTTCTGTTCTTATGGTTATATGTGTATATTGACAATAAAGCCATTGATCGACTTAGGCTTGACTCTCTCATCGGTAATATCAACATACCGGACACGACTTCCGTTTCCGGCAGGTGAATACATTTATTTACCCTAGTTTCTTCCTCATCTTGCAAGGAAAATTATCACTTTATGTTTTCAAAGAATTTATAAAAAAGAATCTTTTACAACATTGGGAAGAATCGTTAATGTATTGTTTGCTATACATTTTTAGACCTAACACAAACGTGGCAATATCTAAGGATTGAATTCACCATCAAGGTCAAAGGTTCGAAGGGATAAAATCGAGTCAATCACCTCATCAAATGAGGCAAAGAGCGCTTTTGATTGATTAAACTCCAGCGATGAGTTAACAGTAAGAATTCTGAATGCCGCTGTTTTTCTTAATGTTTTAGAAGTTGAAATTTTATGTGTGGAGAATCATACCGTATAAAACTCCGATAAAAAATCACGCGACAGTGTTTATGCGACAAATATGTAATGGGAGTAGGTATTTAAGTTGTCTATGTATAAGAAGGAACAAGATAGAAAGAAAAAGAAACATTTTCAAAATGAAGATAAAGTGATAAGAAGTGGATTTGATTCAACTCATATTGTAAGAAAACAGAAGAAACTATATGCAACTTCAACACTAATTCATTAATTATGGATTAGATTCCATGCCTAGTGCAGTTCTAAAAGATTTAAAAGGAATACAAATACACTATACAAATATTATATTAAAATGGAAAACAGTTCATAAAAGCTATTTGCCAATTATTATTACCGTCTATACTCGCATATAAATCGATACCAACTGCAAACTGCATAGACCCAGATCTGCCGTCGCATAATGCGCCGGCAGATCTGGGTCTATGCAGTTTGTACGGACTAATCAGTAGAACAAACAACATAGACCCTGATCTGCCGGCGCATTATGCGACGGCAGATCAGGGTCTATGTTGTTTGCATTTGGACCTAGGTTATAAGCGAGTATATACGATATGCAGAAAATAGACACACAACGTTCACAAAGCGAGGAGCATCAAGAAATATGGTGTGCATGTAATATGAACACTGTAAATCTAAAGGCAATATTCAAGCATTAAAGTAGATCAACTAAAGGGTATGACACACGATTTTCAAATAGTGAGTTGTAGGATGATTTGGGACATAGATGCAAAAAGAAAGTGCATTGATGTATTGCACCATATGTAAGTACATCATTACTGAAAACATCAGGGAATGGTGCGTACCACAAAAAGGGTCCAATATGTGTAGCTACAGGAGTTTGTAAAATACTGTAACACCGCCTCAGTATAGTGTATGCATAAAAAAGGAGGTTGTGTGAAGTATTAGAGGCTACTTGTGTTTGCAGCAGAAAAAAGAAATCTATGGGAAAAATGAAATAATTTCATAAAAAGAAAATACACCAAAAATAAATATCTCTTGCAGAAGTTAGGTACATATTTGCCAAAACAAAAAAAAAAAAAAAAAAAAACGGGGGTGGGGGTGGGATGGGGGTGGTGTTTACATATGGAGGCCAAGAATTGCAATGAAACAATATTGTGCAGATGCACAGACTTTTGGATCTAAGCAACCTTAAGATCAGGTTTCATTTGTCCCGTATGAAAGCTACAGTAAACGGGCCCATTATGAAAGCTACAGTAAACTGATCCCGTATGAAAAGCTACAGGAAACTAGCCCCGTATCAAAGTTGCAGTAAACTGGACCCAGATGAAAACCACAGTAAACTGGCCCCGTATGAAAGATACAGTAAATTGGGCCTGTATGGACGCTACAATAAACTGGCCACATATAACCGGAAATACTCAACTTGGAAACTGATTTTATGATATTCAACAACAACCTCCCAAACAAAAACTCAAGGCTGTCACACTTGACTGCACTTAACATGGTACTCCATCTTTTTACCACTTGTGAGTTAAAATTGACAGTCGTCTGTAAACCAGTCAAGAAGAGAAAATCTATGTTTACAAAATTCACAAAGCATTAACCATAAAGTAAATAATATTAGCTGTAAAAGACAATTCTCAATCGTTTATGACACATTTTGAAACATTTGTTCCCGAAGTGAATACAATTCCTTCTTCACTGACTTCAGTAATGAAAGTACATATTCGTATATACACTCCACACAATTACGTTCGCTAAAGTACATCATGGAATGGAGTACGATTCGTATTAACAATTTAACAATGTATATCATAATATGAATAAAGCTGCGCGAACCAGTCTGCATCTTTGCTATCATAGTTATCTGCATCGGGATTCATTCCTCACTGCAGCAAAAATGATTACGTCAATAAATACGCCATTTACTTGCTTGAAAAGAAAAAGAAAAAACCACATGAACACTTTTCCTTGTTTTAATAATGTACGAGATTTAACGATATACGAGATTTAACAATTTACGAGACTTAAATTTGTGAGAATATGGCTGATTGCAAGATAACAACCTCCAGCGGAAGCCCCGCATCAATTCAAAATGGTAGCATGCGACCACAAAATCAAGTTTAATGCAACACAGTTATCATCATAGTAGAAGCAATCTCAGTTATATTTTTAAACCACGGCTTCGCCATAAGTAGAGACGTTGTATTATTTACATTAATTTGTGCGAAAAGCCCAAGTTGTAACGATTATTACGACGTCATTGTATGACCGAACTTCAGGAAAATAAACAAAATTTGAAACATATTAACCGATCGCATTACATTCGACTGATTTTTCTTAAGAAGGACATGTGTGATTCTGGCTCCTACAGGATGTTATCGGCTATTTGTTCTTATTCACTTCTGCTCTGCTTAAAGTGTTCTTAATTTGAAAAACATGCAAACGAAAACATAATAAGACAGTTGTAGGCATTGTTCCTTCTTCTGAATCGAGTACCATCTAGCGTATAGCTAGAATAGTGCATGTATGTATGTATGTATGTATGTATGTATGTATGTATGTATGTATGTATGTATGTATGTATGTATGTATGTATGTATGTATAAATGTAAGTATGTATGAATGTATGTATGTATGTATGTGTGTATGTATGTATGTATGTATGTATGTATGTATGTATGTATGTATGTATGTATGTATGTATGTATGTATGTATGTATGTATGTATGTATGTATGTATGTATGTATGTATGTATGTATGTATGTATGTATGTATGTATGTATCATCAGTGTGTTGTTTATCTGGAGACCTGCCTTGTTGACACTTTTGATTTTCATGTTCGTTCAATTCCACTTTACTGATTGGCGCTCGCTCTTCATCTGACAAGACTTCTTTATATCGTTCTGTTACCTCTTTAGAACAAAAGGTTGAGAACATACTCTGTCTTAGCGTATGAATAACTGAGTTGTAATACTTCAAATGTATTCATAAACAGACAAATCTTAAAGCCACAGCAAGATTTTGATTTCAGATTTCAGATGATTTATCCCCAAAACGTATTGCAGCAACATGAATAATACAATTTTAGGAACCTTACAGATCATATGGCACCAAGATGTCTACTCCGCCAAATATCGACAAAATGACGAATAGAATCCTAGTCATAGGCCATTTGTCAACAGGATTCATGTCCGTCATGCCTAGCTTTTCAGCATACTCCGTATAATATGTTCACAATGCGTGGTATCCGATTGGTTTAGAAAGATAATATCAGCAAGATACAAAATGTAACGAAGAATAACTACAGAATATGGCTGAGAAACAAAAAGGGAATTTATGACAGTTAAATCAGTCATTCATAAATACATACATGATAAGGTCGATTCTATTTTGTTTTGACCAATGCGATTTTGTGACATCCGTTGTACTCAAACATATGAATCCCACGTGCCGATTGAGTTCAAGAACTTTAGTTATTATAAAACACTATAATTGATCATGTAATAATTGCGATCTCACACGTGTTGCTGTGTGTAAATGTTTGTCAGACCAATCGGAAGAGACTTGGAATCCTTGGACTCCAACTATCTCATGTGTCCCCACACACATTTGCATACAGATCCCTATATTACACATTTATATAGGACACACATTTGCATACAGATCCCTATATTACACATTTATATAGGACACACATTTGCATACCGATCTCTATATAACACATTTATATAGGACACACATTTGCATGCAGATCCCTATATTACACATTTATATAGGACACCCATTTGCATACCGATCTCTATATAACACATTTATATAGGACACACATTTGCATACCGATCTCTATATAACACATTTATATAGGATACTCATTTGCATACAGATCCCTATATAACACATTTATATAGGACACACATTTGCATACAGATCCCTATATTACACATTTATATAGAACACACATTTGCATACAGATCCCTATATTACACATTTATATAGAACACACATTTGCATACAGATCTCTATATTACACATTTATATAGAACACACATTTGCATACAGATCCCTATATTACACATTTATATAGAACACACATTTGCATACAGATCCCTATATTACACATTTATATAGGACACACATTTGCATACAGATCCCTATATAACACATTTATATAGGACACACATTTGCATACAGATCCCTATATTACACATTTATATAGAACACACATTTGCATACAGATCCCTATATTACACATTTATATAGGACACACATTTGCATACAGATCCCTATATTACACATTTATATAGAACACACATTTGCATACAGATCCCTATATTACACATTTATATAGGACACAGATTTACATACCGATCTCTATATAACACATTTATATAGGAAACACATTTGCATACAGATCCCTATATTACACATTTATATAGGACACACATTTGCATACAGATCCCTATATAACACATTTATATAGGACACACATTTGCATACAGATTACTATTTTACAGACATGTGAGATTTATTCGGATCAGACACGAGTTCTATAACATTTTAAAGGACAAACTCAGACTTAGAACGTGATTTTAAAAACTTAGAACGTGATTTTAAAAACTTAGAACGTGATTTTAAAAACTTAGAACGTGATTTTAAAAACTTAGAACATGATTTTATTTTAAAATGACAATTTTCTTAGAGACCGACTTGTAAAAAAATAGAGTTGTTTTTCTTTTTTGTTTTTTGGGGTGGGGGTGGGGTGGGGGTGGGGGTAGGGTGTGGCTTATTTTCTTTGAAATCAGGATATTTTTCTTTCACCTGAATAGATTTTCGTTTTTAACTAATATAATGGACATAACTACTTCTTTTTTTCTACATATCAGAGCAAGAATATTTTTGGCAATCTATGTGGGAGCATGACATTTTTATTTTTTTGGTCAAGATAATCGCAGGCTCCTCACCCCCCCCCCCCCCCTTCCAACCTGTAGATGAAATGGTAAGTCCCTTAATTGACAAAGTAAGTTGTTGTCAAAGAAATATATTTGTAGTCAAAGTGTTGAGTAAGATACGAAATAATTGTCGAGAGATTTGTTTTAAAAAATCTCTAGATCAAGGATTCTTGCACTGAAAATTGATACAAAATATGTGTAATGAATACAGAATACGGAAGGGACATCGCTGAAAAATTATTCTCTTGTTGCCAGGAGATTTTTATGACGTGGCCATAAGACACTATCTTGTAACAACGACATAATTATCTCGTGGCCACGAGAAAAACATATTATCCCGTGGCCACATAGGATCCATATTAGGATTTGATTGTGTTGGATTTAGCGCCATTTTTCAGCACGTGATGAGGGTTAGAAGGTATGTACGTTTTTTCATCAGAATTAAAAGGCTGAGCGAGCTCCTGAGCCCTTTTGTCAGTTTTGTCGGCTTGATAGTAAATTATCATTCTTAAGTTCGAAATGTTAATAACGTAAACGGTGTACTCTAAAGCAAGAAATGCACTAATGGAGAAATTGACATAAATAATAATTATAATTATATCCAAACACTACAATATTATAATATACTGAAGCTGTACTAAAATACTCCGCTATTTTTCATTGGATATTGACTTGTAGTACAGTGATATGAAACAAACTCAGGGGTGTACTGGGTAAGCAACACGGCCCTGGACTTATCTGCCGGGACAGGACCGGGGTTTTGCTCACACCAGTAAAACACCGGTAAAAACGGATTTTTTTGACGGCCCACCGGCCCACCGATGCGGCGGTCTGCCGGGACAGGCCCGGGGTTTTGCTCACACCAGTAAAACACCGATAAAAACGGATTTTTTTGCGGCGGCCCACCGGGATTTGTCCCTGTATGCTCAATGACCAGTACACCACTGGGCAAAATCAAAATTTGGTTTGGAAATATATAATTAGGGACTGACCATTTACTTTTCAGAGGATCAGGGCGGGGGGAGGCGAGAAAAATTCCAACCCACAAAAAGATTGAAAAAATGATCTAGCTTTGATTTGTATAAAAGAAAATGACGTTATTTTATCCAACCTGTTAGTTGATACAAATTATCTTGTGATAAAAGAAAAAAAGAAATCCTGGTCTGAAAGAAAATCCCAGGCACCCACCTCCCCCGAAATTAAATGGTTGGCCCCTTATAGTGTGATAGAGATCAACATAGCGGTGACGTCATACTTGAAAACGTGCATTATGATATCGATAAATAATTACTGGAATCAGTCTCCCTAATTTTCTTGGCACTTAAGCTTTTCATAAATATCATCTCGGGATCAAGTAAATTGCATTTTTAATTGTTGTGCGAACTTAATACCGTGAAATTGCTAACAATTATGCACTTTCAGTACAGCATAAACGTACTGATTGGCTATGGAGCCATACGAGAAACTAACGTCAAGTTTTATTGGTAACGACAAATACATCAGCTAAGTGACATGCGCACTTCTTAGCAACTACATCAAATCAATTTGCGTAAACTCTGAAGCAAATTAATAAGAAACTTATATAATAATTTATCGGCAGACATAAAATTAAATTTTTCTCCATAGCGCTGCATCCTAAAATTAACGTTCTCCTATGATAGCCATTCTTTTCAGTTATATGCAAATTCCTGTTAATTTCCTACGCAGCACGCGATTGTCAAATAAATAACGGACTAATTGCCTCTCTGGTGCCTGGTTCCATCACAATATACTTCAGAGCAAAAGATTACAACAAAATATTATTAAATTGACCTATAAGTCGAGAGCGGCAGCTGCCAATCAAATATCGCAAAAAGGACATTTAGAAAAAACATTGACCAATCCAATCAGCAGATAGATATCGATGTTTACCTAAACGCACCAGGACCGCTCCATATCCAACCTAAATGCACCTCTGTATTTATGACTTGAACAAAAAGCCGAATGGAACCCAATGGGACATTTAGGGACCAATAATTTCATTTTCTAGGGAAGACGTAGGATTTTCTTTCGAACCAGGATATTTTTTTCTTTCTTTCTTTCACATCAAGAAGGTTAATTTTTTCAACTGATATAATGGATAGAATTCTTTTCTTCTATAAATCTGGGCAGGAATATTTTCTTGAAGCTTCTCGGGAGCAAGAAATTTTTACCCAAAACCATAGGTCACATATTTGTCACATGCTCCATCAAATGTTTGCACGCAACCATCGGTCACATATTTGTCTCATGCTCCATTGTATGTTTGCACGCAACCATCGGTCACATATTTGTCCATTATATGTTTGCACGCAACCATCGGTCACATATTTGTCTCATGCTCCATTATATGTTTGCACGCAACCATCGGTCACATATTTGTCTCATGCTCCATCAAATGTTTGCACGCAGCAAGCCGTTTCTTATGTAGGGATGGGAAATATCTGGTTTCCGCTCATTGGGCTTTCCACGACTTGCCACCTGATCTCATGGCTAGTACTTCTCAATAATTAGAAAATAACCTATGATTTTATCAAGACATTTGTCGAAGCAGCATATAGTAATTGGATATTGGGCAAATTGTACACTACAAGCACAATACCAGCCACATGCATATTAAACGAGGATTCCCCGAAGAATGCCTTAATTCTTGAACTCTGCTTTCGATTTCATCTTACAACTATAAATAGCCCCAACTATGTCAGTATTCGCCATTCTTGTGGTTGCAAATACAGCGGTGCTCCGATTGCCGTAGGGAGTAAAGTAACAATAATACGTCTAGTCTAAAATCCCATAACATTATTTTGGCCCTGTTGGTATATTAACATTAGATTGGCACAGTCGGCAATGGTGTTTATTACAGTGAACAGCGATTTACTGCGAACAAACGATACCTGACGTAGTCATAATATCACAAGACTGACAGGCAACTGACAATCGTTCCCACGGCTTGCAAACATTATATAATGTGAACATTCTAATATTTTGGAAGTTGAATCTCATTTTATATTTGTCTTCCTGTTGTATACATACATTTACGGAGAAAGATACCCAGTAGATTCTGGATAAAGTCCAGTATGATTAAGTTGATATAACTTTTAACATTCCGAATGCAGAAGCCCTATAAAGAGCTTGTATATATTTCTACAAAGTATTTAATACATTGAAATAATATTGCATTTCAACAGAAATATTCTCTCACCCTGTCTCTCTCTCTCTCTCTCTCTCTCTCTCTCTCTCTCTCTCTCTCTCTCTCTCTCAAATATTCATCAACTTCCTTACTCTGTTTTATTTGCAGGGCAGTGCTAGTTTTATTATGATTTGTGCTTCATTTCTAGACTATAATTGTATATTGTAGCTAATACTAAACTCTGTCATGAATATTTAAGATAATTTTTGTTTACATGATATTATGTTTCCATTTATATTATCGACTGTGTATTAACACGAAGTTTGAGATATAAATATTATCTGTACTGCCATCATAACATTTTTAATTAATTTGCATATGAATGCTCAAGGGCCAATATGCTTAGTGGTAATACAGTTATTCTTCTGTTTCAAACTACAAATATTTCAAACTACCTTGCCTGACTTTCATTATACAAAAGTTAAAGTGAGTCCTTTAATGATCGGCAATAGGTTAAAGTTATCGTTTGAAGTGAACTATACTGGGCCCTCACTGAGCGAAGCCAGCGTCTCAATCCTTTGATTAGATTGAACATTGTATGTTCACAGTAAATCGCCGTTCTCTGTATAAGGCTTCTCACTTTACTGTAGTATGATTTATTAAGTCGACTGAAGTTACAACTTGCCCATGTGAGGGTGTTGTAAGGTTCCAACTAATCGCCTGACTCCTGATGCCTTTTTGCCAATGTTCTGTATTCAGAGTCTGCAGTTCTGCTTGAGCATAGATCACGTATAACTAATTGGTGTCGAAGTGTCTTCCCCCCCCCCCCCCATCCTTCCTTCTGCCCATATTTTTGTTTTAAATGAAAGATTTTTGGAAGTGAAACCTACAATGAAGAAGCATTTCAATTATTATTCTATCTTTGGTGGCGCTCTCCAGTTTCGTACTTTGCATAGGGTTAGAAATTTAAAGAAAAAGAATTACCCAGGGTTTCCTCACTGGCTGTTCTGGCTATTTAAAAAAGACCTTGTATATCTTAGGCATTGTTAAAAGAACTTTGAATTCCCTTTATTTTGGTGTATGATTGATGGGTGAAAATTGGGTTATAGAGTATACAGCTTGGTCTTACTTAAGATGTGCACCTCTCAAAAAACTGCTAGCTCCGCTTAGTCATTTTCACTTCCTGGACTTCAAAGGTAAATATAAAAAAAGAGCCTATAACTTTTTTTACTTTTTATATATTTTTTAATTTATTCATAGTACTTTCAGAAGCTGGTATTGTCTGCTCTGGCAAAATTCGTTTCCCTATTTTAATAACTCCTGAAAATAGTGCACTTTTGACTAATTCAGGCTGATTTTTCGAGTACTTTAGAGCGGCCATTTTGCCTGCCGTGTGCTTAGATCATGTCCAGTGTCCACAAGTACAATATGGAAAGAAATTTCAGCCACAGTACATGAGGTATGCCAACATTCTCTCCATTGTGAATGTTGCAAATGCAAAATACTTCATCTTACACCTGTCACTCTCTCAGAAGCATGTATTATCTATAGAGCGCCCCCTTTGCTGTTTATCTCTTTTGTTATGAATTGGATGATTTCGGTTCGTATCAGTATTGGTGTGATGAAGGAAAAAGCCAGCTTTTTGATTGAATTGTTTTATTTTGATTTTCTTATCGTTGTAAAATTACAAATATCAATATTTTTTTTTCCAGTTCGATTACAATTGGGGAACTTCAGGAAATTAAACTTCATTAAAAAAAAAAAAAAAAAAAAAAAAAAAAAAAAAAAAAAAAAAAATTTAGTGACTTTTGGTTTCGGTTGATAACAGGATTGTTCAACCCCAGAAAAATTATATCCGCTAATTAAAGGTTTATATCCGCTAATTAAAGGTGATAAAGTCAAAATCTAAATTGTGTGCTGTATCTATTGCGATTATCGCGCTTTCCTTTATGCATGTATTCGTTAGAGAAGTCACGTATACAATTAACTATTAACGTTGTTTTCGTGAAAATAGCAATCACGCAGGCAATTTGTTTACGACATTTATATTCTGTATAAGATTTAAGGTGTTGCTGATGCGATTTATTCGGTATTTTTCTTCCCGAGAAAAGCATTAGAAATCTTATTCAACACTATATATCGAACAAGCTATTCAAACAAAGAGTTGATATAAGCGCGTGTTTACTGTGCTGTTAAGGTGTCACCATTGTCACCGGGTTTTGCAGATTATGTTGTTTCTTGTTTTGTTCTTTTCTTCCGTTTTTTTTCTTTCTGGGATATTTCGTAGATGTTCTTTATTTTCTATAAGTTAATAGACAATAGAAAGAAAACACAGTCTATTCATGTCAAAAAATGTAAATAAGCACTTTGGACTTAAAATCCTGTAGGAAAAGAAACTATACAGAACAATTTTAAAGGAAAAGAAAATATACAGAAAATTAATGATCAGTCTAACCTTGAACTAGGTCTTCAAAAACAAGACCGAATAAAGAAAAATAACCTGTGTACAATCATTATCGCAAATTTGAAAAACAAGGCTTATTCAAAGTATGTATAAAGGATTGCTTTTGTTATATCGCTAAGAAAGTACAAGAATGCAGTAACACTGTAGGGCAAGGAAAATGGTTGGCAAAAGAAAAGGTTTTTTTGAGATAACATAAGCACGTTATCTGGGAAAAAGGCTTTTAACATTTCGCCGATTTGATGAATAATGTAAATTTTTCAAGAGATTTAATGAAAAATATATTTTTAATATCTTTTTTACGCATCTCTCTCTCTCTCTCTCTCTCTCTCTCTCTCTCTCTCTCTATATATATATATATATATATATATATGTCGTAATAAACATTATTGCGTCATAAAATAATTATGATCTTATGAAACCAAGCCATGAAGAGAATTCATGTATGTATGTATGTATGTATGTATGTATGTATGTATGTATGTATGTATGTATGTATGTATGTATGTATGTATGTAGGTTGGTAAGTAGGTAGGTAGGTACATCAGCTATTGGGGTTTATGACGCAAATATCTTAAACCAAAATAAAACTGCGTAACAGTTTCATAGAGAAGATGATCTATGATTTTTAAAAATTATTTATCTTTTTTTGAATAACCACTATCAAATGACTTTCTATATTTTCAGTTGACCGAGACAATGCGGTTCCATGCAAAAATGACTCTGTGTGTAAGCATAGCACACTGGAGACGATTTGTAGGCCCATGCCGAATGACACCAACACCGGATACTGTCTATGTGTCAAGTACCTCACCGTGCTTACTAAAGAAAAGGAGTGCCCTCAACCGGCAGGTGATAAACTCGGTCTGTCTGACCGGATCTCTCATTTCAGGACATCAATTTGCTTTTAAAGCTGCACTCACACCCAAAACCAATTCTGAAATAATATGACGATCGTGTTCTTTGTAAACAATAACTATATAAAGCGATTGTCTCTCCTCCCAAACCCTCTTCGTCTTGATGGGTTTATATTACATTTGGGAAATACCTGTTTTGGGGACTAAAATAGTATTCATTACACTCAGTGACGTAGAGGTTTGGAGAACGAGACTCGCTTTTCTCAGATTGCAAACATGTATTGAGTTCATTTGATTGCTCTGGTTTGTTCTTGGGTCTTTATGGCTTTCTGATGTAGAAAAGGGTTTTGGTCTTGCTCAAAAAGCTGTCTGTTAGCAACCCTGCGATTGTGAGAGCATGTGCTCTACACTTTGATACCTTTTCACAGCTTTGTTTATACCGTGATATGCGTGCGTGACTAACAAGGTACTGGAAACCACCCTAGCTATCAATATGTTACCTCGTCTGCCCCGGATACGTCCCCCCGTCCACCCTTGATTCTTGACAAATATTTTCACCAGAATTGAATTATTCCTCATTGGTAGAATAAAAAATTCACGACATACCATTATCTCAAATTTTTATTTTTTGTTTAACATACACATGTTTTTAAATGTACAAAAGCCAAATTTTGCAAAAGCGAATGACATTTATCAATGCCATATATATTTACTTTCTACCGTAACAACTAGGTTCTGAATTTGTTTAAAGTCTTGACGTTTTGTCTAATAGTACTAATACTAATTATACCCAAAGTAACTGTGTAATTAATGACCTCTTGAACAGTAGATTGAAAGATACGTTTAACTTATTAATGTGAAAATTAAATGACACTTAAAAATCGAAACATTTCGATGATCATCTTTCCTTGTAGGATTTTTTAAAAAATGGCAAAAGTGAGTGCGCATGTCTAAAGAAGCACTTCCTCTAAGTTAGCTTCTTTCGTCTTTCATCAGAAAGGTCGTTGTTTTAGCCATCTCAAGGTCGACTTGGGCGGTCCGGTCGGTAATGTCATTATTGTACTCAATTGTACACTAGCCTGAATAAGTGTGAAAAAAAATAGCTTTGATGTAGAGCTCCCAGAGCTACGTTAATAAATTTTTCTAGTAGGATCGTGTTAAAACATGCTAAATCTTCCAAATGTAATGATGATAATGATTTGAAAAGTTCGCTTTTTCTACGCTGCAAAAGTGAATTCTTCCTGGAAATTTTGAAGGCTTTAGCTTTGGCGGAAGAATGCACCGTTAAAACTGATTTTTAATGATGGCATCCCACAGAAAACATTATTTCTTACTTTAAAACCTATACTGCTATGTTCTTTGTAGCATAAATCTTTTGCCACAGTTTCTTTCTTGCCCAAAACAGACAAATTAAGTTACAAATATAATAGACTAACTCCAGGACAAATTGAAGATCCAGCATTTGTACAGACTCATATTATAAATATTATCATTTTTAGAAAAAACTGGTGATGCAGCAGAAAATGACGGTGTAATACACCTACTACATGGCTTCAGGCCAGACACAAATCACACCAATGGTGGTCCATTTAGAAACGACCTGCCGAAAAGTTCCCATACTACGACAAAACAGGTGAGAAATTATTAATATTATTATTATTATTATTATTATTATTATTATTATTATTATTATTATAGCGCTGCAGTATCACTTTTATACTTTCCTGCAATTAGGTAACTATCTTAATAAAAATGATTTAACGGCATCGTTATTTAATTATGCATTTCACATCATCAATAGATTTTTCGCTCCTTCTTTATGTCATGTTTCTGGTTTCAATTCTCAGCTTAATTCAAATGTGTTCCTTGACGTGTGTATCTTAGCTTTTAAATTATACCCTTAGTAAGTAAGAATTTCAGATGTAAAGGTGTTACATTTCAATGAGAACAGACGTTGTTCTTGCTTAACTTTTTCCAACCATTTAAGGTCAGTTAGCTTAAAAGACATTCAGTACTCACTATGTAAAATATTCAACTTTACAGTTACTGTACCAATTCAGGATCTCGGATACAATAAGCTTTTGTTATTCAAGTAGGGCTACTAACCTGTCTCACCATAGCAAATTCTCACGCCACTGAAGACATATTTCCTCCTCCACCTCCACCACCACCACCACCACCACTCCCACATTCGCCACCCCCACCCCACCCCTACGACCATTGCGCCCCATCCCATCCATGGAGGACAGTGACCCACGCGTCATAACCAAAAGCCATTGCCTAGATTATGTATCTACTTGCTATGACTACGTATACAAAGCTTGGTAAACAATATTTTTAAAAAGTCACTGTGTTTGATATTTTTGTTTATTTGACCTCTCGCCCCATCGCAAGGACCCTAAGGAAGAAAGGGAAAAAAATATGACCTTCTTGAAGATGGTTGTCATATGAACGAGATAACTACCAAATTTTGTAAATTTCGTAAAGACAGACAGGCGGACTGTCTGACAAACAGACATACAAACGGAAATTATCAATATCCCCACGTCTGACGATAAAGCGTAGGGATAATTAAAGATGTATGAGATAATCATATGGCTAATTTAGAACCAATGCTTACATGCCACCATGCCAGGCAGTGTTAAATTGATTAGTTCGTTTATCGAATTACACATATTGCTGTGTTTATTTAAGTCTTAACAAAAGCCATATCCAATTTTCTAACTATTCTGCTTTTGTTTTAAATGGTGTCCTGATTAAATTATCAGAATTTACATGTATCTGAATATTAGTCATTTATACTTGTTTTTTTCTTTCTTTCCAGAATATGACTGTAATTCGAGAAGACCCTTCACGCCCAGATCACACATTGGTCTTAAAAATATTTCCTCCCATTGCCGCATTTCTAATCATAGCTGCCATTGTGGCTTTTATCATAGGCCGGAAGTTACGTATTTGCAGTCGACACCGGAAGCGGAAGAAAGGTCCAATGATCAAGGCATGCGAAGATTTGAAATTGCTGGACAGGCTCAATGTGGTCAACAAAAATCCTAGTTATTTTTATCATGTGAGCGGATCATCCGGGAAGCCTATTGAAGTTAAATCGATACCAATAGAGCAAATATGCATACAAGAAGTTGTTGGTGAAGGGGCCTTCGGTCAAGTTTTCAAAGGTATGGCGTGAAGAAAGTGCACATCTTTGGATCTAATTCCCTTAATTTTTGTATGTCGATTTAACATCCTATGTTGTCTTTGTCTCGCCTGCATTAGCAAAGGCAAGATTTAGGTATCACCCGTTTGTCAACACTGCCTAAGGCTTTGTTTAAAGTTTTCTATATGACCATAGGTCCGATACCCTGAGAGGGATGGCTACCATACTTGTATTGCAGAATAAGAAACATCTGCCCTTTTATATCCACTCACCCCTACTATTATCTGACCCTCGTGCAAGATCAAGGTCATTCGAAAATCTTTGTTAAGTTTTCGGTAAACGTTTTTCTGTGTGGTCATAGGTCCTAAAACCCGGGAATGATAGCTATTACACTTAGCCTGTCGAATTAACAAACTCTGCTCGTTTATATCTACGCACTATTATCCTCCTTCTTCAGACATTCATTCAAGGTCAAGGTCATTTGAAAATCGTGTTTACGTGTTTTGTTACAGTTTTATTCCATTGTCGGTAATTCCAAACCCTGGGAGGGATTGCTATCATAATTAGACTGTAGAATCAGGAAGCCGTGTCCTTTCATAAGTATACATCCTTTCCCTCCGCATTACGCTTAGGAAGTTCAAGGTCATTTGAAAGTGAAAACATATCTATATGAAGCAGGAGAGTAGGCGCGACATGTAGTACCTTGTACATTCTCGTATTGTAATAAATTTAAACATCGCTTTGCTGAAAGAACCCGTGATAGAACGATAAGCTGTTATGAATGAGGCGCTTGTTTCTACTTGTTTCTGCATACAATTTGCATATAGTAAGAAATCTTGTCATTTGTTTAGGATTTATTTAAGATGACAGGAATAAAGGATTAAACTTGCCTTATATGTCATACAGATTTAACAGTCACATCTCGCAGCCATTTGTTTCAAAGAACATATGAAACAAACTGAAAGTGAACATTTTTAAAGCAAACATCGGTCTGTACAGCCCACTATTCTGACTTCCGAGATAGTGCTGTTTAAGACAGATTAAATTGCCCAGTCCTGATAATACAATATATTAGGACGAAAAGTCCCTGATGCTCTCAAGATATTCTGAATACACACATCCATGTTCAATCAATATATGTCAAATTCAGCTATAAATAAATGTTTCTTTCTTGAAATCTCTAAGATCACATTACTGGAACTTTCCATACACCTCTGAAATTACGCTGCGTGTTACAAATACATTTGTGCCATCATAATGGTGTGATACCTTACATTTTATCATTCAAAGAGGTTTATTTTAGGTTATCTGACCATTTGTTCGTCTGCCTGTAATCAATTCTTTTCCTATGACAGGGTTGATGTACACAGACGAAAATCGGGAGCACTTTACCCAGATTGCGGTAAAGGTCCTGAAGGAGGGGGTATCCACAGAGGCCCGGGATGACTTCGAAAGAGAGGTCGAGATTATGAGTGCTTTTGAGCATGACAACATTCTAAAATTACTTGGAATAGTTACACCAGGTAATTTGTTTGTCGTTTGTGTAATGCTTTCATATGAATTGCTTCATCTTAAGAATGACACATGTTTTACATGATTGGTACCTACATTTCACACCATGTCCATACGTTTCTCTGGGCTGTCGTATCCTTCCTCTATCCCATTAAATTCAGTTTTTCCACTATAGTAGTAATATATATGCAGTTTTGGGCACAGTATTTTTTTTTACTACCAACCCACTAGTGTAGGGATACAACAACGCTACAAAACAAATAGAACTTACTAGCACACTTGAGGAGAATAATTTGGTTGCTTCAGCCAACTCGTGCACGGGATACGACAACGCTAATATAAAAAGTAAACAATTGCTTGTGTTCTAGTTCAGCGAACACAAAATGATATTTTTAATTTTTTTTAAATACAGAATATAAGGAATGACACATGTCTACATTATATTGAATTGAACATTTTTCAGAGAGGTGATGGAATTATTTTATGAATCTAAAAAGAAAGCAATGATGTCGATACCAAATGATAACACCTATTTGTTTACAGGTTTGAACGTGATAAATGTGTGGTCAAAGTTTTTTTTGTTGCAAAGAAACATACAAGAAAATAAAATTGTTGATTTCTTGATTTAAAACATAAAAATATATATTTCTATGTTTCAGAAACGATCGGTTTTACATATTTTTTCAATCATGATAACATTGAGATAAGATGCATCAGCCCTGTTAGAAAGATGATTAAAACAGTAAATTATGATGAAGAATAAATTACGCATTTAGTGAGGGTAAATACACAATTTTCTATTCGGCTAAATTTGCAGTACTTCTTGAAGATCTCGTAAACTTTACAATGCCAATTTAAGTGATTTAACGAAAACATAGATATCATTTTCGGAAAACAAGACGTGGGTACTCAGAATAAGAAGTATTTGTTTTAGAATCAACCACAGGAATGACCAGTTTGAGATGAGAGCATTCATACTTTTGATAGGGCTGACTAATGTTGCTACTTGCTGAAATTGCTGAAAACAAAAGTTATGTTGTTGGACGTTGGATCGTTGATCACACCTAAAGACGATTTATCAAGCATAAAGGATTCTCTGTATGTTTTAATTGCGTTTAAAATAGGTGACAATTGGTAACGTTATGAGTAAAATATTTGTGTTGGTTTTATAACTGTTTCGTTATAACTTTCAAAACTGTCCATGTATTTACACGAGTAAATACCTTTCCTAAAAGTATTTAGGTGTCATGTCTTTAAAATGTTTCAGTGTTTCTGTGAACATTTAATCACCTAATTATGTTACCTGTAGTTCTGTCGCCTTTCTCATAAATCTAAAGCTAGCAACAAACCTGATTGTAAGTTTAACTTAATTATTTTTCTTCTTCCATGAACGTGTCAGCTATGAAATCCATGCCGAATAAAATATATTTCTCGTCCTTGTTTGGTATGATGTTTACTTTTTCATCTGGATGAATTTTATTATATGTCTTGATGAACAGGTTTAAGTCATAGTTGGATAAGTTGTCAATGAATAATGATATGCATTTTGTATATTGAAATTCAAATTAATTCGTTATATGCTGGACTTCTATACCGGCCTCTTAAATGGTCGTGGTCTTTGCTATTGTTTTCAGTTCTTTTTTTCTCTCACCGATATGGCATATATTTCCTGAGTCAAAATGTTTTCATCCTCGTCTCTTTACATTTTTCGGTTTGAATTCTCCATACACTAGTTTTGCAGTATAAACCAACGCATCGTACAACGTTTGAATGCATCCTATACCTCTGTAAACTTTTGGCTTATATTTCTTATGCATCGATGTGATGTACAAAACTAAAGGCTGATGAAATGCGTTTAGCTGTTTTGATTGTCCGGGATATGTCAGATTGCTGATTGTACCTCGAGTGCACATTGTCTTCGGCACGATTACAGGTTTGTGCCAGACACACCGAGTCCGAGCTTTCAGACTGTGGTTTTGTGATACTTTCAGAATCACAATAAATAAGATACGGAACTCCTAAATGTTGTTAATAGTTTTTGAATTTTATAACTGAACCTTATTCGGGCATTATATCTATCAAAATAACTACATTGTAGTATAGTCTTTTGTGTTCTGATAATTTGTATGTTGTGTAGAAAAAATGAAAGCATATTTTTACAGAAGTATTTTTCTATTTTTATGTTTGTTTATCTACGATGACAACACATTTAATTTTCTATTATTCCATGTAATGGCCTACTCAGTCTTTGTTGTCATTAGGTCCGCCATACTGAAATATAATTACCATGTCAACATGTATTTCTATCATAATTTGCAGTTATCCCCACAGATTTAATATAGTTTTTTTCCGTTTCCTCTGGCACAGCTCTGCTATCTCCTTATCTTCATACACATCTACAGTTATATAAACTTCAATTTTCCTTTGTCATCTAGTTTTACCAACCATCTTTCAAACCAATGATTGTATCTATCCAAACTGCATAACTGATTTCTAGTAGACATATTTTGTTGTGATATTTCAAAGCAATATTCTGTTGTAGTGACGTGACTATCTAGCTCCAGAAATTTCTACTACGTTGTAGAATATTCAATAGTTCATTGCCTTTATATGTTTCAATATTCATCTTCCTCAACTATACCAATAAAGCAACACATACAAAGAAAATAAAAACTATTCCTTATTTGACAACAGGCAAAAAGTCTTATAGGATCATGCGTACGACATCGCTTTAAAAGTTCTACTGTTAAATTCTATACAATTCTTTACAAATACGATCCTATTTAGTTGACAAACAAATGACAAATAATGTATACTTACAAATCTGAATGTGAAATCCTGCCCAAAATCCATTATGCCAGTCTGTTTTTACTGTCAGCCCGAACGCAAAAATGGCTACATCACCTGTCTTAAAAATGTTTATAGAAGATAGAATGATGCCCGGTAGTTTTACATAGTTTGAACCAGTCTAGCTGCTAGTAGTCAGATTGAAAAGTAGCGTTAAACTTGGGACCGGACTTGCTGTAGTGATCACATCGAAGGTACACGTGCAAATCACGGTCATGTCAGACATGAAAAATAAATCGGATTTGTGTGTGTGTGTGTGTATGTGTGTGTGTGTATGTTTGTGTGTGTCCGCTGCGATAGTGCGCTACTAATTTGTTATTTTTTATTTTACGCTGTTACTCGGTATGTGAAGTAGTTATTTTAGAATCAACCACAGGAATGTTCAGACTGACATAAATCTGAACTGGTTGGTAGAAAAAATATTGTGCGAACTGGATCATATCCACTAATCTCTTTCTTTGCACAACCATTTAAAATGGTTGGATCCTAATTCCTTACTTTTGGTTTTGCAGATATATTTGTTTTAATTCTACTTTGCAATATACTTCAGGTAATATAGGAAATATATTTGACGAGAAACTGAAGTATGGTGTAAATTATGATATATTTGTTACTTCTCCCATTCTGAATTCCACTAAAACATCCATATTTTTGCACTTATAGTTTTGGACGCATTTTATTTGAATTCTCCCATCGCCAGCATATTGTTTCTTTGTATATCTATCAACGCAATTAAAATAGTAGTACCATGCCAAACTGTCTCATTTAGTACCCCGTATTTCTTTATTCATGACCAATTGCAAAGTTACCAGCTATTGCCTGGCGTGAGTGTTTGTACAGTATTCCTTTGGGCAGTGAAAACTAATAAGGTCCAGTCTACTTTGACTACAATATAAAAATATATAGTAAATCTGAGCTTTGATACTCAAAATCTTTTGAGTGGATTTATTTTAAATTGGAAAGTTAACTTTTTGGTAACTAGAGCAAAATATCTTTAAAATGTTTAAATTGTGTGTCCCATAAGTAACGATTTTTTCATACAAATGCGAGTGGGCGGGGCTAAAAGTATATAATGGAAATATCAATACTGTATTGGGGTTTCGTTACGCGGTACCATGTTTTTGACGTTTGTTTCAAACGGACATGTTTTCGGCCATAGATTTTTGACGCTATCCCGGCTGAAAGTTGAGTAAACTTGTTTATACATGTATGTGTTCAAATGCCACGGGCGGTGTTTAATTTTTGAGAAATTCACATTTCCCGCCAATATAGTCAAATGAAAACCCTCCAAAATATAAGCGTTATACAGTTGTCATACGTTTACTGAAACTATTTCTTCTAACAAGAAGAAAGATCCCATTTACTTAACTTCATCCTTCACTATTTTTCAGCCACTGGGAATACCCCTTACATGATATTTGAATACATGGTTCACGGAGATTTGGCTCAGTTGCTGAGAAGAAATGACCCGTCCATTACAATCAACAGTAGTGATTTCAGGTTAAGTAAGGTAAGCAATAATCTTCAGCCATTTGTAAATTTCTACTTTTGATAACAAATAAAAACACATACAGATTTACCAAATTTATCAACTATAGACTGACAAAATCAAAGAAAACACGAGAATAAAGTAATCGTGTGTATGACAAGCTTTTGAAATCGGCAAAGAATAAGAATATTTTTCTTGTCGTACTTTGCTTTAAAATTGTTCATTTGAAAGTGTTGTTCAACGTTATATCATTTTGTTTGTAACTGAATGTTGTAAGGTTTATCTATATTTCCTTATTATGTGAATGACCATCATATTAAACAGGTTTCAATTCATGTCTCTGCATTTTCAATTTTTGATACATTTAACAATGTTACAGTTGCAAAGAAAAGACGTTTATGTTGCATGAACTTTATATCAAAATTAAAAAAATAAAAATGATTATTTGATTATTGAGGTGTTATAGAAATAATAATTTATTTTATGCTAGTCCGTTAATTAGAAGATTTTCCAATGAAAATAATTTTGATAATTCACTGGAGTGAAATACGAAAAATATTTTGTTCACTGGGCTCAATAGACATCGATAACATTATGATCAAATAATTCTGACCCGCTATTCTCTCACTTGCTTGGTCTAGTGGTAAGTATGGCCACCTCTCACGCAAGAATACCAGGTTCAAATCTCGCAACATGCTTATTTTGTTTTCTTAATGTTTCTTTTTTATGTGCTTTTTGCCTTTAATTAGGAAAGAGAATTATTCTACTACTGATATTTTCCGTGCGAATATACACAAAATACAACAGAACATAAACGGTACAAACCTGACATTATAGCGTGAGATACATATTGCTATCCAATACATTTGATCACAATATTTAAAAGCAGTTTGCTTGTTCCGAGTGAATAACGGATATATTTCATAAATTGGGTGAAAAACTCAAGTAATTTCACTCGCATTTTGCTTCTTGTGTGTGAAAACTTCAAGAATTTCTGCGCTGCCTCTGCAGCACTCCTCTTTTCGAAGTCTGTAGATCCAGTATGGATGAGACTCCGCCAGGTGGAGTGATCCTATGCGAGACGTTCCCAAGACACAGGGTCAGTGTTGAAGTGTTTCAAGGATGACTTGAGGGAATATTTGAAGCGTTTCTTCTGATCACCCTGAGATCACGTTCCCTCCTTAGCTCCCCGTAGAAGAACTTCTTGGTAGTCGTTCGTCTGACATCCTGGTGACGTGGCTTGCCCATCTCAACTTTGATTTCACCAGCAGAGTGTAGATGTTTGGAATTCCTGCCCTTGGAAGAACCTCAGTGTCTGGGATCCTGTCCTGCCATCTGATCCTCATCAGTTTACTTGGGCAGCCTATGTAAAAATGGTTGAGCTTCTTGACATGGCGTCTGTACACCGTCCATGTTTTGCAAGCATACAGCAGGGTCGGCAAGACGATGGCTTTGTAGACATTCAGTTTTATTTGCAGACTTGTGCCTCTGCGTTCCACACATCTGCACGTTGCCTGCCAAAGGCCACACTTGCATTAGCAATTCTGGCGTTGGTTTCATCATCGATGTGGACTGCACTTGACACTGTGCTGCCGAGATACCTGACCTTGTCTACTGTCATAAGGGTTTGGCCATTTACTGTGATGGTAGGCTCTACGTAAGGCTTTACTGGTGCAGGTTGGTGCATCGCCTCTGTCTTCTTGATACTGATTGTGAAACCGAAGTTGTCACAAGCTGAAGAGAAATGGTCCATGCTGTCTTTCTTGTCATGCTCAGATTTGGCATTCAGGGAACAGTCGTCAGCAAACAGGGGACCACGAACAGTCACTTCCTGTAACTTCGTCTTCGCCTGTAGTCTCCACGGATTGAACAGCTTGCCGTCAGTCCGGTATCTGATATCGATCCCAGTATCTTAGTCACGGAAAGCATCAGCTACCATGGCAGAGAACATCATACTGAAGAGGGTTGGGGTCAACAGACAGCCTTGCTGGACTGCATTGGTGACTGGGAATGGTTCAGATGACTCGCTGTCGTCCGCGACACGAGCGAGCATGCCATCATAGAATTGCCGAACCGTCCCTAAAAATACTGAGTTCTTCACCAACGCGATGAAATATATCCGTTATTTACTCGTTACAGCAACTATTCTCGGTTTATTCAGCGTCATAAGTAATATACTGAATATGCTTGTTTCAGACCATAACTGTATTTGGACCCTATGCGTATGGTCAAGATTCTAGACGTAAATGTCTTCAGTCCATGATGAGACTTCGTTAACAAAAACGTGTAATCATGCTGTGTTACTTGTTTTTGTTTCACTTTCTTTGCAAAAGATATTTTGGGGATGTATCAACGAGCGTAGTAGTTCACGTTAAGGTTGATTAGGCGTAATTTTACTAGTGTTCCAAGTTATATTTTCGCACCTTCAATCTATCGTGTGGACATGATTTTCAAAATGAGTTTACGAAAGGAAATTTTTGAAAACACCCACAAATCTTTGATCGAAAAACCTGTTGGAAACCATCTTATAGCCTCGCACAAGGCAGCCGAATGTTGAGAAAGTGCTTGCAAATCCACACACATGGGACAATGTATGATAAAGACCATTTTGGGCCTGTTAATTTCACCCCAAAATAAAAACTTGGTTGATTTCTCAATAGTATCACCAAGCAATACTCCTTAATATATATTGTCTATTCCATATCAGTTATACTGTCAGTTATACATATCTTGTCCATTCCATGTCAGTTATACATATCTTGTCCATTCCATGTCAGTTATACATATCTTGTCCATTCCATGTCAGTTATACATATCTTGTCCATTCCATGTCAGTTATACTGTCAGTTATACATATCTTGTCCATTCCATGTCAGTTATACATATCTTGTCCATTCCATGTCAGTTATACATATCTAGTCCATTCCATGTCAGTTATACTGTCAGTTATACATATCTTGTCCATTCCATGTCAGTTATACATATCTTGTCCATTCCATGTCAGTTATACATATCTTGTCCATTCCATGTCAGTTATACATATCTAGTCCAAATCCATGTCAGTTATACTGTCAGTTATACATATCTTGTCCATTCCATGTCAGTTATACATATCTTGTCCATTCCATGACAGTTATATATATCTTGTCCATTCCATGTCAGTTATATATATCTTGTCCATTCCATGTCAGTTATACTGTCAGTTATACATATCTTGTCCATTCCATGTCAGTTATACATATCTTGTCCATTCCATGTCAGTTATACTGTCAGTTATACATATCTTGTCCATTCCATGTCAGTTATACATATCTTGTCCATTTCCATGTCAGTTATACATATCTAGTCCATTCCATGTCAGTTATACTGTCAGTTATACATATCTTGTCCATTCCATGTCAGTTATACATATCTTGTCCATTCCATGTCAGTTATACATATCTTGTCCATTCCATGTCAGTTATACATATCTTGTCCATTCCATGTCAGTTATACATATCTTGTCCATTCTATGTCAGTTATATATATCTTGTCCATTCCATGTCAGTTATACTGTCAGTTGTACATATCTTGTTTATTCCATGTCAGTTGTACATATCTTGTCCATTCCATGTCAGTTATACTGTCAGTTATACATATCTTGTCCATTCCATGTCAGTTATACATATCTTGTCCATTCCATGTCAGTTATACTGTCAGTTATACATATCTTGTCCATTCCATGTCAGTTATTCTGTCAGTTATACATATCTTGTCCATTCCATGTCAGTTATACTGTCAGTTATACATATCTTGTCCATTCCGTGTCAGTTATACATATCTTGTCCATTCCATGTCAGTTATACTGTGAGTTTGACATATCTTGTCCATTCCATGTCAGTTATACATAGTCTTGTGAACCAAAATCCTCAAAGAGCAAGTTCGATTAGCTAGTCGACTGACCTATCCTGCCCAGACCAGGTGGGGTCAGCTGTCTTGGTGTGTCTCAAGGTAACGCTCTTTACGCTAATTGCCTCGGCACGATATAGTCTTTCATGTGTTGATGTGCAGTTAAATACCAAAACCAAATCAAATACTTCACTTTAAGGGTAGTATGAGAAATCCACAAATTTTGGATGAATAAACAGTGTACGTAGTATATATGTACAATAATGTACAGTTATATGTACACTAATTTACAGTTATATGTACACTAATTTACAGTTATATGTACACTAATTTACAGTATATATGTACACTAATTTACAGTTGTACCGACATAACTGGCTATACTCCAAAAACACCCTCAAAACAAACCAGATCGTTGACGTATAATTTTATGGTTGGAAAATATGCTGACGGTTGAATACCGCAGTAGTTGGTAACATATTCTATTTAGAAAAATGCAGTGTAGCATATAGATCTTACCATATAAAGCCGAATGTTTGTTGGGCTTAATTAGGTGTTGAAACACACAATTATTTTTGTCTCTAATTAAATCCGTCAAGTTCTTTGAAAGGATTACATCAAAAGGTTGTTGCTGTGAAGACACGTCGGACTGTGCTGGAATGTGCCTATTAGAGTGTCGGGATGAATATCAGAAACTGTAGCAGACGTGTTTGCCAACAGACTGTCATTTCACATAGACCTACCGCGCTCTAATTAGTTTATTTACTTCTACAAGGGTAAACACAACACGTGTTGATTGAATGAGCATACAGGAATATTTCTGCAGTAGTTTTCGCTTTATTTATTTATTTATTTTATAAAAGTTACTTATTTATTTATTTATTTATTTATTTGCCCTTTGTTGTGTGTGTGTGTGTGTGTGTGTGTGTGTGTGTGTGTGTGTGTGTGTGTGTGTGATGAAACTCTTATCCATTGTGATTACCGGCTGCTTACAGGTTACCATAGATGGTCATTTCTATTCTCATTCACGTTAGAGCAATTTTTGGGGCATTGCATCAAAGTGTCCATTTATAGATACTCCTCTATATAAAGAGTATTTTTCATGTCTTATAAATAAACGGAAAATAACAAGCATGTTTCAGGCATAATGATTACTTTCTATGTTCATGGTTCTGAAAGCAAACATTTCATGTTTCTATTGCAGTAATCAACATAAACAAAAGTATTATGTTATTTTGCTGCATTATATTTTTGAGTTAATAGCATATTTCCTAAATCCTCTGTTCTTTCTTTATGTATTTGTATGTTAGGAATAGGGTGAATATATCGTCTTGCGTATTACTGTACAGGGTGAACATATCAACTTTCGTCTTCCTGTAAAGGGTGAACATATCAACTTTCGTCTTCCTGTAAAGGGTGAACATATCAACTTTCGTCTTACTGTAAAGGGTGAACATATCAACTTTCGTCTTCCTGTAAAGGGTGAACATATCGGGAAAAGCAAAACAAAGAAAATAAATACAAAAATTTAAAAAAAGAAAGACTATGCCTGACCGTGAATCTATGTATAATCAGCTTTAGATTCCAAGAGTGGTATTGAAAACTACGCCGCGATTATTAGAGGAAACAGTAGAACAGTCTCATTATAAGACGACCTCACATATAACACGGTTCCATTTTATAATGGGGGTATGGTCATGGATACCACTGCATTATGCGATCGACTTTGTCTCGATAGCAGAGTTTGCTTGAATTAAAACAATATAAGTCTTGCCGAAAAAAAGATTTTTTTTATGTTTCTTTCTGTTTTATTATATTCCGGAGCCGCGCTAGTGCAGTTGGTGGAGCGTCCAAGGGTCGCGGGTTCTATACCCGTCCAGGCCATCCCGGTTTGGCTGCCTCTGTGTGTCCTTGAGAAAGGCGCTTAGCTCCCATTTCCTCGGCATTATATAGCCAATAATGTGTTAAAAGTGTCGCTAAAACCAAGAAAAACAAAAACAACATTTATTTTATTCCTGTACTAGTCCTGTCTCCTCTCTTCGATTTTATTTCGTTCTATTATATGATATTCTACGGTTGTGGTCTTAGTTGACTTTACTGTACTACACATTCTTTGCATGTAGTATTCTAATGTATTATATCCTATACTATACAGTATACCATTCTATTATTTTCTCTGTTATATTACAGTATACCATTCTATTATTTTCTCTATTATAGTACAGTATACCATTCTATTATTTTCTCTATTATATTACAGTATACGATTCTATTATTTTCTCTATTATAGTACAGTATACCATTCTATTATTTTCTCTATTATAGTACAGTATACCATTCTATTATTTTCTCTATTATATTACAGTACACCATTCTATTATTTTCTCTATTATATTACAGTATACCATGCTATTATTTTCTCTATTATATTACAGTATACCATTCTAATATTTTCTCTATTATATTACAGTACACCATTCTATTATTTTCTCTATTATATTACAGTATACCATTCTAATATTTTATCTATTATATTACAGTATACCATTCTAATATTTTTTCTATTATATTACAGTATACCATTCTAATATTTTCTCTGTTATATTACAGTATACCATTCTAATATTTTCTCTATTATATTACAGTATACCATTCTAATATTTTCTCTATTATATTACAATGTACCATTCAATTATTTTCTCTATTATATTACAGTATACCATATTATTATTTTCTCTATTATATTCCACTCATTTCATTCTATTCTATTCTATTCCGCTGTTGTATATTTAGTTCTTCAAACACGTATTTTCTTGTTCTTGTGTAATTAATTGTCTAATTAGTGTATTTCATAATGTTCACATTTATTTTAAATAATCTAGTATATCGTATATTATACATCAGTGGTTTTCAAAGTACGGGTCGCGACTCAGTACTGGGTCGCAGAATTTCAGGCACTGGGTCGCCTTGCTGATTAAATTTTTTTACGATCGTTCAAAATACTGTACACATTTACAACACCATTAAAATAACATTATAATTATTCATGCATAACATCTTGTTTCCGGTATTTGCACAGAGTTGCATCATACACCTACTATGTATTATGCTACACACGTGGATTAAAACTATATAGTAGAAAGATACAATTGTTGGGTTGCGGTCATATACTATTTTCTGCAACTGGGTCAGGAGAATAAAAGTTTGAAAACCACTGTTATACACTGCTGTTTATATATTCTTCTTTTCAGTTCTTCCGTAGTTATGTCCTAATTGATCCTAATTTTATTTCATTTTATTACATTCTACTTTACGTTATGTGGGGTATTTAGTTTCACACAATGTATTTATAAAATGACAATTTTTATCGTTTGCAGTCCAATTTGATTGACATTTCCACCCAGATAGCAAATGGCATGACCTACCTGAATTCACAGCATTTTGTACACCGTGATCTGGCTACGCGAAACTGTCTGGTGGGTGAGGGGTTGGCAGTGAAAATATCTGACTTCGGGATGGCGAGGGATATATACACCTGTGACTATTACAGAGTGAGTATACACTTAACTATTTGCAGGAACTTTCATTGTGTATAATTTTTGCTATCCTTTCGACATGGTCAATACAAAATAAATATCAACTTCGCTCATCCAATAAGGAATATGCAGAAACAATAAAAAATTACGTTCATTAATATTACTGACAGCGGGAACGATCGAGATTTTCCGCAAAACGTTCGCCTACGTTAGCGTCATGTCATCATGTCCAAACAATACTTCGCCACACTGTGTTGTAACACTTAGCAATGTCACATAGCAACGTTACTGAGTTATTCAAAGTCCTTAAAGTTATATAAAAAATAGAACCTTGGTCTCGTGTTCATTTGACATGAAATGTACGAAACCTGTTGAAAAATACAATATGAAGCATGCTGTAAGCAGCTCGCGGCATAAAATATTATTCAATCCGTTGCATAAATTCCATATAAAATGTACATTTGTATATGATACTCTTTTTAAACCATTCTAAAAAAAAATTCCTCAGATACAATCTGCTTCTTTGTAGAACCATCATAAATATTCTCTTTAAGTCATCGCTACCTGTGCAGTTAATCAACTTAATGTTTGAATATGCCTAGAGTAATGTTATTCTCTTAAGTCAAAAGTAGGTTATTGATACCTATTACAAGTTTGTGATACTGTCATTACATTAGATAGGATTTTATATTGTTTCTTACCTCAAATATCCCAAGAACACATAAAATTATATATATATATATATATATATATATATATATATATATATATATATATATATATATATATATAACTAAGTATATATAACTCCACGTTACTCTTACCTCTAACAGTAACTTCTGTTTAGTTTCCAATGGAAAGAAATGTGTTGTATCCTTTGCTGGGGTCAAGGTTTTAGCCCAGCATCTATGAGCAAAATGAAATATACTAATTTTGTGAAATTCAAGTTAATATCTTAGTTGTTGCTGCCTATACAGTGATCAACGTTGCTGTGTTCATCCCGAGAATCAAAACGTGCCTTACAAAAAGTAAATAGATGCGACTTACTTGCATAATTGTTTGCGAAACTGTTATTTTACTAGATTTGGTCTATTTCTTTATCACTGATGAATGTGTACCCAGACTGTTTGGTGGGCACAACCTCAGGCGTTTCAGCAGAAAATATAACAAACTTCGCATTTGTAAAAGTGGGTTAATAATGACAACTTACTCCTATTGACCATAGCGTTTGCCTCTGCCACGTTGAGGCAAAATCACTGACTGCCTACAGCTGCAACAGAGCGTTAATACGCTTTTGATACGTTTCGGAACCTTACTAGAATAAAGCAACTACATTTAGATTTGCCTGATATTACCGGGATTGCCACTGTTCTGTCCCCGCTCATTTCAGTCAAAATCGCTCGCACTTTTACAAAAATACAATTATGTTCCCATCTAATGGTCGTTAAGCAGCTAATGCTAGTATATACAAATGCAGATTCTTTAGTTATTTTTGACATTGTCGCTTGTCAGTTGTTGTATGCAATCGTAGGCTTTGATAGTTTCGCTTTATTGAGAGCGCACTATTCTCAAAAGTTACGCGGCGAGGATCGCATGGAGCTATCAATTTTATGTTTAACCCAAGCACTTGCAGCTAAGCTCAATCCGAACTGGTAGTGTGCATCTGTGGTTGGTAATAGAATTTTTTTAAATGAATTGTAACAGCATATTTTCATAGTTTATATACATCAATAGGCTTGCATATAACTTGAAACATTAGTAAAATAAATTACTTGTATTATTTACTCATTTACTTCTACATTCTGTGTATACAGGATCTGTGTTTATTTTAATTCAGCGTTATTCTAGCCTGCTACAGTTTATTTTCCTCTGTTTCTGTTATGTTTCATTCTATTCTGTCACACTTGGAGATTACATGTGTACTGTCAGGTCTTGAAGGTAATCTGAAAACATAAAACGGATCAAGCAAATGACTATTTCCTGCTATTTGTTTGATGTGCTATAGGTCCTTCAACATAACGTTTTGATGACTATTTCCTGCCATTTGTTTGATGTGCTATAGGTCTTTCAACATGACTTTTTGATGACTGTAGAACATTTCATCAAGAATCATTACAGAATTTAATTTTGTTTCCGATGTCATCGTCACTTAGAAAGCCCATTGTCACTCCAACTGGTTTGAAGTTATTAACTGTTCTTCATTCAGCCTAAATCATTTCTCTAATCGATAGTACTTGACTTTATAGTGGTAAAAATTCATCCAGCTGTCACTTGTAATAGATTTCTTGGCGTTCTTTTGTGTTTCATAAAACTGGATCTCTTTAACTGTATAACAAATATAGATATTGCTTCTCAATAATTTCTTAATAATACAACTTTTGCTCAAAGGCAATCACCAATATTAAAAATTTTGCCCAGTCGTTGCCTTTTAAACAAGAACCTTACAAACACTAATTTTCAACATAATCTAGACACAGCACACTGCTTTTCTATCTTCATTGTTCTTCTTTTGTCATTTTACCTTCACTTCATTAGTTCCTTCACGCAAAAGCAATTTAATAACCTCAGTCAAGATCCTAACCAAAACAAGAGCTATTTTTTATTTCTTGCCAAGGCAATTCCCTACGTTTTTATTTTACATGTACCGACCATTCCTACTTTGACACCACCTTCGAACCGAGACCCAGGGGATGTATACCAAAATCTGGTTCATATAGTATATGTCCTCCTACCACGAATACATGTACAGCGTTTTGGTAAAACGTTTCCTTTATTCAAACTGTCATTGTAATTGCAATTTGTGTATATTTGACCTTTGATCACCTCCTGGGTACCCTTCGAGAGGAGCCCAAAATCATACCGCTCCTGCAGATGGATATAACATGAGCAAGCTATATACCACGTCTTGTGAATTTCCACGCAGCAGTTTAAGATGATATGCGGGTATGGACAGACGGGATGGAGGGTATCACATTACCCACGTGGGTATCAATTTTCTTGGTTTTGCGAAAAATGGCATTCTTGCTGGCACATGAATGACTGGATTAGTGAAGTGGTCTTACTGTTTCCATAGAGGAATCGTTCTACGTTGGGTCTAGAAATTCGTTGTCATTATAAAGCAATAAATCCACAAATGTCGGTACTTCACGGAATAATGAATTCGCAATATTTTACAATGCAGCGCCGATAGAGAACATCGAAGAGAATAGCAAAACTATTTAGATGAAAAGACAGAAGAAGAAATTCTCGAAAATGTGGATGTGTACTGAGGTGCATCTGTTAGTGTATGTATGTTCAGGGTCGAGTTAACATTTTAAAATATTGCCTTCCTTTTTGTCTGGTCTTCTATTGTAGTGATTTGAATCTGAGGCATTCCGTATTTGTTTTCCTATTAGATCGGAGGTTCTCGAATGCTGCCTGTTCGCTGGATGTCTCCAGAGAGTGTAAAGTGGGGACGGTTTACCACGGAATCTGATATATGGGCTTTCGGGGTCGTTCTGTGGGAAATACACAGCTATGGAAGACAGCCTTACTACGGCCATTCTAACGAAGAGGTGAGACCATATTCCACATATCTTACCATGTAATGGAAAAGCAAATCTTTTTATCCAAGATTTAAAAATTAAAAAAAAAAAAAAAAATTAAAGAAAGATTCTTTTCATGGGAATGAGATGTTTTGAACGTATTTCCATAGAACAATCACTTGAAAAATTAGCAGTGTCTGAGAAAGACACCATTTCATGGCAGAGTTCATTGCGCTACGCTCATTTAATCTCTATCAACGTCTCAGTGTTTGGTACGAAACATGCAAAACAAAATGCAAACTAAAAGATTTCAATTTTGGAGAGAATGAAAAGACAAATGACCAAACACTTTTCTAAGTACCATAGTTTCACATCTCAGAAACTTCAAGAAGAAGTCCCAAATTTAATAAGAAAATGGTAATTAGTTGAGCAAGGTTTTCATGTCTGTTTACCTGATAAAAATAGATTTTCACAGGTTTAAACTTTCTAAAGGATTCACATATGATAGGAAAATTAATAGCTTGAGCAGCTGTTAACACATATCTTGGTAGTAAGATGAAACACCTTTATTTCTATATTTGGCTTCATGATTTGCCACATATTATCAGTTCAACATAGAATGCAAAATTCAGAACTATAAAATCAAGGAAGGCAGAGAGGGTTATTTTTTCCTAATACAAATTAATTAGTAAAAAATATATTTTCGATATTTATCGAACGAGTAAATTTTCCGCGCAATGCAAAATCATTTTTCTTGCACAGGCAAAGATCGCCCACTTGCTTCTATGCAAACGTATTTTAGACGTTGTCCAACAGTGTTGTCTTTGTTCTCGTGTACTCTCCCACTGTATGGAGAAGCGTCTTGTCCGTCCTCGCAATATATAAGTCAGCACACAAATGACCAAAGATATGCTTGCTTCTTCTCTGCTTTGCCTATTTCAGATGAAATTACTGTAACGTTCAGCATACGCTTGTCCATGAAAAAGGAAAAATGTGCTTTGTTTCAAGTATGTCTTTCAATTTTGTCTTTTGTACATTACAGGTAATTAAATTTCTGGATGAAGGAATCCTTCTTCAGAGGCCGGACGAGTGCCCCTCTACAGTGTACCACGTGATGTTAGGGTGTTGGAAAACAGACCCTAAAGAGAGACTACCGTTTTCTAAAATCTATAAGTACTTAAAAGAATATAGTGCAGAGATTGCAAGAAGTGCGCAATTACAGTCGAATGGTAATGACAGTGAAATGGAACACCCTACCTGAAAAAGAAAATGGACACCTTCGAAACGTCAATAAACTGAAACCAATTTTTGATAATAACACTTTTAAAAAAACACATCTTGCCTGATAATTTCACTTTAGATGAACATATATCGTTGTAATGTCGGTGAAACGTGCACTCTATTTAAGACGGAAAAAAAACTCATCAGTTAGTGAAAATGGGAATTCAGCTCGCTATGGGTGAGGGAAATCAACAGCTTCAAAACTGAATACAGTGCTTGTTAATCATGGTGTAACTGACAAATGGTTGAAAAGGAACACTCTGCTTGAAACGTTCATCCAAAATAAACATCTAACTTGATAACGTCAATAAACTGAAAACAATTTTTGATAATACCACATACAAACATGCACACGAACATCCTGCCTGATAATGTCAATATAGATGAATGTCTATCGTTATACTGTCACTCTATTTAAGACCGGAAAGGAAAACTCACTTAGTGCAAATGAAAATGCAACTCGCAAAGAGCGAGGGAAATCAACAGCCAAATAATGGAATACAGTACATGTTAATCATCGTGTAACTGACACATGCTTGAAACGTTTATAAACCTTTACTCAATAGAGATAAATTACTTACATCACATGAACCATTCTCCTACAAAAATCTCAGCGAAGACGAAGTCAGTCTTAGGGATGCAGATGCCTTATTGCACGGAAGATCATATATATATATATACACCTGTGGGTGTGTGGAGTGTACGGTTATAGATCGGGATCTTTTATTTTCAAATTTAATTTTATGAATTTAACGGGACTTTTTATTTTATGGCAGGAGAATGCATTGTTGTATGGCAGGAGAATGCATTGTGGGTAATTTTTCATTTATACAAACAATACATAAAGTGATATTTTCAAAGTGGACTTCTGTGAAATTACCATTCCAATATATTTTCATTGTTTAAATATTTATCGCAGTTTTCATCTTCTTGAGGTTTATAATTCATAACAATTCGGAAATAAACAAGTATGTAAACAAAATAAGTTTTTGACCATTATCATTTGTGTCTATGAAAAATGATAATAGACAAATAAATAACTATTTGATTTAACAGATAATTTAAAAGTTATCTATGTAGTATTGACCTCAAATAGCATGAGATACGGACCGATATTTGCTAGACATATTCTCCAATGTTAAATTAACTCCACCAAAATATATTATGCCCCTCCCACCCCGTATATAGATTGTTCTGGCTAAACTTTTTTTTTTTTTTAGGAATCAATACCGCAGACCAGTAAATACACTACCGTACATGTTTCAGGAATCTGTACAGCTGACAGACCAGTAAATACACTACCGTACATGTTTCAGGAATCTGTACAGCTGACCAGTGAATACACTACCGTATATCTTTGAGGAATCAATATTGCAGACCAGTTATTGCACTACCATACATGGTTCAGGAATCAATATTGCAGACCAATAAATACACTACCGTACATGTTTCAGGAATCAATATTGCAGACCAATAAATACACTACCATACATGGTTCAGGAATCAATATTGCAGACCAATAAATACACTACCGTACATGGTTCAGGAATCAATATTGCAGACCAATAAATACACTACCGTACATGTTTCAGGAATCAGTATTGCAGACCAATAAATACACTACCGTACATGTTTCAGGAATCAGTATTGCAGACCAATAAATACACTACCGTACATGTTTCAGGAATCAATATTGCAGACCAATAAATACACTACCGTACATGTTTCAGGAATCAGTATTGCAGACCAATAAATACACTACCCTACATGTTTCAGGAATCAATATTGCAGACCAATAAATACACTACCGTACATGTTTCAGGAATCAGTATTGCAGACCAATAAATACACTGCTGTACATGCTTTGAGGAATTAATACCACAGACCAGTAAATACACTGCTGTATATCTTTGAGGAATCAATACCTCAGACCAGTAGATACACTACCGTACATGTTTCAGGAATCGATACCGCAGACCAATAAATACGCTCCTGTGCATGTTTCAGGAATCAATATTGCAGACCAATAAATACACTGCTGTACATGCTTTGGGGAATCAATACCGCAGACCAGTAAATACACAGCAGTATATCTTTGAGGAATCAATACCGCAGATCAGTAAATACACTACCGTACATGTTTCAGGAATCAGTATTGCAGACCAATAAATACACTGCTGTACATGTTTTGAGGAATTAATACCACAGACCAGTAAATACACTGCTGTATATCTTTGAGGAATCAATACCTCAGACCAGTAGATACACTACCGTACATGTTTCAGGAATCGATACCGCAGACCAATAAATACACTGCTGTACATGTTTCAGGAATCAATATTGCAGACCAATAAATACACTGCTGTACATGCTTTGAGGAATCAATACCGCAGATCAGTAAATACACTACCGTACATGTTTCAGGAATCAATACCGCAGACCAGTAAATAAACTACCGTACATGTTTCAGGAATCAATACCGCAGACCAGTAAATACACTGCTGTACATGTTTGTATCGCAGACAATTAAAATACACTGCTAAAGATGTTTGAGGAATCAATACCGCAGAGCAGTAAATACACTACTGTAAACGTTTAAGACATCGTAAATTGAAGTCATGGTACTTGAAATTCCTCTATTTTATTTTCCTATTTATTACTGATATACTTCATGTTTCGTTGCGAGTAAAGAAACTGAATGACATTACTGTCTTGCAATTCACGAGTCTTTACTACTTAAAAAAAAAAAAAAATTCAGCAATAGAAACATAAGAAGGTTACAGTCTTGATAACTTTGAAATGTTATGCACTGGGAACAATTTAAAGATTCAAGTTTACTTGGAAACTAATTAAGCCTTCGTGTCGGTTTTTCATTTTTCCTTATCTTTACATTATTCCAGGTCATTATGCAGATCATCTGAGTGCGAAGCTTAAAACTGATGCACATGGCAGAGTATTGCCATTTATGCCAAGCGTGTATGATCCCCTGTAAAACTAATAAATACAAACTAAATACAAAGTTTAGAAAGTAAAAGAACTTTGCATGTATTTTGGTATTGAGTTATCCAGTCAGCAATTATATTTTTGTCGAATTTTCAATGCTTTTTTTAAAATGTCTTTTTTTTACTTTTTTAAATTATCAAGGCAAGTCACCTTGCTTAATCGTAATGAATTGGGCACTCATTCAGAATTGATACTAAAATTAATACAAAAATAATATAAAAAAGCACCAAAGCCTAAGATTAAATATAGGGAGATGAACTATTCAACTGATAACATACTGCAAACGATAACGGGCTACGATTTATTTCATATAATGAAATACTGAGTTTTCTTTTATTATAAGTTTTTGCAAGCAACATTCAAATATCTTTAACTAGTAAAATCTATTGAATGCTTCTTGATAGGGGGGCTGAGTAATATTTATTGTTCCTGATGGTAACACTGTTAGAGATAATGCAGCTGATGGTAACACTGTTATAGATATGGCAGCTGATGGTAACACTGTTAGAGATAATGCAGCTGATGGTAACACTGTTAGAGATAATACAGCTGATGGTAACACTGTTAGAGATAATGCAGCTGATGGTAACACTGTTAGAGATAATGCAGCTTATGGTAACACTGTTAGAGTAATGCAGCTGATGGTAACACTGTTAGAGATAATGCAGCTGATGGTAACACTGTTAGAGATAATGCAGCTGATGGTAACACTGTTAGAGATAATGCAGCTGATGGTAACACTGTTATAGATATGGCAGTTAGGTCTCTCGTGTATAAAAGTATTATATGTTGATTCTGTTCTCTCTGTGAATTGCTCTAATCAAAGTCAAGACAAGTTAAATTCAGGCAGCAAAGTCTTAAATATATCATACTACTTATTTCCTTATTAGTACATTTCAGGGTATAGATGTGTTTGCGCATGTGGTGAATGTGTTGGCACGGAATGCATTGGCAATAGGTTTTATTTCAATATTATACTCATCTTACATTTGACACATGCAACACTTTTCATCGGTTGTTTCTTTATTTCTCTTTGTGAAGTAAATATGATTCTTTTTTCTTTCTTACAATGAGGTTGATATTCGTAATGCGCAGGGAGAATTATACATCAAATAGATCCTACCACTTACTTCCTCATTAGTAGGTTTCAGAGTATGGTTGTGTTAGCGGCGTTTGCAGTAGGTTTTATTTCAATATCATACTCATCTTACATGTGACACGTACAACACTCATCGATCTTTTCTTTATTTCTCTTTGTGAAGTAAATATGATTATTTTTTCTAATAATGAGGTTGATATTCGTTATGCACAGGGAGATGTGCACTTCGGTCGGCGGAATGATATTTGTCAAGAATGAAGGGTGAAACAGTATATATGTAGACGTTACATATGTCGTTCTCGGTTTTTCATAAAGGAATTCCTTATAAAACTTATTACAACAAGGTTTATTCCCCTTAGGTACTCTTCTTCATAATTTTCTTGATTAAAAACGAATAGCTGTCAACATTTTTGTTTTATTGCTGAAAAAGCATTTTTTTTTTTTTTCATTTTATTAAACTTTGAACATAGTGATTTAATTTATTTCCCTGAAAATTAGTTTAACGTCGACCACTGTTGCTATGTTCTTATCTGTTTCCAGGCATTTCCCTATGTATTTTAAGCTCGGTCTATGATATATATGAACATTATGAGGTGACAAATGAAAACATTTTAGCATGTATCCGAGCAGAACAACGGTTACATAAATACGCAACGGACCTACTGGGCATGCCCAGTTGTTAGTATACAGACTAATATATATATATATATATATATATATATATATATATATATATATATATATATATATATATATATTCCATCTGCAACTTGTACGACACCTAGTGAGCATGCATCAGACAAAGTCATTCAGAACATTCTTAGCCTTTTCCGTCATACTACGAACTCACATTTTACTACACGAACCGTGTCCCTCAGTTATGTCAGGAAAGTATTTAATCAGAGAGTGGTAGACCTTTGAAATAATTGTGCTTGGTCGGACAAAATGTCTGTCTGTTATAGCTCTTACTAATCATGTTGACACTAACAAGCACAAATAAACACATTCTAGCGTTTCTTCAGAGAACGAGAATCCTTTGATAGTAGCTTTTCAAAATCTCTTGATGGATTTTGGTAGACAAGTTCAAGGGTTTGCAGAGCTAATTAAATACCATCAACTTTCAACGGATGTTGATAGATTAGATTAGGACGCACAACTCAGGGTTATTTTTTTCCCCCCAGAAAATAATACACTAAGTCATGTAAATACACTGTGAAGACCTCAAAAGTTATAACGCTTATTGTCGGATAATACAGGCAATAATTTCACTTTGCTTGCCTGCAACAAATGTTCGTAAATTTCACACCTTCCCAAATATTTGTATCCAGCAGTATACAGTAAAGCTTCGTTGTGACACATTGCGGGTGACTTTTGATTTAAATTCGCTATAACCGTAATTCGCTCCGTCTGTATAACGAAATTCGATATAATTGTAGTACTTATTTCTTTTTCGACGTGTGAGAGTTCGGCATGTTCTCAAAAAGTTTTTTGAGACAAGGTGTACGTAAAGCTTTATTTCTACATATGTGTCTATACTTTCAATGAGCTTGCACATAACGTACAAGTGCGTATACTTACCAGTAAAATCATTAAAGACTGTTGTGTTACGGTCAGTGCCAGATTAAGGTGGCGGCGCAGGGGGCACGTGCCCCGGATCCCCCTAGTCATGCCCCCCTCCTCCTCCCCTGGTTGCTGTGAATAAAATTGCATGTGTTTAAATAAACCATATATAGGTATAAACCGTCCAATACTTAGTCTAATATAGCTATAATAATTATACACATATAAAGGATAGTTTAAGGACAGCTTTCAGGGTGTATTTGTAAATCTATTTCTTAAGTGCCTCGGGCCACCCAAAGCCTTAATCCGCCCCTGGTTTTGGTAAGAAGGGTAGAATTCTGACAGCTATTTTTTTTGAAATGCATGTAAACGCAAGGTAATTAATAATTGGGAGAAAAGAAACATAAAAAAGATATACGAAATCTTACCCACTTGATTTATATAAGTGAACATTTCTATCCATCACTCCTCTTATTAATCCAAGAGCTATTGGTATTTAACAAGTCTTAATTGGTGTTGAGGTAAGTAAGTTTCAGGACACAGTAAACCGCTGATTTAACTTCAGTACAAGATATCAACTTGATATAAGGGGGAATAACTCTATACGGTTGGTACTTCTCGGGAGTATCAATTCGGTTCTCTGTATGACTTTTAGTGTTTTCTTCTATTATTCTCTGCCTAGTTTTTTCTCCTGCTCGATAACTGGCATAAGGAACAAATCTTAAAGAAACGCCGCAGTATTATAACTTTTGTCTTCATTTTGTGTGTACATGTCATGTAGATTTGGCTGCATGCAATTAAAAAAATAAAAATACATATTAACAGAAAAAAACGAACACATCCGAACAGAAACTAGTATACTTGTCTTTACAAGCATTAGTCGTGGTTACCAAGACGTATGATGTATGATCATCACTAACATCGTCAAACATCTTGGTGACCAATACTAAAAGAGCATGGTATGGAAAAGTCAAAAGACATTCCAGTTGAGTGCATTAGCTGCCGCGAGAGGGTAGTTGTATGGGTCAGTGGCATTTCAGTACAATAATAGCTATAAAGTAAAGTTAAAAAATTCAGATATAAACAATTGCAAACAAATCTCATAGAAAAATCCGTCCAGAAAACTGGAATATGAGGTACAAAACGATAAATCTTCGAGAGGATATTTTTTGTCTTTAATGAGAATCGTAAGGTATTTGACACAACAGCAATATTCAACATTTGTATCATTCGGCATAGGCATTGATATCGTCTCCATGGTGATATGCTAGCTTGTAATGTCATACGGGCATGAAATATCGACATCTCCGCGTCACCTGAAATACAATAAAATTATTGGCACACATTTATCTCACCATTAGTTGAAAATTCGGTCACTGCAATATAATTTCTTCTTGCCTGAACATTTGTGTACAAATTATGTCCAGTCTATATTTTACATGTTTTTTCCAGCTATTGTTAATAAACCTGTAGTGTTGTCAGTCTTGGGGTAAACTAAACTAATTGTGCACACTAGAAGAAGGTTGCTGTTCCCCACTTTTCATGTTCAACTTAAAATTTATAAAATAATTGCTTGGAGGACACTTTAAGTAATATATGTAATATAAGTAATATATGTAATATAAGTAATATAAGTAATATATGTAATATAAGTAATATATTCAATATAAGTAATATATGTAATATAAGTAATATATGTAATAGAAGTAATAGAAGTAATATATGTAATATAAGTAATATATTCAATATAAGTAATATATGTAATATAAGTAATATATGTAATAGAAGTAATAGAAGTAATATATGTAATATAAGTAATATATTCAATATAAGTAATATATGTAATATAAGTAATATATGTAATATAAGTAATATATTCAATATAAGTAATATATGTAATATAAGTAATATATGTAATATAAGTAATATAAGTAATATAAGTAATATATGTAATATAAGTAATATATTCAATATAAGTAATATATGTAATATAAGTAATATATGTAATATATGTAATATAAGTAATATATGTAATATATGTAATATAAGTAATATATGTAATATAAGTAATATATGTAATATATGTAATATAAGTAATATATGTAATATAAGTAATATAAGTAATATATGTAATATAAGTAATATATGTAATATAAGTAATATATTCAATATAAGTAATATATGTAATATATGTAATATAAGTAATATATGTAATATAAGTAATATATGTAATATAAGTAATATATGTAATATAAGTAATATAAGTAATATATGTAATATAAGTAACATATTCAATATTAGTAATATATGTAATATAAGTAATATATGTAATATAAGTAATATATTCAATATAAGTAATATATGTAATATATGTAATATAAGTAATATATGTAATATAAGTAATATATGTAATATAAGTAATATATGTAATATAAGTAATATAAGTAATATATGTAATATAAGTAACATATTCAATATAAGTAATATATGTAATATAAGTAATATATGTAATATAAGTAATATATTCAATATAAGTAATATATGTAATATTATAATCTGTATAACTACACCTTCCTTACTTTTTTTTTTTTTTTTTTTTTTTTTTTTTACAGTTGCCTAAAAGTGTACTCGTTGGGGTTGGATAGGTAACATTAAAGGTACTTACATTAATCCCGTGAGTCAAGGGCGAGGGGAGTGGGTGGGGGTGGGTGGGGGGGAGTTGCCCCTTTGTTTTAACCTTGAAGCTATTTACATCCGTAACACGTGTAAGCTCTTTCCTCTCTGTTTGGTATATAAGTGGTGTCAGTTTATAACTATAATTCCATGTATATAACTTACTTTTCTAAAATAAAAATCCGGTGGGTTTGTGCATGAAGTTAATAGTTACAATTCCGTTTGCCAAGCGAGTGAGTTCTTGTGCACCTCGAATCCTCACGTTCGACCTTGTTCCATCATTTTCTTGGGGATGAGCGCATAATTGAATGGGTTACGGCGCGGACGAGGTAGGGGCTAGGAGCTGTTATTCGCTACACAGGGTCGATATTTGCTTGGAACAACCTCTCTAACCTGTTTGATTATACTGGTGTTATTATATATAAATTTCTAAGATATACTCATGTATCCTAACATTTAATGTGGAATCCGGGATAAGCGCTTTCTTTTCTGTAACGTATGTAGGTGTCAATTTATAATTAAAGTTGTATATATATACCTTGCATTGCTAAATAGACATTAAGTGGGTTTGTACATAAAGCTGAGAGTTAAAATTACGCTTTCCTAACGAGTGAATTCTCGTGCATCTCGAGTTCTTACCTTTGACTAAATGTTCGTTCCTTTTGGGAGAAGAGCGCATGTTCTGGTGGGTTAGGGTACTGGTGCATGATAGATAGTTGATTGGTGCCGTTACTGGCGACATTGGTTCGAATTCTGATTGGAACGAAATTATATCTATGAATTTACTCAACCTGAAAAATTACCTGTATGATTCCAGGAAAAAGAAATGTGCTGTAGTAAAATATCTAATTCAACCAAAATGTATATTACAGAGAGGATAAGTCCTTTGTTGGAAACATAGTAATATTCAACATTAGGGATGCCTCTTATTTGTAGGAAAACTATGCCCAGATTTAAGTGTTCCAAACATGACTTAATATTCGGGACAGGCAGACATTTGACAAAATATAGGCAGTGACCAAAGTTTCTGTAAATTACGCCAAAAACAAAATTTTGAATGAACTGAAGACGAATATCATTTTGTATGAATCTGCCTGACATATTCTGATTTAAAACAAATATACCAAATGAACTGTATTTTATCAATCCTTCAATGGATAAATAAAGAAATTATATATCGAATTAGAAATTCATAATTGTGATGTATAATTAGAAATAGGTGTTGTTCCCCATTTTTCAAGATTTAAATCTGCGCTTTGAAAAAGAATTCACTTACTTATGGATCGGTGTCATTAATGTACCTGTTTTACGCTAATTCTGAATCTTTGTACTTTATCTTATTGATCGGTGTCATTTATGTACCTGTGGTACGCTAATCCTGAATCTTTGTACTGTATCTTATGGATCGGTGTCATTAATGTAGCTGTGGTACGCTAATCCTGAATCTTTGTACTTTATCTTATTGATCGGTGTCATTAATGTAGCTGTGGTACGCTAATCCTGAATCTTTGTACTGTATCTTATGGATCGGTGTCATTAATGTAGCTGTGGTACGCTAATCCTGAACCTTTGTACTTTATCTTATGGGTCGGGGTCATTAATGTACCTGTTTTACGCTAATCCTTAATCTTTGTACTGTATCTTATGGGTCGGGGTCATTAATGTACCTGTTTTACGCTAATCCTTAATCTTTGTACTGTATCTTATGGGTCGGGGTCATTAATGTACCTGTTTTAGGCTAATCCTGAATCTTTGTACTTTATCTTATGGGTCGGTGTCATTAATGTACCTGTGGTACGCTAATCCTGAATCTTTGTACTGTATCTTATGGATCGGTGTCATTAATGTAGCTGTGGTACGCTAATCCTGAACCTTTGTACTTTATCTTGTGGGTCGGGGTCATTAATGTACCTGTTTTACGCTAATCCTTAATCTTTGTACTGTATCTTATGGGTCGGGGTCATTAATGTACCTGTTTTACGCTAATCCTTAATCTTTGTACTGTATCTTATGGGTCGGGGTCATTAATGTACCTGTTTTAGGCTAATCCTGAATCTTTGTACTTTATCGTATGGATCGGTGTTATTAATTTACCTGTGATACGCTAATCCTGAACCTTTGTACTGTATCTTATGAGTCGGTGCCATCAATGTACCTGTGGTACGCTAATCCTGAATCTTTGTACTGCATCTAATGGATCGGTGTCATTAATGTACCTGTTTTACGCTAATCCTGAATCTTTGTACTCTATCTTATAGGTCGGTGTCATTAATATACATGTGGTACGCCAATCCTAAATCAATACCGAATCCATTTTTCTGTTCTGTTGTCATAAAATAATTTTAAACTTTGGGAAAATGTTAAGGGATTTCCTTTAAAAGAAAACGCAAATATAGCTCACACCAATCTAACCCCTATATATTTCTAAATTTAGCGGTGTAATAGACAAAATCACACTGTCATCTTTAGTACATAATTGTGTATGTGATTTTGTAGACATAATTCCAACAGGAGGAAGTATACTGGTAGTCAGAATGATGTAGTAGGTTTTACGTAAATTGATCAAACTCCTGAGGTTTGTCGGAGGTGATTTTAATTTCGCCGCGCACACAACAATTTTGAAAACAATTTCCCATAAGAAATATAAGAATTGACTTTACAATCAATTTTACTTCAAATGTCCATTGCTATCGGTAATGTTACTTTAGCAATTATTTAAGGACGATGATATGAATTTACGAATGCCAAATTAGTAAAAAAGCAGAAACATTTTTTGTTTTTTTGTTTTTTTGTGCAATTCTTTATTTTTACGTTTTTAGAAGCTTACTTTTAATTGGCACCATATAGTTATTATTTCACTGACTTGACGTTAAACGTTAATAATACTTACATACATCCATACATGCGTGCAAACATACATACATACGAACGCACACATACATATCTTTGAAACTGAAACAATATTATTGTTGATGTTGAGAGTATTACATTGATCTTGTAATCTTGTAATCAGATGTGTAAAAAATTCATTTAATGGTTAATTGTACAATGTGACTTGATTTCCTTACAAAAGCGTTCAGTGTTTCTGACATATTTAAGAATTATTGCTGAGACTGAAAAAGAAATTTATTCTAATATTTCTTGTGTTAAAACAAAAGAGAAGAGAACTTTAAAATCTTTCCATGAAATACATGATACAATTCTATTTGCGGGGATAATTAAACTTTTCCGGAAATTTGTACTCTACTGTCGGAAAGTGATCCAACAAAGATGCCAATATTTTCCAGAAAGGAAAATGCCGGCAGTCAAGCTCTTAAGAAGGTGAAGTAAATTTAACCAAAAAGAAAAGAAAAGAATAAACACAAAACATAAGCATGGCTGCTTACAGTTCAACCGTACATCGCAGTTACACGTTGGCAGAAGAGGCGGTACCTCCTATTTGGGAATTCGACAGAGATTTTTTTGGTTTTACCTGAACGCATGAAAAGAAAACGTTAAACACTTGGACTTCGCCTTCAGCTTCAAACTTTCACTCGTGTTCGCCAAACCTTTGAACATAGTAAACTATATTTATACTGTACTACAAACCTACTCTTTTTGTCCTCTTTCTCAAAAAAACGTCAACCCTTGACTCCAAATCAGATCATGCCAATTCCCAAGAAAAGACCACAAACTGTATTTAACAAAGATCAAGATTAGATTCACTAATGCGCTAATATTCGACTTGTAATTAAAAAAGTACAAAATAAAAAAAGATAAAACCCTCCCAGGTATTTCTGCAGTTGACGTCTTTATATATGCTTTCAGTGACAACATTTTATTTTGTTCCCCATGGGTCAATCTTTGAACCACTGTACTATATATATAAAGTATATTTTTCTACCTTGCGATTCGTAAATCAAAACTAGCAAAATGTTTACGTAGTGTTGATATCCGATCGTGAATTCAATTAACAGCTACAACAACGACAACAAGGAATTGCTTCTTCGTTCCGTCAGAAACTACAACTGGTCTGATATGCTTCGAGTTCACGATTTGGCTGCCCATGTTTATTTGAATCTGTTTTCCACTTACATGTGACTCTTAGTACATCATTTCGGCTTTCAACATCGTTTATCTTAATGTTAATAATATATCTACCGACTAATGAGAGTGTGGTAACGGTAGTAAGATTATTTTGGACAGCAGTGAGCGCTATAAGTGCTTGTTGATTGCAATGATTTATAATAAGGAAGTCATTCATGCAAACGCTTATAGGTGTTTTATTACACACTTTGGCGTGATGTTTTCCTGCACGGATGCTATCTACTAGCATGTGGATAATATTGCTGTGTTGGATGATGAAACCAAATTTTTTCCAGAACTACGTTCTTTCGAATGTTTTCGTTGTTTTTATGTCACGTTAGAAGTATTTAAGAACATAAACTCCGGATATAACAGTTCCTAAGGGACATCCAAAAGCGTCTCGTTATATCTGAATATCGTTAAAATCAGCGATATATATTTTGTAAAAGCCGGGAAGGGACTATGCGAATGTGCGATATGAATCGTAATAACAAATGAATGGGTGAAACCTAGTAATCGTAAAATGCAAAAGCATTAAAAGCGGAGTTTGTTCTATGCCGATTGATCGGCAATATTTCCCAATCACAATACATTCGACCATCAACTTTACATTGAACCCTTTTCGATTCACAGAATGGATGTATCATAAATTCGGTGTAAGTTCAGACCATGCTCAATTCAATACCAACAAATAATTTTGTAATGAAATTAAAATATCATGACATTTTATAGAATCTCCATTTTATTAGACCGAGAAAGAAACAATCAATACTTACCACTTTACCTAAAATAATGGTATGAGATTTAAGTATGACAAATACAATTTTCGGAGTTATTTCACCTTAATGTTACTTTATATTTTGTATGTTTTTGTCAAGTTAGCGAGACTAAATAAAACAAGCTGAACTACATTATTCAAAATTATACAATTCTTACCCATATCGCTCTACAGTTTAGTAGTTTGCATAGGGTTACATTTTTAAAGAAAAAGAATTTGCCAGGTTTTCTTCACTGGTTATCCTAGCTGTTTTAAAAAGACCTTGTATATCTTAGATATTATTAAAAGACCTTTTAATTCTCTTTACTTTGATGTATGATAGATGGGTGCAATTTGGCTTATAGAGTATACAGCTTGGTCTTAGTTCAGATGTGCACCTATCAAAAAAGTGCTAGCTCCGCTTGGTCATTCTCACTTTCTGGACTTCAAAGGTGAATTGTAAAACAATGAGCCGATAAGTTCTTTTTACTTTTTTATATTTTGTAATTTATTCATTGTACTTTCAGAAGCTGGCATTGCCTACTCTGGCAAAATTCGTTTTCACTATTTTACTAGCTGCTAAAAATCGTGTACGTTGGACTAAAAAAGTGCAGCCACAGTACATGAAAATAGCACAGAGTTATGCCAACATTCTCTTCATTGTGTATGTTGCAAATTCAAATAACTTCACCTTACACCTGTCACTCTCTCAGAAGTACATACTATCTGTAGAGCGCCTCCATACGAGAGAGAAGTCGCAGCCAAGTCATTTTACGTCCAATCTGTTCCAGAGTTCATATCACTGCGATACACCTAGGTAACACCTGATGTCATATTCATGATGTCATAATGTTATGATCACGTTATTTCGAGCGCTCAGTAAGCTGTGATTTTCATTTTTTAATAAGCATGCGCAAAAACCCTGGAACTATCCTTTCTAGGGACATGCCCCCAACAGCGCAAGATAAAGATCTAGGTGACCTAATGTCAATCAATAAGGTCGCCATGTTACATAGGTAGTGTCTAAGAAAATGCCACGTGATTTACGAAACCTTTTAGTCCCATCATTTTAGCTACAGGCGGAAGCATCTTAGACGTGAATCATATATGAGGATGAAGACTAAAATTGTATTATGAATTAGAAACCGCTTTCGTGGGAAGATGCTCGAGGTCTAGATGATAATAGATATAGCATTAACGCTGGGTTACGAAAAAGCATATATGTTTCCCATAATGAAACAGAAATTAAAGGTAAAGTATGAATAAATGGCGTCGAATAAAAATAACGAATTCCCTAGGCTCTAATTTCTGTTCTGTTGCACTCTCTTCCCTTGGAAATGTTTTGCTTCAAGCTATGTCAGCAACTTAAATTACAGTATGTCCTCGATTAGACACCAGTGTCCAGTTTCGTTGTGTCCCCTTCTCTTTGTTGCAATACGTGAGCAAGTACTGTCCATAACATTGTAACTAAATATGTCCAAATATTTCATACAGCGACATCCATCGACTAGAATATGTTCGATGATCGAACTGCCTCAAAGTAATTGGAGATTTTTATTACGGTAAGTCTGCACGGGTGATAGTGTTTACAACTATTTTGTTGCTATATTTCGTTGCCGTATAGCATGTTCCTATCTGCAATTTTAACACGTTTTAATACTTCTATTTGACATATTTCATTGAACGGTTTGGCAGTTTAGTACTTGACTCCATCTTCAATCTTTATAAAAATGTTCGTGATCCAGTATGATTCTTAGTAAGATTTGTCGTTGTTTTGAAAAATGCACATTTTCTAAGAAATAAAACAAACGTCTGTCTATATTTTAAAATTATATCTCCAGTTAAATATTACCATGCGTATCAGTTCATTTGAAATTTAGTTAAATGTCGCTGATCTGTTTCTTTTTGAAAATTAGTTGTGAGATTGTTGGGTAAGGCGATGATACGACCTTGACATTGACAGTATTTTCATTATATAAAAACGGAGGACACGCAGACGCTTCCGTTCGACGCTTGTTTGGCAGCTTTGATAATGATATAGTAAAATGTATTTATATGCGGAATACGACCATCTGAAAGAAAATGAAAGGAAATTTGGTGTCACTCATGTAGACTGACAATCTACAGTGATCCATAATTTTATCAGTGACGTCGTAACTATGATGCACCTATCAGAAGTCGATATTTTACCATTTGAAGGAGTAATTGAATCGGTTTTTACCCTTGTAGCTCCTCTAATTTCAATGACGAATATAATCCGGAAAATGTGCTTGCTATTATCCAGCACACCCCAGACCTAAAATGTGTGGGCCTGTATGGGGTCTAACGGGAATTAACATTAACACTGAGATTTAACATAATAGCAACAGGTCATGTGGAATCAGTCTCTGACAATATGGATGATTCATGTGGAAAACAAATTGCAAAAAAGGTAATATTTAAAGCCTAAGTTTGTTGTTTGGAGTTCTTTTGAGGCATTTCTTGATGGTGCCACACCATTGATTACATAAATGTATAATAGAGGGTCTACAATCTTGACATTTTAATGATCTGTGCATTCAGAGAGAGAGAGAGAGAGTGAGAAGGAACAGAAGAAGATGAAAAATGAAAGATGTCTAATACTGAATTAAAAGTCTGAATAACATACATAAGGGCAAATCTATTTTCTAAGTGGGAAACGAAAAGAAAGTAGATCTAAAGGTGATATTACCACTGTGTTGATGAAAGTGGTATCGCCACAGTGGTGATATCATTATTATCCCATTGATACATTTCAATATATCATTATGAAATATATTATTAATTATATTATTTTCACATGTGAAAATGTAAAATTTCCTAGCATTTCATGCAACACTTGACTGAGTGTGCCAACATAAGTTATACCTCCAACAAGGAAAACGAGCATTTGTGAGCAAGAGCGATGAATGCAAAGGTATTAACAATCACGAACATAATTTTTGTGCCGAAGATATTTAATTCGCCACCAGTCTCTTGTTTATGAAGTTATGTTCTTTGTATTGCATTGACAATCATGTTAAAAATCTGGTGTGCTGTATCGCTCAATCGGACTTGCTTTGTGGTCGTGTATATTACAATAATTTACAAAATGCCTGATATGTAATTTATTGCATCAGAATTGCCCATCCTAAATCCTCCGTTCTCTTAAAGCGCTTGTATGTTATGATCAGCCTAAGTGGGGAGCGTGCTGAAGTAAAAAAAAAATTTTCGTAAGTTGATACAGGATATATTTCATCTTATGGTAAAGAAAAGTTATATTTTAATGAGTGACGTTGAAATAAGAAAACTTCATGTAAGAATTTGTATGACCTTCACCTTACAATAGTGTAGCAGAAACAACACTTTTTCTCCCAGTCTCCCCGAAACCTAATATGATGCAAATAAAAATTCCTGTCTACTCAAGAATAATTAGTAATACAGATAAGTATCCGATTTTTGCAACAGGATAAAATTGCAGTCTTTAAAATATGACCATAGTCCTTGGGATTTGTCATCCACTAATGCATGGAAAATGAAGTCCAAAAAGTCGTGTCTTATACTCTGGATTCAATTTTCGTCTTACTTCAAAGTCTACTTATTGTATTTTGTGTTCCAGATACTTGCATGGGAGAAAGTTGATTTGGTAAAAGGTCTGCAAAAGACAGAAGAGCATTCATGGATTGACTTCGGGGGACAGTATTTGTTAGTCTCATATACAAAGTCAACCTTGAAGCCATCGATTTTGATGATCCAGAAACGAATCGTTTCACCCTCCTGGCGAATGATAGATTGAATGTGTCAACATCTTCCGCAATAAGAGAAAAGGGGCATAAACCGAAGATCCGTCCAATTCAAACGAACAAAGACACATAATTTAGCTAACGGTTGTGTCGTATCGTATCAAAGAATTCATGGAACTATTAATCGTATGAAAGAATTCATGGAACTTTTAATCGTATCAAAGAATTCATGGAACTTTTAATCGTATCAAAGATTTCATGGAACTTTTAATCGTACCAAAGATTTCATGGAACTTTTAATGGTACCAAAGATTTCATGGAAGTTTTAATCGTACCAAAGATTTCATGGAACTTTTAATCGTATCAAAGATTTCTTGGAACTTTTAATCGTATCAAAGAATTCTAGGAACTTTTAATCGTAATAAAGATGTCTTGGAAATTTTAATCGTATCAAAGATTTCTTGGAAATTTTAATTGTATCAAAGATTTCTTGGAAATTTTAATGGTATCAAAGATTTCTTGGAACTTTTAATCGTATCAAAGATTTCTTGGAACTTTTAATCGTACCAAAGAATTCATGGAACTGTTAATCGTATCAAAGAATTCATGGAACTGTTAATCGTATCAACGAATTCTTTTAACGTTTAATGGTATCAAAGATTTCTTGGAACTTTCAATCGTATCAAAGAATTCTTGGAACTTTTAATCGTATCAAAGAATTCATGGAACTGTTAATCGTACCAAAGAATTCATGAAACTTTTAATCGTATCAAAGACTTCATGGAACTTTTAATCGTATCAAAGAATTCTTGGAACTTTAAATCGTATCAAAGAATTAATGGAACTGTTAATCGTATTAAAGAATTCTTGGTAATTTTAATCCGACCAAAGATTTCATGGAACTTTTAATCGTAACAAAGATTTCTTGGAACTCTTAATCGTAACAAAGATTTCTTGGAACTTTTAATTGTACCAGAGAATTCTTGGAACTTTTAATCGTACTAAAGATTTCTTGGAACTTTTAATCGTACCAAAGAATTCATGGAACTGTTAATCGTACCAAAGAATTCATGGAACTTTTAATCGTATCAAAGAATTCATGGAGCTTTTAATCGTATCAAAGAATTCATGGAACTGTTAATCGTACCAAAGAATTCATGGAACTTTTAATCGTATCAAAGATTTCTTGGAACTTTTAATCGTATCAAAGAATTCTAGGAACTTTTAATCGTATCAAGGAATTCATGGAGCTTTTAGTCGTACCAAAGATTTCTTGGAACTTTTAATCGTATCAAAGATTTCATGGAACTTTTAATCGTATCAAAGATTTCTTGGAACTTTTAATCGTATCAAAGATTTCATGGAACTTTTAATTCTATCAAAGATTTCTTGGAAATTTTAATCGTATCAAAGATTTCTTGGAAATTTTAATTGTATCAAAGATTTCTTGGAAATTTTAATGGTATCAAAGATTTCTTGGAACTTTTAATCGTATCAAAGATTTCTTGGAACTTTTAATCGTACCAAAGAATTCATGGAACTGTTAATCGTATCAAAGAATTCATGGAACTGTTAATCGTATCAACGAATTCTTTTAACGTTTAATGGTATCAAAGATTTCTTGGAACTTTCAATCGTATCAAAGAATTCTTGGAACTTTTAATCGTATCAAAGAATTCATGGAACTGTTAATCGTACCAAAGAATTCATGAAACTTTTAATCGTATCAAAGACTTCATGGAACTTTTAATCGTATCAAAGAATTCTTGGAACTTTAAATCGTATCAAAGAATTAATGGAACTGTTAATCGTATTAAAGAATTCTTGGTAATTTTAATCCGACCAAAGATTTCATGGAACTTTTAATCGTAACAAAGATTTCTTGGAACTTTTAATCGTAACAAAGATTTCTTGGAACTTTTAATTGTACCAGAGAATTCTTGGAACTTTTAATCGTACTAAAGATTTCTTGGAACTTTTAATCGTACCAAAGAATTCATGGAACTGTTAATCGTACCAAAGAATTCATGGAACTTTTAATCGTATCAAAGAATTCATGGAGCTTTTAATCGTATCAAAGAATTCATGGAACTGTTAATCGTACCAAAGAATTCATGGAACTTTTAATCGTATCAAAGATTTCTTGGAACTTTTAATCGTATCAAAGAATTCTAGGAACTTGTAATCGTATCAAGGAATTCATGGAGCTTTTAGTCGTACCAAAGATTTCTTGGAACTTTTAATCGTATCAAAGATTTCATGGAACTTTTAATCGTATCAAAGATTTCTTGGAACTTTTAATCGTATCAAAGATTTCATGGAACTTTTAATTCTATCAAAGATTTCTTGGAAATTTTAATCGTATCAAAGATTTCTTGGAAATTTAAATCGTACCAAAGATTTCTTGGAAATTTTAATCGTATCAAAGATTTCATGGAACTTTTAATCGTACCAAAGAATCCTTGGAACTTTTAATTGTATCAAAGATTTCATGGAACTTTTAATCGTATCAAAGAATTCATGGAACTTTTAATCGTATCAAAGATTTCTTGGAACTTTTAATCGTATCAAAGATTTCATGGAACTTTTAATCGTATCAAAGAATTGTTGTTTTAATCGTACCAAAGAATTCATGGAACTTTTAATTATATCAAAGAATTCTTGGAATTTTTAATCCTATCAAATAATTCTTGGAACTTTTAATCGTATCAAAGATTTCATGGAACTTTTAATCGTATCAAAGAATTCTTGTTTTAATCGTACCAAAGAGTTCATGGAACTTTTAATCGTATCAAAGAATTCTAGGAACTTTTAATCGTATCAAGGAATTCATGGAGCTTTTAGTCGTACCAAAGATTTCTTGGAACTTTTAATCGTATCAAAGATTTCATGGAACTTTTAATCGTACCAAAGAATTCATGGAACTTTTAATCGTACTAAAGATTTAATGGAACTTTTAATCGTACCAAAGAATTCATGGAACTTTTAATCGTACCAAAGAATTCATGGAACTTTTAATCGTACCAAAGAATTCATGGAACTTTTAATCGTATCAAAGAATTCTTGGAACTTTTAATCGTATCAAAGATTTCATGGAACTTTTAATCCTATCAAAGATTTCTTTGAAATTTTAATCGTATCAAAGATTTCTTGGAAATTTAAATCGTACCAAAGATTTCTTGGAAATATTAATCGTATCAAAGATTTCTTGGAACTTTTAATCGTACCAAAGAATCCTTGGAACTTTTAATTGTATCAAAGATTTCATGGAACTTTTAATCGTATCAAAGAATTCATGGAACTTTTAATCGTATCAAAGATTTCTTGGAACTTTTAATTGTATCAAAGAATTCTTGGAATTTTTAATCCTATCAAAGAATTCTTGGAACTTTTAATTGTATCAAAGAATTCTTGGAATTTTTAATCCTATCAAAGAATTCTTGGAACTTTTAATCGTATCAAAGAATTCATGGAACTTTTAATCGTATCAAATAATTCTTGGAACTTTTAATCGTATCAAAGATTTCATGGAACTTTTAATCGTATCAAAGAATTGTTGTTTTAATCGTACCAAAGAATTCATGGAACTTTTAATCGTATCAAAGAATTCATGGAACTTTTAATCGTATCAAAGAATTCTTAGAACTTTTAATCGTATTAAAGAATTCTTGGAACGTTTAATCGTATAAAATATTTCTTCGAACTTTTAATCATATCAAAGAATTCTTGGAACTTTTAAACGTACCAAAGAATTAATGGAACTTTTAATCGTATCAAAGAATTCTTGGAACTTTTAATCGTATCAAAGAATTCTTGGAACTTTTAATCGTACCAAAGAATTCATGGAACGTTTAATCGTATAAAATATTTCTTCGAACTTTTAATCGTATCAAAGAAATCTTGGAACTTTTAATCGTATCGAAGAATTCTAGGAACTTTTAATCGTATAAAAGAATTATTGGAACTTTTAATCGTATCAAAGAATTCTAGCAACTTTTAATCGTATCAAAGATTTCATGGAACTTTTAATCGTATCAAAGAATTCATGGAACTTTTAATCGTACCAAAGAATTCTTGGAACATTTAATTGTATCAAAGATTTCTTGGAACTTTTAATCGTATCAAAGATTTCTTGGAACTTTTAATCGTATCAAAGAATTCATGGAACTTTTAATCGTACCAAAGAATTCTTGGAACATTTAATTGTATCAAAGATTTCTTGGAACTTTTAATCGTATCAAAGAGTTCTTGGAACTTTTAATCGTATTAAAGAATTCATTGGAATTTTTAATCGTATCAAAGAATTCATGGAACTTTTAATCGTATCAAAGAATTCTTGGAACTTTAAATCGTATGAAAGAATTCATGGAACTTTTAATCGTATCAAAGACTTCATGGAACTTTTAATCGTATCAAAGATTTCTTGGAACTTTTAATCGTATCAAATATTTCATGGAACTTTTAATCGTATCACAAAATTCATGGAACTTTTCATCGTATCAAAGATTTCATGGAACTTTTAATCTCCACTGTAAGACATAAAAGTTATTTTTACTCTCGTGGTGCATACTTCTAAGAAAGAAATTTACTACTGTTAGACGTAGTTGTAAGTATATTTGTATCTCTCTTTTTTGTCATGTTGTATATATATATATATTTAAATCTGATATTTTTTCTTGAAGCCTAATAGCGCCAGCACATTAGTAAATAATATTCAGTAAAGAAGTAAATACAAAAATCAGACTTTTCAAGATAATGCACATGTAGATTCATATCTACCTTTGATAAAACTTATGAAATTGTTATTTCTGTCAAAGGTGCTGCACCGTTGTGGTTTAGAATATAGTGCCGTTGAAAGGGAATTGCATTATTTTCTTTCCAAATTGAATTGAAAGTTAGTCCAATTACACATATAAGCACTAAAAACTTTCTTAATTTTCTTATGCCAACGTTTTAAGTAACAACATATAAATATTTTTTTTTTTCTGTTTATAATAATTGCTAATTAATATATTTATGCTGTTGCAATATGCTTTGTACAAAACTGAGTTTTCTGATATATATATATATATATATATATATATATATATATATATAAGCATATATATATGCGCAACTAGATTAATTCATTTTAAACGAAACTCATTTCTAAAACCTCGTTTGTCGAGATTTTAATATTTTACAGTAGTCAGTTTTGAAAATGAAAACTTATTTTTAAAAATGACATGGCAAGTATTATTGCATCCTAAGATTAATTCTTTTTATTTATGTTTATTTTGAGGCAATATTTGCGTTCACGCCTTTAGAAAATATATGGCTAATCTAGGAATATAAAATCAGTTCACGGAGTGCATTCGGTGATTTGTGTCGTGACAAGATTAATGTTTAGATAGGGATACTGACATTTGAAAACACTCTGTGGTAATTTGTTTAATGTAAAATGCCGTTACGCAGTCAGCCTTTCAAATGCTGCACTGTCACTCCTTTTCACCAAATTGCTTACAGAGAAAAAATACAATGTTATTAGTACAAGAAAATTAATGACATCTTTAGTCTTAGCTCGGCACCCAAATAATTAGAAAGTTTTCATGTTAAACTATTTGGACAGAAAGAAGACCCCCAAATTAGCGAAGAGATAATTGTAATTAAGACAATTGTTCCAGTGTGGTACCGGTCTCCGCTAAAGAATATGACACGTGTCAGAAACGATGATTGTAATTAATATAGACATCGCTAGTTTTCCAAACTCTTAACACGTTCAGGGGTGGATTTAGGGGGGGGGGGGCGGAGGGGCATAGTGGGGCGGCCCCCCCCCCCACACACACACACAAACACGAAAAAAGAAAGAAAGAAAGAAATAAGTGCGAAACAACCGGGACGTTTCCTAGAATAAGTTTTATTTACCCTACTCCCATAACAATTTTCCTAGATCCACTCATTTACTTTGTATTTTCTTTATAGTAAAGAAAAAGCGAAAATAAATATGTAAGATATAATATATGTGCTTCAGACATAATCTTATTACATTATTGTTCCTGAAAATGTCTTTTACGATCACCTTTGAAAATTTGGCCTCCAAATTCATAATAATAAATGAATGCCATTACTTGAATGTACGGGTACATTTGATTGATTGTAAACTGTTACCAAAGTACACGTGACTAAGACACTCTCATGTACACAATAGTATACAATAAAAGTTCAGACAATTAGCATGTGCCTTCCAGGTTGAGCAAAACAAAACAAAAAAAAAAAAAAAAAGGCAATACAAAATAATACCCGTGTACTTCGTTTTGTATCTCTAACTTTAGATCCAGTGCAATGAACGTTTTTGTAAAACTTAATGAAGTGCAAGCGACTGATATCAGCTAGAAACAAACTATACATTTCATTACTTTGTATGTGCATTGTCATTTATGGTGCTTTTCTGTAAAGGAAAGAATAAAAAATAAAAAAAGTTAAAATGTCACGTTACAAGGACGATCACATTTTGTCTAAAGTAAACAATGTTAGTTCCTCATTCCCTTTACAATTGCGACAGACAAACACAGCTGGTTACACATTTAGGCAGAATGTAAAAGAATGACAAATATTCACTAGCTATGCTAAAGCAATTGAAATGCTTTCTTGTGCAAATTAAACTACTAATTGGTCAGGTACCTAGAATTCTCAATTCCGTTGAATGTAGACAACGTTAATTTATATTTTTGTCATAACTATGACAGACACAAATTTGTAACTAGCATTTAATTCAGACAAAATAAGTAAGAAAAACAATGGGAATACCAGGAAAAGAAAATGTTGTCTTCACATTCTGATTCAAGCAGAACAATAGGCCGAAATATTTGACATGAAGCAAATTGTTCTGACAAAAGTCTAAAGTAAGTATATATACAACTCAAGAGTAGCGTTATGCATTTAAATGAAGTAAGAGAGTGCTGAAGTCGTAGTTACTTACTGAAGACCAGAGTAATGAGTATTTAAACGGCATGAGAAAACCAGTTTGGAAAATTAATACTATTTTGTTCACATTAAGATGGCTGTTTCGAGGTTTGTTTTTCTTGTCATATTGATCTTTTGTGATACACACATAGCGGCGGAATCCTTGTGTGTGTGTGGGGGGGGGGGGTGGAGCCGGTGTGGGCTCCCCCGCCCGCCTCCTCACCTTTCCCTAAAAATAAACGCGAAACAACCGGAATGCTTTTTCGTTTAACCTATGACTGTCAGTTTTGTCACAGTCAGATGCAATTTGTAATTAAGATAATCCAATTATCACAGCCTGATGGTAATAGAACTGACAAGGGTATGGTGGTAATGGAAAACACAAGGGTATGATGGTAATGTAACTGACTAGGGTATGATGGTAATGGAACACACACAGGTATGATGGTAATGGAAAACACAAAGGTATGATGGTAATGGATCTGACAATGGCATGATGGTAATGGAACTGACAAGAGTATCATGGTAATGGAAAACACAAGGGTATGATGGTAATGTAACTGACCAGGGTATGATGGTAATTGAACAAACACAGGTATGATGGTAATTCAAAACACAAAGGTATGATGGTAATTGATCTGACAATGGCATGATGGTAATGGAACTGACAAGGGTATGATGGTAATGGAAAACATAAGGGTATGATGGTTATGTAACTTACAGGGTATGATGGTAATGGAACACACAAAGGTATGATGGTAATGGAAAACACAAAGGTATGATGGTAATGGAACACACACAGGTATGATGGTAATGGAAAACACAAAGGTATGATGGTAATGGATCTGACAATGGCATGATGGTAATGGAACTGACAAGGGTATGATGATAGTGGAAAACATAAGGGTATGATGGTAATGTAACTGACCAGGGTATGATGGTAATGGAACACATACATGTATGATGGTAATGGAACACACACAGGTATGATGGTAATGGAACACACACAGGTATGATTGTAATGGAAAACACAAAGGTATGATGGTAATGGAACTGACAAGGGTATGACGGTAATGGAACCGACACGGATATGATAGAATTAGGGGGTTAAATATAATAGCAAGACTGCTACAACTGTTCAATGGCCAATTAAAGATGACATTGATTGATCTAACTTCTTTTAGCAAAAGAGTCGCAGATTGACATTAAATCCTCTAAAGCAAATAAATAACTGACCAATTCAAATCATCATTGAGCAGAACAGAGGACACTTACTTTCTGGCGTCGTGCCTGTTTCGAATGGATATATATATATATATAATGTGTGATAAGATGTATAGTTTTTGGTATGACATTATGTAATCCTTCAGAACTCAGATGTTTGCATAGATCATACCTCAGTAAAGACGACAGTTGGCAAATACCTGTAGTGAAATGACTTGGGATACGACAAAGAATGCACCTTTTATGAGTATGGTAGCACAGTCGTACACACAGTTAACACTTGCTACTAGTTCATGGCTGAACTAAATTGGGAAGTGTAGTTAAATTTGGAAGCTTCAAGAATAGCCCTGGTCCAGCCATCTTTTGCTCTGGTGAATATAATGTTCCTATGCTGCCCCAATGCCATTTAACCCATTTCACATTAGATCGAGGTTATTACATCTAGGTCTCACCTCATTGCCATAGCAACATCCATAGATATGACACCGAACATGTGCAAAGTTTATTTAAACTTTCACCAAACTGGTCCAGAGTGTCCTAATCTTTTCAAGCTTACAAATTAGGCCGATTAAAGACCGTCCTAGGATTCTAGGCCGAATCTGGACCTATTCCAGAGGGATCCAGTAATTAGACCTCCCCTTGGTTGCAGCAAGGCCACTCTAACTTGTAAGTGTGAAATGACAGTAGTTCCGAGCTCACCACAGGGTGTCCCTAGTCAGCCCTAAAATGCTGTAGTGAAAAGGAGTGTTAGTTTCCCTGCATCCTCTTACACGATGATAGGGCGAGTGATGCTATTGATAAAACAGCTGAGAAAAAAAGTTCAACGCTAAAGCAGAAACTTTCTACTCTCAGCTGAAACGGACAATGTCATTGGGAATGTACTTTCCATATGAGTTTGCTGGAAATAGCTATCAAAATGGTTATCGCGTCTGACTCCGACTCTAAGGATTTGCAATCAGGTTACTTTTGCTACCTTGCCCAATAAGAAAACTTGCCTAATGTTTTTGCTAAACTGTTTTCTTTTGCAATAATGGAACTTACTGATATCTAGCAACTTACCTAAAAAGTACTCGATGGTCCTAATGGAATTGTGAGGTTTGTGCGTTTATTTGTTATTTATTCTTTAATGGACCACACAACCCGAAGAAATTATGTAACGCCAGATTGGAATCCGTAAAACCTTGCACGTGTCTCTCTCAGACATCTAATCAGGCATGACATACTAGACAAGAAATCATGTTACCACTGTTCTATCCGGAGTAGAGTTTCTCATTCAGTTATTCAGTCCGAATGACCTGGTAATGGAAAAAAGTTTATATTTAGAACTAAATAAGATTATGAGTTTCAGATTGCTGTGGGTAAATAGACAGGAAAATATACAAAAATCCTATCATGTTTCTTTAAAACGCACACAATAGCTTGTGTGTGTGTGTGTGTGTGTGTGTGTGTGTGTGTGTGTGTGTGTGTGTGTGTGTGTGTGTGTGCCGTATGTGTGTGTGCGTGCGTGGATTTGTTACGCATCATACCGTAAGAAAGACCTGCTATGAAACCCTGAAATATAAATACAGGCTAATTTAGTTAGTATTCGCAAAGATATGTAGCGTAGTTTAGAAATGTAACTAAATAACATGAGATAACTCGAAAACACATGACAAACATTAATGGACCTTTTTCTTATGCCCTTCGTTGTGGATGGGTTGTCAGAATAAGGGCTGTAATTTTATTGCGCAGACGGACTTTGATATTTTCAGCCGAAGCTTCAAATTCCAAACGGAACGGAATTGAGACCGAATGATCAGACAGGCTTTAAGTTGGTTATCTTATCATTTGTTGAAAGTCGACATCGTAAACCAGTCTACGTTTCTGTCATTTCATTGTCATTTAAAGACTATGTACATCCTTGGAAAATCTAAATTCATCCGTAAAGTGATTTGAATGAGCTTATTTTTAAATATCCAGCGATCATAAAGCGTCATCTAGTTCCTACAGGTTGTTTAAATTTATTTCAAATTATGTTGTAATTTATTAGTTAAAGTCAATTAATATGCAAACGGTCTTGATTCCTTGAGTATCATAATAATGAATAATTCAATTATGCACATTTTCACTAATTACAAGGCACATGCATTTATTTAATTACAAGGCACGTGCATTTATTTAAACCCCGGTTGTTTGTACTTTGCAACTAAAGTAACATTTAATATGTTTGTGCTGAAATATTATGCAGATTTTGCCGCAAAATTCGCATAATTTGCATGCTGCGAACAATATCAGCGATGATGTATTTTACATTTCCTTTCAGTAAATCTCTAACTAATATATAGGTGTAAGCAGTCCTTCGTCGCGTTCTGCATTGTCATGACCATGAAATCTTTATAGAAATTCTGGCACCAGAAGACATATGTCGCGGTGAATTATTTGAAATATTCTGTTTTGAATCATAGTTATGCAGTTTATGTCTACTATAAGATTCCGCTGTCACTCTTTCTGACAAGAGTGCACTTACTGAAAAGTGGAAAGACATTAAATACAAAAGAATCCGAGATAACGTGCAGTTCTAACACATCTGCGAATAACGTAGAGCAGTAAATTCACCGATACAATATCAAAAGTTTTAACTCCATTGTCAGCTCAAGTCTCTCCGTGTGACGTGCCACAGAGAATTATATTTCGACCATTTCTTGACAAAATGTTTCAAATTCTCTTAGAATGCGAATAAAAGCTGTGTGTTGTGGGCCATGAGAATAGGTATCTTAATTTTATAGTCTTAAATATACCTGTTTACTTGCTTCATGTAATGTGCCACCGTCCAATCTAGATTTTCGACAGTAAATCAAGATTAACGTTCTTGACAATCGTCAAATAAAAACCTACTATCACCTCAGTCGTTGATATGTAACCAAGCGTCTAGACATAACTACACAGCAAAACATGTAATATAAATCCATTATGAATTTCATCTGCATTGCATTGTAAAGTTTCAGATAACAAAGGCCTGAATTCTGTAAGACGTATATTCGTCCATGTTTCGACTAATGCAATATAAAAGGTCATTCTTTTTACTAAACTAAAAGTTATGGGCAAGAATTAGTACAGGACATTACATGTAGATACATGTAAAAGGTCTTTGTATATATGCTACTTAGAAAATTGTTGCCACCTGCGCTGAGATAAAGGACACCCCATTAACAACAATAATGATTAGCATTATTAATGTATTGTCTACACATTTTATGTTATGTTAGAGATGTTTTGTTAACAGATACATAGAAAGAAAGAAATAGAGATAGATGAATAGACAGACGGATATATGAAATGATGCTTGAAGGCTAGCTTGAGTGATTTATTAATAGACTGAGTGATTGACAGAATTGATTCCTTGACACATGTAGGGTTTATAATCCATGATTTGTACATGCCAGCTAAAGTTGCACTTCCGGTAAACCAAAACACTCTGATGAAAACACTCGGTGTACTTTGGTCTCATTTAAAGGGTAAAAATAATAATTGAATACATGGTTATCTTTCCGAATGTTGGCTGAGGCGTCTTCTCTCTTTTTCCTTGTTGTTTGCAATGAGATAAGCAAAATGATATATAAGCTGATTGTAACTGAACCTCCTTCTAGCATTTTTGTAGAAAGTATATATTACGTTGACGATTGTAAGTGTTGCGTCAAAGTTGATTATGATATCTCTTTATTTAAAGTACGTCCCCTTCTGCGTATTGCTTGTGAATGATTGCACAATCTTAAACAAGACATTCCTCCAGGTAGAATTATACATATAGTATGCACAAAATGCACAATTTTAAGCTTTACATATAGTATGTGCCTTGCAAATTGAATTCAAGACATGACTATTAAGTTAAGCATAACCTTCAGATGCATTCTGGTTGTCCCTAAAAGCCGTCGACATTTATGAAAGTGGAAAATAAGTTGAAAGATGTACATGTATGTTTTTCTACCGTAGAAATACATTTCAACGTCATGTCATACTTATCGTATCCAGATGCAAATGATTCTTGTTTGTTTCACGGTGGGTCATTACAATATATACTATTTCTACTATTATACTGGCATCATACGCTTTAGCTGTCATGTTTAATTTGGCTTCTATATCAACAGCTACAGACGCATTGATTATTTTCAAAGTGATGCACGTATTTTTGTTTCTTTCTTTTGTAAATGAATGCAACAAATGAATAAATATGATCATGGTTTGACACATTGCGGCTCCTTTTTTTGCTCTCTCCATAGATTAGAATTGCGGTTATATTTGGAGCTCACTGCTGGATAAAATCTGTTCAGAGTACTTTCTACTCTGAGGACCTTGCAGTTATTTTATTTCCCTGTTAAATAAACCTTTAACAATTGATCATTCTGGGTACGGCGCTGACAAGGAAACATTGGTTACAAGATAGGCATGCCAGATTTCTTATTAAAACTCACAGACCTTGACAGGGTTTTCTAACGGAAGTACATAAAGTATGGAGAATGGAAAGTATTTGTAGTTGTTGTAGATTTATCGGGCGTCGTGTTCTGACTAATAGCTGCTAAAACTGTTTTTACATTATGGCAGACGCAGTTTAAGAAAAAATATATCAATCTTTCTCATTGCTGTGATATATCTATCTTTAACAGCGTGATTAAAGAAACACTTACTTTGCTATGAAAGAGTTTGATAATTACTGGCTGGAGGTGAGGAAGTAAGTGCCATGGCAGTGGGAGGTAGAGTTGGTTTGATAAGCCCTCATGTGTTTTGTGCACATTTGTAGAAAAACACGTGTATATGAAGATACAAAGTTAGATCAAAGTTTGTTTTATTTTGGCAAACATAACCTACCAGACACTGAAATATGGTAATGTAGTAATGTGATTTATTTAGTTGGCATTGTACATGTAGTTATCTCGAATCAGCCATGATTTGTTTTCATGAAGCTTAAGCGTTAGGAATACTACCATACTCTCTGACTGTCCGTTTCGTCCGTCTGTCTGTAATGCTATGTTACACCAAACCACTGGCTGGAAATTATGCAAACTTTGTAGATCACTAGTTCATATTGTAACTATGCAAAAGCTAGATATTATGTTTGATTCCCCTCCTAGGGGTCCGCAGCAATGGAGGGCGGGGGAGAGGGTGGTTGTCACAGATCAGATGTGCAATTGCAGTGGCATATTTTCATATCTTTTGATGAAAATAAGGATAGGACGTCATATCAACAAGACAATTTATATCAAGAAAATTACGATAGATTTTATTTTCATTAGTAACACACTTCTGAAAATCTTTGATGGCAGAAATGATTGAAAACATCTTATAGTTTTCAAAGCAAAGGCAACAACAACAACAACAACAAAAATCAACAATAAAAACAACAAAACTGGAAAAACTTCAATAACTCGCAACCACAAATCCCCACTCTAATTTTGATATATTGCCTAGAGTAAATATAATTTTATAATTTCGGATTCCACCCACTCCTTTGACTACCACCCACTCTCTTACCCTGCTCCCTTCCGCTCCCCCTCTCCCCCCCCCCCCCCGCCAGAGATGTTGATTGAAGGTTCGTATCCTGAAATCTCTTTAACATTAGCATTAGTCCTCCTGCCATGATTTTATATATACAGTTTGTTTTTTAGTTTAAAAAAAAAATGTCAATGTGATTCAAATTACTGTACATATGATACTACATGACAGTTCAGGGACCCCAGAGCTAAATAACTGCAAACAAAACACCTCTCAGGTACCCCAGAGCTAAATAACAACGAACAAAACCCATCTAAGTGACTTCAGTGCTAAATAACAACAAACAAAATCCTTCTTGAGGACGACTTCCATATGGAGAAGTGAAATAACAATTTCGATGAAATTCCATGCAGCGGTTCAGGAGAATTTAAGGTAAGGGGCAGTATCACAATTTCTCACCTATGCTGATTAACAAATCTCGCTGATATGCGATTCTTGTTTTTTTTTTGTTTTTGTTTTTTTGTCACGGTCTGATTGTTAAGGGTTGGTTGTCTTGTGTCGTCGTGTGATGTTTTGATGACGTTAGAATGAATATGCTATGACCCACTTTAAGGATGCTATGACCCACTTTAAGGATGCTATGACCCACTTTAAAGATGCTATGACCCACTTTAAGGATGCTATGACACACTTTAAGGATGCTATGACACACTTTAAGGATGCTATGACACACTTAAGGATGCTATGACACACTTTAGGGATGCTATGACCCACTTTAAGGATGCTATAACCCACTTTAAGGATGCTATGACACACTTTAAGGATGCTATGACCCACTTTAAGGATGCTATGACACACTTTAAGGATGCTATGACACACTTTAAGGATGCTATGACACACTTAAGGATGCTATGACACACTTTAGGGATGCTATGACCCACTTTAAGGATGCTATGACCCACTTTAAAGATGCTATGACCCACTTTAAGGATGCTATGACACACTTTAAGGATGCTATGACCCACTTTAAGGATGCTATGACACACTTAAGGATGCTATGACACACTTTAGGGATGCTATGACCCACTTTAAGGATGCTATAACCCACTTTAAGGATGCTATGACCCACCTTAAGGATGCTATGACCCACTTTAAGGATGCTATGACCCACTTTAAGGATGCTATGACCCACTTTAAGGATGCTATGACCCACTTTAAGGATGCTATGACCCACTTTAAGGATGCTATGACACACTTTAAGGATGCTATGACCCACTTTAAGGATGCTATGACCCACTTTAAGGATGCTATGACACACTTTAAGGATGCTATGACCCACTTTAAGGATGTCATACTATTAACATGATTTACACGATCGTAAGTAAATGAAGTCGATAATATGATGAATATAATCAACGTAGGGATTGGCACTAAGACAAGGAAATCCATATCTCGGAGTTACATTATTTTAATTTTATGCTAGGTCGTGAATTACTGGATTTTCCAATTGAAATAATGTTGATAATTCACTGGAGTGAATATTTTTTTCACTGTGGTCGATAGACATCGATAGCATTATCACAAAGAAATTTAATTTGCCATTTCGCCAATCGTTTTTGACTAGTGGTAAGTATGATAACCTACCATGTAGAAGAATCAGGTTAATATCCCACAAGCTGCTTTGTTTTTTCTTCAATTGTTTTTGTTTATGTGTTCTTTACCTTGAATTAGTAAGGAGAAGTATACTTTTACTGGTATTTTCTGTGCGAATACAAACAAAACATAGCATAACATAAACGGTAAACAGCTGACATTATCGAGCAGGATGCCGCAAAGCACACAAACACGCGTGCGAACGGGTTTTTATAATCTAAATCCGGACGATTTCCAAATCAACCCTTTACGAAATCCAAAACACACGCGCGCACACAAACATGCATGTGTACCTCCACGGTAAACGTGAGTGCAACGCGAACGATTACCCGGCGCGCAATGGCGCGAACGACGTTTCCCAAAAAATCTAAACCCGCACGGTTTCGAAATCAGTCTAAACCACACCGGGGCGCCATACACGGATACAGTTCGCGTGGTAACTATTGATCGCTAAGTGGTTACATTACAGACACACAAACCCAAGTCCACGCCCCGCGCACACATATACACGTGTAAACGGGTTCTAAAACCTAAATCCGCACGATTGCCAAATCAAGCACACACGAAACCCCATATGCACGCGCACACAAACACGCACGAGTCTTTTGCTACCCCAAACGCGGCCTCTGAACCAGCGCGTTTACTCGATTTTTACTGCATGCAAATATAATCTCTCTGTCAGTTCTGACTCCGCGCTAGCGCCCCGTTTCCTTATCTGCACAAAGTCGTCGGAAGTTTTCAATTTCCGCCACCAGAGTCTCGAACTCAATCGTGGTAATGGTTTTATCTTCGATGGCCACCGAGTACAGCTTGATATTTGTGCTGAGTCTGCTTTGTGCCGCCGCGAGAATTTCCATATAGACACATATTCGTTTGTGCAGCAGTAACGAAATTATTTTACCAGCGCCGCCCGCGACACCAGTTACCTATCGATAAAGCCCCGACAACAATTCCGATCGGTGTACCTATGATAGTTGCCGTAGTAGAAATTTCCGTCACGCCAAGACCAACAGTTGCTGCCGCGGCGAGTCCACAGATCGCATCCGCGACCATACACACGAGTTTGTATTTCGCTAGCAAAACGGTTTTCTTAGCGATTTTATCACGCATCTGTTGTTCCGCTTCGATTATTTGTTCGCGTCGATAACTTTGAGGGTCCATCACATTTCTTCTATTAATAAAGTCACCGCGGAGTATAATTGCTCTACAGGCAGACTTTGCCAAGATGCATCGCGGACGGGTGCTATACGCACACGCACTTCCAACCAAGTATTTCTCTTCACTGGTACAACTGCCATGCAATCATAGAAAATACCTTCCCGGGTAATATTTATGCTTCAGGTGATTGTACGTTCCGGGGGCTTGCCATCACTTTAACATAAAACTACATTGATTACCTCCGTGCTTGATACAGTCAATGATCGTTTTCGTCCAAGAACTGTTACAAGTGCGTCTTTGGTAAATATCGGTCGAGGTCTTTCTTGTCCTGGCCGAGTTAGTGTTAGTGGTTCGATATAATTCACGTTGAATTTTATCGTGGTTGATGTGTCGGTAAATTTTACTTAATCATTGTAGAAACAATACAAGGGTGTTTTTACGTCCGACGACGTACTCAACGATCAGACCTTTTCACGTGCATATGCGATGATTCAAGTTGGCCTCGAGTTGGTATTGGTACATCAGGGTGGTCCCAGCGATCGATTTCTATTTGACCCTGGCGTAGATTAAATTTAATTGTATGGGAGGAATTTTTAACACCGTTTTCACGTTGATATTTGTCGACGAGCGGCACACCTTACCCAGCTATATCATCGCCCAGAACAAATTCTGCAAGCGTATCGTCCGCCATGTATACTGTTAGCGGTCTTTAAATACACGTATCAACGACGGTTAATATCGCAGTTTCGCCAAGATGTATCCATTTTATCTCTATTCTTTCAAACTTGTTTATCTTAAACGAGCCTTCAATCGTAACAGTTGATGACTGAGTCCTAAATAAAATAACCTGATAATCTTAAATTTTAGTTTCAGCATTAGGATCTTTCAATAGTTGTTCTTGTGCCAGTAAATCAATTCTAACAGCCCCCATTCTATGTGCGCACGCTTTAACGGCGAGATGTCTACATATTGGGCCGTCTGTTCGAGTTTGTAACGGTAGCGTTAAATAAAACAGAGGTGACGAAACATTGTTTCTTAACCTTCTGCGTCTGCGAAGATAATCAACAATTTCACGTGGCGGTGCAAGCCCGTACGAGTAAGAAAACAAAAGACGTTGAGGTGTCACCGCGTATGCGACCCAATGAGTTCCAGGTCCTGTTGACAAATCCAGGTTAACAATTCCGGTTTTCCACGCGCTGGGAATCATCGACGCAAGTTCATCCCGCATGAAGACGCATCGGAAGTGCTTGATTAATTTTTCCATCGCGAGTAAATAAAACATGGTGAACGTCGATGCCACAACCGAAGACCTCTTTAGCTCCGAGTCGTCCCGGGTAGCCGAAGAGCTCTTCCGTTTTTTCTAGACGCTATGCGACCTTCCACTGCCTTTTTCAGAGCCATCCCGGATGCGGTTCCAAAGGCCCCAATCGCCGCGAGAAATAGAAATATTCCACCGCTCTTTTGCATTTGCGTCACCTCTAACCTGGACAACTTTATTGTAACTGAGGTGTTCTTTTGTTTGGTCCCCTTGAGCTGATTAAGTTGCGTTTGGGACAAATCCGGTCAGGTTTGTCGAAGAAAGTTTTAGTGTTGCCCCACACTCATTTCTTATTGCGCTTTTAATCTTCGAAAGCTGGTTTTGGCCAAGACTAACATTAACATCGTGGTATGACATTATACTTAATTGTGTTGTCTGAGAGAATCACAGCAATGCATCTGTACATGGCACCACCCGCATTTACACGTGCATTAAAGTGCATTTCGATCACGGACTGCCTCTATAGGTTTAGGTGTTCCAAGGAAAAGTAATAAATCGGGTACAATGTAGTAAGGTCTTTTGGGGAAATTTTAAGACCCGTGTCAACGTTTTCATGCCGATGCAGGTACGACCACACCTTGTGATATGCACGTGTGACATGATTGTTTTGGAAGAGAAGCAACATTTCTTCGGAGGGTTCCTGAAACGTTTTGAGTCTTTGCCGGTCACCAATGTGTTCCTCGTCAGATGTCTTTATTGATTGATTCAATATCGTAAGCGCCGTGGGAAGTCCAATAATATGCCAGCGTTTGATGAGTACACAAGCGAGTTATTAGCGTTGAGGCTTCCAAACGGTGTCGATAGGATATTAGGTCAACTGTAATACAGGCGCAATGATGCTAGTGCGATCTCGAGTGTGCGGAATTCCCCTGCGGCAATTGGTGTAGAGAAAACCACGTAGAATTCTCGTTTCGTTGACGAGATTGTAATCGTAGAGGTAACGCTTGGAGTTGTATTTGTAACGATACGCTGCATCACGGCATTGATTTCACGAAGAATAGGAAGCGTCTCAGAACTCATCATCTGTGTTGTATACATCATAGATGTCTCCAATGAGTTCGTGCATTAACGCGCGAAACGTCACCGGGTCCATGATGACGTTCGTAAGCAACCGCTCACAAATCGACGTGGCCTCGTTGGTGTCTTCTGGCTTGTTTTTGCCGACGCAAACCCACCGCACGAGTGTTTGCAGACAATCCACGAGTTCATTGACTTGTAGCTCGTCCACAGACACACATTTAGACCCTGCGGGTTTGACCAAGACCTTTTCCACATTTGGGTGGTTCCTGGGGGAGAGACTCCGGTAGGAAGTAATATTCTTCGTCATCCTCGGGAAGCACATCCTACTTGGGGGGGGGGGGGGAGAGATCCTCTTCAAAAACCCGACCTCAGTAGATTTTTTGGGAGACTTTTTTGTGTGTATGGAGAAAAGTTTTTCATTCTGTCTCAATCTTTCCTGCACCTCAGGAATTATAGAGACCAACTATCTTTTCAAAATTGTTCCACATAACATTACTACGGTATAGTTTTTAAAGTCCAGTCCACTCCCGGAATACCCATCCAGACCATTCATCGCGGATGTAACTCGGGTGCGTATCATCGGGTAGTTCATTCTACATCATAAAGTCTTTTAAGATTTTGGGATCTAGTACGTCAGCGGCAAACTTTAGCGGATTGTCAAAGATCATCTGCTGTGTCGGTTGATAACATTTTTGAATTTGTACATCCAACTTTGATTTGTACCCGGGTGGTTGTTCTTGTGGAAGATTTGCAATTGCCTCTCCGACATCCTCTTGTATTTCTTCCGCGACTTTCCTCACTTTTTCTGCGGTACGCACATGGGTTTAATCAGTGGTGCAGACGTTTGTTCGAAGCCCGCTGTGAGGTCTTCTGCAACATATATTTGACACGTTGGCGGGCATTTATGTAGTTGCGGAGAAGTTCCAGGTGTTTGCGGGCAGCTTTGCGGCGTCGGTCAGCAGTCTCTGCTATGGCATCGCTGATGGGTTTCGTCATTGCATATCTTAATCATGGTCATTAAAAGGTTTTGTCCAAAGCCGTGCGATACTTTTTCCGGGAGGCAGAGCCTCCCCCGGTGGCTTCAGGGTCAATCGTGAGGAAACTATACGGGTTCCAGGTGGCCTCCGCGAATATATTTCGAAACTCATCCCACAAAACGTCGGCGGAACACCAGGTCCAATGATTATTTGCAAGACCATGTGCGTCAACCCCACGAAATATCAACAACATGTTGCAGTTGTCCCGGATCACTTTGGGCACGTGTGAGTATTGTTGTGTTACATAGATCACGTCTGCGTTTTTATGGCGACATCTCGAAAACACTCTCGTGGGGTTGTCTTGCCGGTCCAGCATCACATCGTCATACACGACAAGATTCTTGCTTTCCGAGTCAAGGACGTCAACGGCGGTGGCTTCATCGAACTTGGAAAAGAACTCGATGGTGGACGAAGACGTCTCCGATGACTCAAGCACGCCCGCGAAATCTCTGAGTACGTTATAACACAGCTGATCGTCCGCCGATGGCACAATCACGTACAGCCGATCCCACGTCAACGATCCCATGATCCGATTCAACAACATTTTATGATTAGCATGCGAACCGAGTTTGGAAACACAGAACTATCAGTCCCATCGGGGTGCTTGGACGGCTGAGGCTTCGCCGACGCAGAGTCAATGACGGAAAAATCTTTGGCGGATTTTCTATTTCGAATCGACGCATTGGTAAATGTCGATTGTTGTATACTTATCATCATGCCTTCATATTGTGTGCGATGCCACACAAAAACACATGCCGCAAACCCAACTCGGTTTCGAACACATAATAACATAGCCACAATCGCGGGAACTTGCGTCCGGCGAAGAGCAAAGAAGTTCACGTTTATGAAGAAAAAAAAAACAAACAAACTCGTTGGTGGTATCGCTGCCGCGCTGACGAAACTCCCCGGGGTACCGTGGAGTAAATATCCTGGTGAAAACATATCTCTGGATAGAATTACTGTGGACCAGAAACATGGCTAGACATACGACCGCGCGATAACCGACCAGCGCCCGGAGAAGAACATGTAAACCGCGTCGATGCAGCATGTTACCGACACGATCTCGCGTTAAAGCATCACACGATATCTGTACGCGTCAACACGCCGACGTGGACCTCATCCTTGACTTGAATGCGATCGCCGGACCAGGTGTCGGAGAAAGACTCGTCAGATGGATTATCAAATTAGGCATGAAGGCCAAGATTGCACTTGGAAGCAAAGCTTCGACATAACAAACATGGACGCGAAACTGTCTGCGTTATACTACAGTCCACGCGGTTATTGGAAGGGCGAAGCAGCCGTTGGTAAGTTAGCGTGCGCGGCAAAAGTTACCCGCGGTGTCGCAAGAGCATGACTGGCCAAATAAGCAATTGTGCCAGATTTACCTGCCCGCGACAAGGAAATTTTCAGTGGATGGTTTGATGTGAGGACCTCCAACGGAGTTCAACAGGCTGATCGTTTGTTTCTCCCACACGATCGAGTACGTGCGCGTACATATAAATATGCACTAACTGTCGTAGATCTTGCCAGCAGATACAAGGAAACCGAACCGAACTATTGATGTTCAAAGATTCAACAAGTGTCGCAGACGCGTTCAAACAGTATATATGCACGTTAGCCACTAACATGGCTGCGATTTCTGCAGGTAAAGAAATTTTCGTAGCCGTTGCTGCGTTGTGGGCGAAACATCATGTGCGGGTTCTTTGTGGGCATGTCAACATATATCGCGACCAGGTCATTGTGGAACGATTCAACCCTACACTTGCGGAACGATTATTTGGGAACTAGTACGCGCAAGAATGTTTTATTCACGATCTGTCTCGAACGTGGGTGATGCGACTTCGACCGGTCATAGCCGCGTTCAATAATGAAATTACACGTGCGACGGGTATAAGACCCGCTGACGAGATACGGCAGAAAACCATTAGCCACCCGCGTTAGACTTGGTCGATGTCAATCTGGTTTGGTACCTGCATGCCCCAGGGGAGCTGGAAGGTAGACAACGTCATGCTACTGACCCGGTGTGGTTCGGCGATGCATTTATGATCTTGGACCGGATTGATATTTCTGGACAACCAACGCGCTTCGGTTCTCGCGAAGGAATGAGCGGCGAAGCCTCCTAGTAGAACATTCGTGCGAGAGGAATTGCAAGTCATTCCCGCGAATACACAATTACCACCAATATCTATGTTTAGATCTGCGCGTGCCCGTACGTATAAATGGTGATTCCATCAATGAAAATCCACCGCTTGGTGTCCAGCGGGGACAAACTCACCTTGGTGCAACGGTACACGCCCATGTGATGTTGCCGCGACCGAATGAGGTTTGCCGCGTGCGTGAATTCGTGCTGCTCGCGTAAACACTCCACGTACATGTCGTGCCGGAGATTCATTTGCACAGACACGCGTGGGAGTCCTTTGGCTTTATTAATGTTTTTGCTGGATCCTCACGATCTCCAATGAACTGGAAGTCCCTACCACAATCGAGTACATTTTGGGCCGCAGCTCCACGTATTCCGCGATGGGCTTGCCGGCGCAGTCGTCTTTGAATTTTCCCACGACTTTCTTGTTTTTGTTGCTAAACAGCGAATTGTCCTTCGGGTATTCACCGGTGTCAAATTTGCAGGCAAGCGACGCCGCGCCCATGTCTGCGTAGACGTCATTGGTGGTGATTTGCATCAGCAGCGAGTACCTATCCGATTACAGCATCTTGATGTTGTCACCATACCGCGGCTTGATCTTGTCGTAATAAAACTCGTAACTGAATAGCTTTGACATATTCAACACAGACGCGCCAACGTAGCTGGGTTTGGTCAACTTTGGCCGGGATTTCTCACTGTGTTCGGCGAGTCCGCCATCAACTATCTTGCGTGACTCGAATGCGGGGTCCGCAATAAGCCTGCGAAGTTTGTCTTGTTCACTGTCTCGGACAAGATTGACGCGGATTCGTTTTCGCAGATACTCCATAGTTTTCACGAACACGGCATTGTTCATCAGCTTGAAGAAGTCTTTCTTGAACTCTTTCGTGGCGGCCGTTCACCGATCTATATTCATCTGGATGTACAAAACCATCCACGTGCGCTGACGAGACAGGATCATCCGATGGACTCGCAGCACACGTATCTCCAACCACAGATACAACTGCAAGTTTCGTACATGAACGACATCGTTGAGTTTTCGGCGCAGGTTCGGAACCAGCTTAGTGCATTCCGTGAACTTAAGCCCGGAATCATCCACGAGCGCACACTAGTACGGGGACAACCACTCGCGGGGCACCGAAAGCGCTTCTGGGGCTACTGGATAATCATTGTGGGCGTGGTGAAGCTCGTCCGGGAACTCCAGGTCAACCTCGAAGAAGTATTCGACGTCACTGTTGCTGTCGTACTCTCGTATGTGTTTGTGTATATTTGCATTCGCAGGATTGATCCACTGAAATTCGCCTATGGGCATTGGTTGTATCATCGCCCATAATTACAGGTTTGTTTTGTGCATGTACATGATGTAACTATTTGGGGCGGAGGGTCGTATCCGTCCAGGAGCGGGTTGTTCGCGCGAGCGTAGGATGACTCGCCATGGAAACCCGGCCGCGAATACCACGTTCGATAGACAAATGTTGATCGATGTCAGTGAACAGTTCCAACTTGATCTTGGTTTTCGATAGCAGTGCATCCCAGGCCATTCCTGGCTACGAGAAGTAGTGTGCGGAATCGGTTTTGTACACACACATGAAAAGTCTCAAAGACATCCGGGAGGAGTAACATATCCGTGTGCAAATACAGATCGTTGTAGTCACCGAGATTTCTACAACCAAAAACCGACCAGACGTTGTTTGCGTTTGCGTAGTTGTCCGTTGAAATGCCTTCGCAGGACAGTGATGAATAGAAGGCATTAATCGGTGGCAACTGAGTTTCAGAAAACTTCTTCGTGTCGCTCATATACTCGTACGGATAGATTCCTGTGCGATATATTCCTCCCGCCGCAAGGTTGCTCACGAGTTTGTCCAAGCTGGAATTGAGAAACTGCAGCGAGTCAATAAACTGCAGCTGGCCTAGCCGAAATGTCATGTTTTCTTCTACGTTGTTGAGAATGACATTTATTGGTGCATTCGATGCTGTTGCGACTCCTTGGATGATCAAGTGGTCATCGTACCCGCGCAGGTTATGAAGCACTGATTGACTGATCATGAATTAGCGTCGCGTTCGGCCCTTCGGATATATGCGACGAGTTAAAATTGTTTGTGCGCACAGCTCACTATTCAATTATTTGTGATGTTGTTACACACAATCTCCGTTCAAGGCCAAGTTTGACAAGGGTCTGTCCAGAGGTGCAAAGAGGCAGAGGAATCATAAATTGATACGCCAATTATGTACTTTTAATCATATTCTGGCCAGTTGTCTAAGTCGGGCCGTCCCTAACGGCCAATTATGTGTTCGCCACATATTTTATTTATAGTAATCTATCTAGTTAAAATTTTACTTGTTTCATTCAAGTTTAGAATTATGTGTACCGAGTGTACTTAATGTGTTAAAAACAATAAACCAATCCGGGGTATAAGTTACCCTTGGATAATTTAGGGATCTTATGTATTATTTCCCCAAATTCACAGTAGTGTTATTAGACGGTGGCTCAAAAAAGGTCAAATTTGTAATTTAGGAAGTTGTAATTAAAAGGAGTTTTCAAATGCCAAATGGAAAACCCCATTCAGAGCAGCCGGTCCCTGGTGACTTCTCGTAGGGATGGGTAAGGTGCGAACGAACGCTCGGCTCTCTTCAATGGTCAGCACCGCACTCTAGGTTTCAGTTTTCGTCTCCAGGTTTTGCTGCTCTGCTCTCCAGCCCTCCTATTGCTTCTCCCTCCTCCCACTGTGCCCCTGCTGGTAGCTCGCTGTAAATGTTCAGGCATTCAAAGTCCGTGTAAATCACATACAGGGCCTTCATCTTCCGTTGCACCGCGGTGAATTCCAAAATTTTCTTGCCGGGTTCTGGTATGATCGTACGCTGTGGCTTCTCGCTGACTCGCCCGCAGTAAAAGTCACGGCCGTCAAGCAAATGTTGCGTTCTGAATAAATGCATGCAGCTTCGAAACGGACACTTTTTCGTTTTATGCTTGCTGTGCCGATAAACTATTGGGGGAAAATCTTTTATCCACACTTAATGGTACCGCGCCCCTGGGCCATCCATTTTGCTGAACAATAACGGATCAACCTCAGTCCTCCCCCATGAATATTTGATTTGTGCGTGTGGGGATAATTCAATCAGCTGAAGGCCGTTGTTCTAAGCGATACCAGGGTTAGGTTCTTCAACCTTTTTGAGTATGAGCTTAGAAACATGTACAGGGCATTCTGTTACCAAACTTGAGTTCACCCATGTGCTGTCGGGGTTAGTCTGTTTTATCGCCTGCGGGATGCAGCGCGGACAAGATCGCCCATTCAAAAAACCGGTTGTCGTTGCTTTTCATGCTTATCGCTGCTCGCCGCGGAATACACGTTGGCGTTGGAATATAACTCGACCAGCGGAAAGGTTAGTACAGGGAAAGCTTAGCATGAACTTCCACGCATCTGGCAATATACCACCATGAACCCGCTCGGGTGTAATATTCATTCTAACCTAGGATTGTTTCAAAACCTTCTTCGATTTCGTCCTTGATGGCCTCGGTGTCTTTGCGGTTCAAGATCACACGGGCACCACTCTAAAACTACCCGCGTGCGAATTTGGTTCCTATGGGGCCTTTGGTGGAGGAAATCGGTATGAAAAAACAGACCGCAACCTGAACAATGTTCACACTGAACCCGGGCGTGGACGTGAGTGGTGTTGCGCACGCGTGCTGCAATGTTGATATGATACCCGGATTCATGTTCGAGAGAAGCTTCTTAGAGTCATTGCCTGGTTTGTATGTGTGTGGGATGATTGTCTGGTAATTTTCGAAATCACCAACGCACCTGTGCAACTTAAACTCGGGGACTTGGATTCGTTGGGGAACATAAACGCCAGTCTGGGCGGCAGTGGTAGCTGCGATATGAAGGCGGTTTTATTCATTAGCGACCACGCGCATTATTTCAGCCCTGGGTGGCCCGTGAACGAATTTTGATACGTAACTACTCTGCTGTTGCCCGAAGCTGCTTGACAATCAACTGTGGTTCATCCGGGGGAAGTCCTAACATTACAAGTATGCCAGATTTTACTGCACCTCTCGGTAACCTTATTCCGTGGTCTCGCGCGAATTGTCTGAGCTCATTCACGGTAGACATGCTCACATAATAAAAACATTATCTAATTGTTTGTTCGGTCAATGAATTTGTGTAATATTATTTTCAATTTGCCAGGATCAGAAAACGCAATCGCCTCAGACCTGGATATTATTTGATCCACTACTGTGTTTTTTTCGACGGCGTTAACATCGACGACATCGTTTGGCATTTTACTCAACGGTATCGATGTTTTCCACATTTGCGTTGGTGAGTCTTTGTTGGCGCGGGCGATAATACTCGCGAACAGATCCGCATTGCCGGCATAGTTGATTACGCGACTTGACACCGATGCCACATCGCAGGCATGGTCGAGCGCCTGTGCCAACACGTAACGTGAGTGATTTACAGTACTCATAATGGCACGTTCTACCTCAAAGTTCATATTTTCCAAGGCATAGACCTTTGCATTTGTTACGTCCCTGTGCCATTGAACTTTCTATATACATAAGGATTCTTTAATATGCAGTACTGTGTATATATTTTCTCGATTCATGGTGTCTCTAGCCAAAACCGGCGCGTTACCACATTATGCTGCACTGGATGGTATACAATGTTATGCCATTCATTAACCACAAAAGAAGTTGCATCACTGATGGTGACGTTAAAAGGCAGAGTAGCGTCTCGCAAGCAAGCTATTTTGCTATGAGGCAGATTCCGCAGCTTGGTATCAAATCGCTCTTCCTGTGTGAATAAAGTTTCTTCAAGCGGGTATTTGGCGAAATCCCTGCGCACTTACCGCTGAGATAATGCATCACACCAACTCGAAACTGGCCAGCGCTGGTTTTGAACTTGTAATTCCCTAGGATTATCGTGCTATACCCGAGTATTGACCGTACGGGTTCTGTGTCTTTGCACTGAAATAACTCTTTACAGAAATCCCGCCATTTCACCGGGCTGCGTATCATTTCCTATATATTCTTTGTTACCACAAAAGAATTCATTGTTGTGCACACGTGTGAGGGTCATTGGCGTTTCTATATATTATGCTGAAAGCATTTCTCTAATTAATTTGTCTTTGACAATGATCTCTGTCGTCGCTGTCTTCACTGGTCATTTTGATGTCATCGCTGTCTCCACTGGTCATTTCGGTGTCGTCGTCGTGTTCACTGGCCATTTCGATGTCGTCTTTGGGCGGCTCGGTCAAGGTCAATTTTCTTGTACAATATCATACAATGACTTTTAAAGCTTTTTATATTCGTCACCGAGTGTTATTCTAACACAATTCCTAATCTGGTTAATTTTTCAATGTGCTCCAGGTAGGTATTTGAAAAATCATACACCACCTTTTGAGCGTCTTTGATAAAGCGATATGATGCATTCAGGCTAAAAAGAGATTTGACTTTTTCTGTTACTGCACAAACACACACTGCGCAGGGAATTAAATTCCCCCATCAGCCACAGATGCAAATTCTCTCACAAAACTATATCGTCATACGACAGTGCTTTTGACATTGTATATATATATATAGTCGCTGCGATTATTTAATATATTTTTCTGACATAAAAGGAACCAGTCTCTGCTCGGAATGGTATATCATTGAGCAAAGACACACTGCTGTCATGCTTGTTATACTGCATACAAGCCAGTAGAATGCTGTTCTAAAAATAAACGCTACAGACAGAGCTTATCAGAAACAACACTGGGGCTTGTAAGGGGAAAGCCCGCAAAGCGGTCTCACACATAGCGGTCGCGGGTTCTGAGGCCGCGTTTGGGGTAGCGAAACATACGTCCGTGTTTGTGTGCGCGCGCGCGTGTACTCCGCAGGGGTACACGTGCTTGTTTGTGTGCGCGCGTGCGTGTGGGGTTTCGTCTGGGGTTGATTTGGCAATCGTGCGGATTTTGATTTTAAAAACCCGTTGGGTTTGTGTGATTGTAATGTAACCCACTTTGCGACCCATAGTTATCCCGCGAGCTGTATCCATGTATGGCGCGGCGGTTTGGTTTAGACGGATTTCGAAACCGCGCGGGTTCAAATGTTTTTTTTTTTTTAACCCCTTCTCGCGCGTGCGCGTGCACGCCAGGTTTTCGTTCGCATTTCACTCGCTTTGCCGCGGGGGCACACGTGAGTGTGTGTGTGGGATTTCGTCTGGAGTTGATTTGGAAATCGTGCGGATTTAGGTTTTAGAAACAAGTTCGCACGCGTGTTTGTGTGCGCCGGACAATCGTGCGCGTTGCACTCGCATTTGCCGCGGGGGTAAAGTCCGGGGGGGGGGGGGGCGGTAGAATGCTCGAAGCCAGGTCGGTAATAGAATCTCAAATCTCCAGATTACCACTACTCCGTCACCTAGCAGACTTCCACTACATATCGATATCGCTATCACGTACGCGCTAGTATAATGGCTGCACGAATCAAATTATTTCGATGATTGAAAGAGTTTCAAGACGTTCATAGCAGATAAGTCGAATGACACATGTTCGTCCAAAAGAAACCATTACTTAACAGCGGTAAGAGATCCATCCCATATGGACACGATCTGCATTTAAATGTGAAAACTGACACGATAATTTCCAGTCATACACCATTAACTAAATGTGCAATCATATGTAACAAATTCAGAAAGCACAATGATGTATTCCATATATTCGATCGATCGGATTTCCTAATAAGTTCTTCTCCAATTTGTTCGTTAATCACTACGAACAGGGAAATATGTTATTTCTATTAGATCACATCATTCATGTGAAATAAAGTTGGATACGTAACAATTACAGTCAACTCTCGATGCAACGGCATTCACAACAACTGAATATTTGGGTTCCGACATAAAAGTAATGGCAACAAACGTGTTCAGTCATGGGAACAAACCTGTTCAGTCAGGGGAACAATCGTGTTCAATGTTCAAATTGATCTTTATAACAGAATATTCAGTTTCTGACTCCGACAGCTATTTCCAGATAACCAACATGCATATTTCTTTTCGGATCTTGTTCTTACCTCGACATTGTCATTCTTTGAGATTTTACTTTTACCTGGAACATGTTAAAGGATAATATGTTAACATTTTATTTGTAATACATGTTAAAGGATAATATGTTAACATTTTATTTGTAATACATGTTAAAGGATAATATGTTAACATTTTATTTGTAATACATGTTAAAGGATAATATGTTAACATTTTATTTGTAATAAAATGGGTTTTTGGATGAGGTAAATATGTATCAGATATGACAAAATAATTACGATAATATTAAATATGAAGAATAGATTTACACTTCTGAATCATTCTACTGATAACAATTAGACAAGGACGATAACTCCTTAAATTAAATGCATAATCAATACAATGACGATTCATTCTGTAAATTAAAAGGATAATAAATAATAAGACAAAGACGATAACTCCTTAAGTTAAATGCGTAATGGCTCCGCTCTACAGTTTCGAAATTTGCACCGAATTTGATTATTTAAAAAAAAAAAATGTTTCGCATATTTTCCTCACTGGTAATCCTGGTTACTTAAAGAATACCTCGTATATATTAGGTAATGTTAAAAAAAAAACACTTGGAATTTCCTTTATTTTGGTGTAGCTTGAAACACAACCGGAACGTTTCCTAGAGTAAATTTTCTTAATAGTTTGATATTTAAAATATACCCTGGAAACGCTTACAAGTGCTTCCAATTCAGATGTGCATCTCTCAAAAGACTGCTAACTCCGCTTGTCATTATCACTTCCTAGACTTCATAGATAAATTGAAGAAAACAATATTAAACAACTAGCCGATAACTTTTTACAAATAATTTGTCTGTATTTTATAATTCATTTATTACACTTTCAGAAGCAAGTTTTGTCTACTCTGGCAAAGTTAATTTTTCCAGTTTTAAGAAGTACTAAGTTTAGCGTACTTTTCAGTAGTTCAAGCCCATTTCTCGAGCACATGGGAGCAGTAATTTTGATCAGCTGTCTGCTTTATACGGCGCGTTGTTTCCCAAATACCACATATAAAGAAATTTCAGTCACAGTACATAAAAGTAGTATAGAGTTATGTCAACTTTCTCTCCACTGTACTTGTTGCAAGTGCACACAGCTTCATCTTATAGGCCTTTTCGATAACCGATTTATCTCCCTTGAGAGGGAAACTCTTCAGAGCCGACTATGACTTCCGGGAACTATGCAATCAACTATGGCGTTCATGGATGAAGGAATCTTTGAAGCGTGTGACTTTTGTTTAGTATAATTGGATTACGCATATAAAGACAATTCTTCAAAAGGTAGGTTCATATGATATATGGTTAAATAATAGAAATGATAACATTAGTGTGATAAGGAATTATATTAAAACCGTCCTCTGTGATCAACACAAACAAGATTGGTTATCTGTTGTAGAAAAATAGTCAGAGAAGGACAAAATTGTACAATTTATAAACGGGTATCCAATTGGAAGAATATTTAATCAAATTTGCTAAAAAGTGTACTTACCAATATTGAAGTTTCGGACGTCAAGCCATAAATTACCCGTTGAAACTGGTCGAAAAAATAGAATTCCATATGAAGAAAGAAAATGTATGAAATGTCAAAGTAATGTTTCGAGTAATGAATTCCATTACCTCTTTGAGTGTGAATTCTTCAGGGAGGCTAGACTGAATTTGATTAAGAAATAATTTTACATACGACCGAATACTTTGAAATATCAACATTTAATGAGAAAAAAGAATAAAATACTAGTGAAAAATAAGGCATATTTGTAAGCAAAATTATGAACGTTGACGGGCCAAGTGGGGCATGTGTACTGAGTGGATAAAAGAGTTCCAGTTCAAGGGGAGTAACCTAGTTTCCGAAAAGTCCTATACCTGAGCGGAACCAATCTTTACAACGATTAAACAAGGACAATAACTGTTCTAAATTAAAAGGATAATAACCACAACGACAAGATAATAAAGACAGATCTTATAAATTGAAAGCATAATCTGTACAACGATAAGACAAGGACGACAACTCCTCTAAATTTAATATTTATCTTAAGAATGGCATATTCATTGCGACAAAATGGCTGGCACCGAACTTACTAAGATCTATTTTTTTACTAATGATAAATGATGTGCCTATCTTTTTAACGAATATTTGTTATCTGTACATACGAAAATAGACGGTGAAGTCATCAAATGAAATGACAGACACGATGTTTATAATAAGTTGACTCGAAAAACACTCTTTGGGGAATTATTGTGTAAAGCCGTAAGTCAAATTGTTACATTCCCCAAGAAAATGGGTCCTCTATGAACTCTGTGATCAATGAAAAATCTTTTCTTTGCATGTCCAGGAGATTCACAAAAGATATCTCCAGCAATACGGTTAAATGGTCGTATAAGTTAAAACTTGATTTTAGTTTTCTATGTCATTGTTTTCGTACCTTCATCTACATTGCAAATTACTTTTGCGATGAAAGTATTTGTGCGGGATAATAGAACAGCAATTCACTCAATACAGAATCATAAATACGTCCAATATTTTTTCGTTCATGATTTATCTTCACCGGACTGACTTCATGTGCTATCTTAAGTAACCATCTTATATTCGAAATCACGAGTTAAAAGCCCAGGACGAAATTATGATAACATATTTAGATGAATAAATAGGACTCTTTTTCATCCAATTGACTGAATCAAAGAAACTGTACGCACAATCTCACGTGGCCATTCTTTGTCACAGGCATTTGGATCACTTTAGTCTTTTCTGCATTAGCTTTAAACCACAGCCGATTGAAACACGTGACCATTCTTTGTCACAGGCGCTTGGATCACTTTATTTTTTCTGCATTAGCTTTAAACCTCAGCCCATTAAAACAATTGGCCAAAGAGTCTGAAGAAATCAGAGCCACTGAGCCAGGATAACGAGCTGAGATCACTAGCTGCTACTTACGTGCCTTGGATACGCTAATCGTTTCAATGAAGTATTGCTAATAACGAAGGTACATGTATATGCAAAAAATATAGCGGCGTCCCATTCGAAGCAAGCTTTTGCCTGTAGTTTTACTATAAATAAAGTTTTACGTGCAAGATGTAGTGCATCAAGTACTGTGACTGGTAATCTGTTTATCTTGGCTGGTTTACTCGACTGATTGGCTCTGTTTTCGTCAAACAATTCGAACAATTTGTTGTGATTGGCTCAAACATAAAGGCTGAAGTATGGAGCATGCCCATGACGTAGGAAGGTGAGAATGACTGAGTACAAACATATTTTGCAGTTGTTTTTTTTTTTTTGTTTGTTTGTTTGTTTCTTTGCAATTCAGTAGGTTTGCTTTTTTTTACGCACAACATAATCCATGTCCTACTTCAATATGTTTTTCACTGTCTCACGGCAAAGTAGGCGTGACGTAATGAAGAATATTATTCTATTAGTGCTTTCTCCCTAGGGAACTGATCTTCTATAGTGTTTGGTGGAGTATAGTGTCCGAACGGAAGGTGAGACAACACAGACAATACTGTAGGAGGGCACAGGTACAGAGGCGGATATGAACATTTTCACACTACCATGCCATGCCATGCTATGCTATGCAATACTATACCATAACATACAGCCTCGTACCGTACTATACTATACTATACTATACTATACTATACTATACTATACTATACTATACTATACTATACTATACTATACTATACTATACTATACTATACTATACTATACTGTACTGTACTGTACTGTACTGTACTGTACTGTACTGTACTGTACTGTACTGTACTGTACTGTACTGTACTGTACCGTACCGTACCGTACCGTACCGCACCGCACCGTACCGTATCGTATCGTACCGTACCGTACTTTACTATACTATACTATACTATACTATACTATACTATACTATACTATACTATACTATACTATACTATACTATACTATACTATACTATACTATACTATACTATACTGTACTGTACTGTACTGTACTGTACTGTACTGTACTGTACTGTACTGTACTGTACTGTACTGTACTGTACTGTACTGTACTGTACTGTACTGTACTATACTATACTATACTATACTATACTATACTATACTATACTATACTATACTATACTATACTATACTATACTATACTATACTATACTATACTATACTATACTATACTATACAGACAGACAGCAAACGTCATTATCAACATACGTATGTTCGTCCCTAGAAACATAAGTAAATAAACACATACATACATAGGTACGATCTAGTTACGCTGGTTAGTACGTGTTCTCATATACTTAGACCGCTGCAGTTTCTTCCTGGCTAGGGATAATTTACTTTGCACTGCCCCGTGAGGAATGATTTCAGGCATTTGCAACCGCGACAGACTCCCTTATTAGGGAAAAAGGCTACATTGTCATTCCTTAACGGGCAAGTGTAAGCATGCGTCGTCGTCATCAATATTTACTTCCTCGATCTGAAATTATTATAAAGTAAAAAACTAGAAAGATATCAGATACATTTGTGCATGGAATACTGAGACAAACTATGAGATGCTGATCAAAAAATACAAACCTAAAGGTCGTCTCAATCTAATAAAAAATACAAACCTAAAGGACGTCTCAATCAATTTACATAACAACATACCTCATTAAATACCTACTTGAATTATCAGACTCATGGAATACACCATTGTCATTTCTCTGCACAATACTGGAAACACATATCATAGGAAACATTAATAAGTATACAAATATAAGTGTACAGAGGAGGCATTGCTTATTCAGTTCGAAAGTATACAAATATAAGTATACAGAGGAGGCATTGCTTACTCAGTTCGAAAGGATACAAATATAAGTATACAGAGGAGGCATTGCTTATTCAGTTCGAAAGCATACAAATATAAGTATACAGAGGAGGCATTACTTATTCAGTTCGATAGTATACAAATATAAGTATACAGAGGAGGCAATGCTTATTCAGTTCGATAGTATACAAATATAAGTATATAGAGGAGGCATTGCTTATTCAGTTCGATAGTATACAAATATAAGTATACAGAGAAGGCATTGCTTATTCAGTTCGAAAGCATACAAATATAAGTATACAGAGGAGGCATTGCTTATTCAGTTCGAAAGCATACAAATATAAGTATACAGAGGAGGCAATGCTTATTCAGTTCTAAAGCATACAAATATAAGTATACAGAGGAGTCATTGCTTATTCAGTTCGAAAGCATACAAATATAAGTATACAGAAGAGGCATTGCTTATTCAGTTCGAAAGTATACAAATATAAGTTTACAGGTGAGGCATTGCTTATTCAGTTCGAAAGTATACAAATATAAGTATACAGAGGAGGCATTGCTTATTCAGTTCGATAGTATACAAATATAAGTATACAGAGGAGGCATTACTTATTCAGTTCGATAGTATACAAATATAAGTATACAGAGGAGGCATTGCTTATTCAGTTCGATAGTATACAAATATAAGTATACAGAGAAGGCATTGCTTATTCAGTTCGATAGTATACAAATATAAGTATACAGAGGAGGCATTGCTTATTCAGTTCGATAGTATACAAATATAAGTATACAGAGGAGGCATTACTTATTCAGTTCGATAGTATACAAATATAAGTATACAGAGGAGGCATTACTTATTCAGTTCGAAAGTATACAAATATAAGTATACAGAGGAGGCATTGCTTATTCAGTTCGATAGTATACAAATATAAGTATACAGAGGAGGCATTGCTTATTCAGTTCGATAGTATACAAATATAAGTATACAGAGGAGGCATTACTTATTCAGTTCGATAGTATACAAATATAAGTATACAGAGGAGTCATTGCTTATTCAGTTCGATAGTATACAAATATAAGTATACAGAGGAGGCAATGCTTATTCAGTTCGATAGTATACAAATATAAGTATACAGAGGAGTCATTGCTTATTCAGTTCGATAGTATACAAATATAAGTATACAGAGGAGGCATTGCTTATTCAGTTCGAAAGCATACCAATGTAAGATCGGCTATATAAAAGGTCAAAGGTCACAATTTTGTACTGTGTAACTGGAGAGGATACAAAGTCTAACCGTCGCTGTCGAAAACTGAACCCGGTTAGTCTGTCTCACATTTAGGCCCACAAACCACTAGACTAAAAAGGTCCGGACCAGCTAGGCTGGTTAGTAGGTGACCCCATATTCTTAGACGGCTACAACAATGACAGTTTCTTCCTGGAATTGGATAATTTATCTTGCATTATCCGGTAACATGGACAGACTGTCTTATTAGGGTAAATGGCAGTATGTCCATTTATAACCGGGTAAGTGTCCGTTAAAGGTAGAACTCCCACTAAAACGAGTACTGCATATACTCGCGTATAAGTCGGGTCCAACTGCAAACATAGACCCTGATCTGCCGTCGCATTATGCATTGACAGATCAGGATCTATGTTGGTTGTTCTACTGATTAGTCCTAAAAAGCTACATAGACTCAGATCTCCCGGCGCATTATGAGACGGAAGATCTGGGTCTGTGCAGTTTGCAGTTGGATCTGAGTATATACGGTATATACATGACATCGACTATAATGTCGAAAACAAGAGATTTCATGAAAAAGATCATTATCTTCCGTTTACATGATGAATACATTGTTTTACTTTATACAGCAAGTATTACGGTAACTACCATTAATAGTCAAAATTATACTAGTAGTGACTTCAGTATTGTCAAGCATCACTGTACATACCTGATAATATGTATTTATGTGCATACTTTGTCAAATTAGCATACATTGAAGTTTAATGTTAGATATCTAATGAAAACTGAAATATTTATAGTTAAAAGCTTTATTGCAAGCTGGTAATGTAGTCTTCGTATATTTTAACAAAATAAATACCGCACCAGCCATAATAAAATGTTTGTATTCTATCATATCTGCAAACTCAAACACTTTTATGACCCCTAACAAGTCATGTGGCGTACATTGATCTTGCATTTCATTGTGTTGGACAGAAAGTTTTGATATTAAAAGTATCTATTGCAGAACACCAGGTTGTGTTTATTATTTCCATTTTTTTTACGGACTTATAAAGTCTTCGAAGCTTTGTATATGTTGCTGGATGTAATTTGGTGCGCTCATTCTCATAAACCTACCACTGAAAAAAAAAACAACAACGCAACCCTCCATTTGCCGCACGCCTTGTTAACTTTAGACTGATTATTAAGGTTAGATGTCAAAGCCGGATTACTGCAGTAAAGGCTGTTAATCCGATATCAGATGTGTCAATCATTAAACAGAAATAATAATTCATTTATGTAGACAAGAAAGAAAAAGAAGATAGAACACTTACATGTCTTATATCACGTTTAATTAGGAATGATTTTGAATATAACAACATTAACATGTAGTGAGCCTTTAATATATGTCTTTCTTATGGAGAATAGTATTCCCCAGATACTCCTAGATTAACCAACTTTATAAAAAAAATACCACTATGCCATACGGTATCCAATGCCTTTATCACATCCAGGAAGGCGACGAATGCTTTTGTTCCAAATTTTCATATATCGTTTCGTAGAGATTAAATGAATCGGTTAAACAAGTGAGTACTTTCTGGAGTCTAAGTTGTTGCCTGTTTCGAAATTCTAACACACTTCCTTTAATCTATGACTGTAGTTTTTCATAAATCGCTTTCTAGGAATAAGAGACACGGTTATCCAGCTATCTGGATTATATCGCGGTTTACGATTACCTTTATCGTTAGGAGCAATTAATCCACGCTTTCGCAAATTTGAGATATGTTCGATTTCGAAAAATGGTGTTAAATAATATGGTCTGTGCTTGCAAGCGTTTTCTGCCTCCAAAAATATGTTCATTTTAGTCACCATCCTTACCTGGCGCTATAAGTAATTTAAGTTGTTTTACTTTCTTTCTGTTTTTTGTTTTCTATCTCTTGTAATATGATATGTACCCTGTAGATGTATACATATTTGAAATTACTTTCATTTATGAAATCATCTTCATTGCCAATACAGAGATCATCATGCAACCTCCAAAACGTTATTGGAGCAGGTATATGCTGTTTCTTGACGTGAACTATGAAATTTGCCATCATAAATATCAAAACAAATGTTGGAATTGTTACCGCGTTTCTTTCTCTTGAGACACCAACGCAGGAGACTATAACACTCAGCTGCTATATCTATTTCTTCAAATTATCGTTTCTCCAAAATCTCATCTGGCTTTGTTTCTTAAATTTGGTTTTAAATAAGTCTTTTGCAATCTTCTACATCGATATAGCTTTCATGAGTCATTCCGTGTGGCCGACATTGAGCTATCCATTTGCGCCTTCGATTCCTCGCTAAGGAATGGGTTCTTTTGACATCTGCGTGCCAGGAGGATTTGGTATAAATGTTATATCTCTTTAATTGCATTTTAACTTGAGCGGCTTTTATCATAGAATTCACACTCATCGCCTGACGATTTTGTGTATTGTCTAATGCTCTAGGATGCATGGTTTTAATTCCAGTGAGATATACATCTGACGTAGAGTTGGTATTCAATAAGTTCTTCAACCGACGCTTTATGCCACGAAGGAAATGAAGGTGTCCATGGAATTGTTAGGACTCAAAATATATGATTATAGTCCGAAGCTATACACGTAGCTAAGGTTTTGTAAAACTGCGCAATCGTGTACTTCATTAACACACCTGTTTCTCCGATACAAATATCACGGAAAGGCACAAAGAACATGGAAACAAGATGAGAAGAAGTGTATTGGGTGGGTAGATATTTATAGATTTCTATCTATGTACGAATGCAGTTTTAAGAAGATGAAAATTAAGGGTAATAAATCATGAAATGGTTCCAAATATTATGTCAAACGAGATGAATCGCAGAACTACTATGTGTTTTGTACTGATGGTAGTAATATTGCAAAATAATCACTTTTTATGTTGATTTTACTAGTCGTTTTGTATAGTCCAGTGTGTCCCTGATCGAAATGCAGAACGTTATTTTTAATAAACAGCTAGATGCTATACAAATCAGGCTTTAAAAAGGCCGGGGTCAAAATCTTCGGCCACAAATGACCACGGCCAAATTTTTCGATGTGGATCAAAGACCACAGAAAAAGGATACGATAAATTGAAAACGCATTTGCATTTTAATAAGTTAAATGTGACTACTTGCCGTCAATAAGCGATGCCATATTTCTTGTATTACTCCGCACAATATTTTGATGTAGTCACCTTGATCTTGGGGCTTAAATTTACAAACAGGTATTTAATTTACAATGTACAATGCATTTGACGATCAATGGTTCTCTTTTAAAGACTAATATAGGTATACGTCACAAAATGCACATCTTAATTTAACTGTTAGCTATTTAGAGATAAAACGTTACTGTTATGGAGAATAAACGTCAAAGGTACACAACCTGTGCATTATTTTCACAATATACCCAAGTGGAACATGAACACAGCGCACTGCTGTGCGGAAATCAAGGTCTCACACATTTACTCAGTGCTAAAACGAAAAAACGCGTACATACACGCGAACGTTCAATATCATTTTTATGTACTTTATAGTACATGGCGAGGAGTTGCGGTCGTCCAGAGGTAAAGGTCTTGCATGTATAGTCAGAAGTTTCAAACTATCAACAATTTCAGAACCACGTGGTATTTTGGTTGTGTCCTCAGACAAGCCGTTTGAATCTCTTTATTACCTCAGTCGGACGAGGACGGTTAACATGGAGGTCCCTTGTTTTGGTGGGAACTGGGTGATACATCGAACATTGGTAAGGGACTTTGTATCTAACATAATATAAGTGAGTGAGTTAGCTGGGATTTACGACCCACCAACACGCTGCACCAAAATGAAAGTACTTTAGTTGGTTCGAGACTCCTATATATAAATGTGGTTCACGTGTTATTGATTGTTAAAACACTTTTATAAATCAATAATTGTATCTTTCTGATTGTATACGGTGGATTTAATTGCTGATGAAACATGACTATCAATTTGGTACTTTCTCTTCTTTACTTTCTTCTGCATCGATGCCTGTAGTCTCATGATCGTTGCTTGTAGTCTCATGGTCGTCGCCTGTGGTCCCATGGTCGTTGCCTGTAGTCTCATGGTCGTTGCCTTTAGTTTCACGGTCGTTGCCTGTAGTCTCATGGTCGTTGCCTGTAGTCTCATGGTCGTTGCCTGTAGTCTCATATTCGTTTCCTGTAGTCTCATGGTCGATGCCTGTAGTCTCATGGTCGTTTCCTTTTGATGTCAAGTTTTCAAATTCAAGATGGCGACGACAATCCTTGATTTGTGTTGGTGCATTTACTTAATTACTTTTTGAACGATCATTTATTATGAAAACTAGATTTGCATGAGCCACAATGCATTGTCCTTTAATAGCAAGGGATAAAAGCACAATTTCATTATGAAGTTTTGTCTGATACCTTAGTTTACCAGTGGCTTCGTTGAGAACCAGCTATCGATAATTTTAAAGGTCTTTTAGTGCTGAACTAAATATGTCAACTTCTCTCTTTTAATTCTACAAAAAAAAAAGAGCACAGAATGGTTTCATTGCACTGAAGGGGTAAAACTTCGTATAAGCAACAATAAAATTGCGTAACTTTTAGCGCAGACTTGTTGGAACGAGATTAGAGAAAATTTATCTCTTAGTGTCATTGTGCCGTAAAATTAGTTAAATCATTGACACTACACATACATTTTAGAAACATAGTAGGAAAACACATTATTTAGATTGTAAGCAAAATTAATATCTATCGAATTTATATTTTGAAACATTCAAATGATTATACAAATAAATTCTGAAGTAGATTTTAACTTCGTGTATATAGTATCCACTGTAGAGTAAATCTCGGTCATTGAGTGTATCTTAGTCCGTGGTAATTTGTGACCGTGGTAATTTGTGACCGAAGATTTAGATCCCCTCTTTATTAAGGTCGTAATCTTATAGCATGTAGTTGTTCATTAACAGTAACGTTCTGCAATTCAATCAAGAACACACCGGACTACACAAAAAATCTGGTAAAATTAACATAAAAAGATTGTTAATTGCAATATTACCAAGAAACGTACGAATCACATGGCAATTTTGCTATTCGGCCAGTTTCACAAAATATTTGGAACCGTTTCATGAAGTGTTCAAAGAAGATTTTCATATAGAAATGTGCAGTAGCGAACGGATTATTAACCGTAATCTTCATCTTCTTAAAACGGCCTTCGTACATAGATACAAATCGATAAATATCTACCCACCCAATTCATTTCTACTCATTCTTTTTATCCGTGTTATTTGTTCCTTTCCGTGATATTTGTAACGGATAAACGGGCGTGATCAATAATGTATTTGCTTATCAGTGTAAAATCCAGTGTTGATTGGATTGGCTCAAATGTATAAACAGCTCCTCCATCCAGGCCCGCCGACATAAATTCCGGGCCCCTGGGCAGAGCAGTCAATGGCCCCAAAACTAGCTTAATTTTTTGTATATAAAAATCTGTGCACAATTTTGCATATAAAACCTGTAGTAATTTACCATAACTTAGACTCTTGCAAGGAACACATTTTAATATTTACTGCAAAGATTAATTTTTGTTTTTATAACTGAGTTGACGGCGGTCCCATAGAAATTGCCGGGCCCCTGGACAATGCCCCCCTCCCCCCCCCCTGCACCCCCAACCGCCTCTCGGCGGGCCTGCCTCAATCAGAACACGCACTGACCCTTCCGCCTATGATCGGATAAAACCCACCTCGGAAATAGTAATAACCGCCATTTGCATATACATGTACCTTATTTACCAAATGACGCCATGAGCACATCGCACGCCATCACAGCACTCATTACGGGCGATTCGATTTAGATGACTTAATCTTAGTCGAAACATTCCCAAGCATGCATCAACCCACCTGAAAACTTTCTTTTACTGAACTTGTGCAAATAATTCTATAAATGTACCATAATGCTTTTGACATGGTTATATTTTGCCTCGCTTATTTTGATATGTGACTGAGTTCTCTGGTATTTTCCGGCGATTTGCCCCTTTTGTATTCTGCATCACTCCATTGAAGTATTTCCGACACATAATTTTGTAGAAAAGCTATGAGGTGTTCCGATTGATCAGCTTCTGTGTAAATGTCAGCCAGATTTACTGTTAGAAGACTCAAATGGTCAAGTAGATTATTAAACTGTTCACTTTCGGCCCGCTGAGCGCACGATCCTAATCCCATTTTTACATCTGCTAAAGTTCTTGGATTAATTTCATACCGGTACAAGACTTTCGAAAAGGCACTCATACAACATAACGATTTTGGCGGGCTATTAGTAACTATGAGCGTACAGTGTAATATAGTTTTTATCTGTGGCATTCCTTGTGAAAAAAAATTCGACGTGTGCATCTAATAGCAATGGTTTTCTAATAAAAAGTGCAAGTGGTAAGACCATGGGTTTTATGAGATTCGTGCGTGTAGTAGTTAATTAATATTTGATGGAGATTATCTTTCGATAGAATTTTAAATGGTTAGGACTGGTTGTAGATTAATGCCGACGTAAGCAATTGGATCGTATCCAACGGCTAATGGGGAAATCACAGCTTGCAACAGAACTCACCCATCAATCTTGTCTGTTGCAAGATAGCGTGCGTATACCTTAAGATTTCTAAACTGGGTCTCCGGTTAAAAGGTTTTGTTTATGAGCAAAGTTCTGAATCAGGGAACCGAAAGATCTATGCTACACATACACATTCAAAAGATGTAGTGTGTATATTACGTGCATAGTTATTGCTTATTCTTGCAAAAGGCGGAACTTAAAAAAGAAATTTGGAAATTTATATATGTCGTGGTCTTCGAGTTTAAATAGAATCAAACCACTATTTACGAGAAATATTCAAGACAGGCGATAGATAAGTTTTATTAATGTCTTTATGAAACAGTTGTATGCCTCTTTTGTCATAAGTGTGTGAAGGACAAACGGGTATCTGGTATTATATCAGTGAATACAAAAGTCTAATTTGAACAAGTCACACAAGGACAAAACAGGCGTATATATTACTTACAGAGACACCGACAGTTATCCTATTTTCTGCCCGTCAGTTGATGTACTTTTCATTATATTTTCTTGATATTCAAAGAATGTATTTTACTTCTTACACACCTTGTATAATAAACAGTTATCTAAAACGCTGCAGATGACATTATGTGAAAAGGATCAAGTTTAGCATCTCATGACGTGTGAAAAGAGGTGTTTGAAACAGCCAGGTGTGAAATTAGTTCCTTTTGTTTTAAGGTATCGTTCCGAAGACATCTCATTGAAAGTCGACGGTTGTTTGTATTAGTTACAACAGATAGTCAACGATTTTTGCCCCAAACAAAATCAGAAGTCTTATAACTTTTGGGTCTCTGTTACGCAGTGATGTTAAGCGTCCTTAAAATAGTACCCCACCCCCAGTAATCTGTTCGTCTGTAACATACAAGGAAGTCCTAAACCGCGATTAAGCTTAATGTTTGAAAGTGGGATATTAGTTAATGCACACTGGTAGATATAATTCGTTTAGACACCGCTGTAGAAGTTCGTCTGTAAAATGCTCTTCGGTTTGACTTATCGGGTATAAAATTGGTCACAATGATTTGTTGCTTTTAGATTTCATCTCGAGACACGTATTTCATGAGTAAAATGTTTTCCTAAATGGGCTCAGAAAGAAAAATCTGCTTCTGAAAATTTTTCTATCTAATTAACGGAAATCTCCTTACTCTACAAACATATATTTCAAGATGAAATCGAAAAGCAACAAATCTGTGTAACTTGGTGACATAAAAAGAAGTCTAATTTAAATTTGATTACTTGAGTCTCACAAAGGAGTGTTTTACAGACGTTAATTTAAAAAGGAAAGAACAAATAAATGAACCAAAGTACAACTTGAGTATATACTAATTAGTCTATATTGGCTAAGGATCAGGATGAACAGCATTGCGTAGGTCGCAATGCTTGATGGAATCAATAAGACCCGAGAATACACTAGTAGTAGACAAACTGAGAGGGATGGACTAATTATATTTTTGCACCATTACATTCTAAGACTCTAGTGGCAATCCCTAGGACAAGCTGTTTGGTATTCCATAAATGAATATGACATTACTGGACTTTTCAAGGATGAGTTGATTGGTGTTCCAATTAAAGAGTGTTTGTGGACCAAGATCAAAACTTTAAAAGACGGACAAAGATGGGAAAATGTTTGTAAATTAATAAAACAAAAATGTTTGAAAGTATAAATTTTAAACATCGAGATGTGCAGAGACAGCATATTTAATCATAAGAAAAATTTTCAAGAAATGAATTTACTAAGATGGTAAAATCACAAGAGGTTAAAAATAAAATGAAAACGTAGCTTTGTGTGTGACGTAGCATTATATGTGTATGACGTAGCTTTATCTGTGTGTGACGACTAGAGTCTTTTACCATCTGGACACGTGAGCATACCAAAGGCAGTATGTACCTATAGTAGAAACACTCTTTAATCAAAGGCAAATTTAAGTCTCATGAACAGTTTGTTTCTCTTGGTCTGTCTCAAAGTATTTACAATCTTTCGTTGTAAAATTATCTATGATGAGATTATTTTAAGTGAAGACAGTTGCCATTGATTGCCACAGTCATCAATAATAAGGAAAGTATTTGTACCTTGGTAAACATTAATCAGAACTCTAGCCACTTGTCAGTTTTACTTCAGGATCTATCGCTATCATATTTTCATCTTTGAATAACCACTTTATCAAGAAGAAGAGTATTTATTCATCCCAATAGCGCAAACGGACTATGAGGATACATTCCAATAGCCCAAATGGACTGTCCGATTACATTCCAATAGTCCAAACGGACTGTGAGGATACATTCCAATAACCCAAACAGACTATGAGGATACATTCCAATAGACCAAACGGACCGTGATGATACATTCCAATAACCCAAACGAACTGCCAGGATACTTTCCAATAGCCCAAACGGACTGCCATGATACATTCCAATAGCCCAAACAGACTGTGAGGATACACTCCAATAGACCAAACGGACCGTGAGGATACATTCCAATAACCCAAACGGACTGTGATGATACATTCCAAAACCCCAAACGGACTGTGATGATACATTTCAATTACCCAAACGGACTGTGAGGATACATTCCTATAGACCAAACGTACTGTGAAGATACATTTGAATAATCCAAACGGACTGTCAGTATACATTCTAATAGCCCAAACGGACTGTCATGATACGTCCTAATAGCCCAAACGGACTGTCAGGATACATCTTTTTTCAATGAATTGAATTCAATGGAGATAGTACAATAAACAACAAGGTATCATCATCTAGAGTCTACAATATACAAAGAAATCATAGTAAGAAACGAAATTACTTATGTATGCAGATGCAGATCAATGCAAATGAAATAAGCAGATTAATTCACAAAATTTCTCCGTAAGGAGAAAATTATTAAAGGTAATAATATGAAGATAAAATAATTCAAATTCATATTGAAATGGTGGTCAGTGAAAATATTTACAAGATATATGAATATACGACGGAATTTCTATGATTAAAATCTTTATAAATGTAAGTGGCCAAATTATTCAAAAAGCTAGTATTCTGGGCATTCATAAGTTCTATAAATTTAAACATATTTGGTCTTTTTTCTGAAATATTTTTCTATATATTTGGCTCTTAGATCTTTATACAATAAGCATTCAAGGACAAAATGATATTCATCTTCAATGAGGTTACAAATATAACAAAGTCTATTATGAATTTTTTTATACGGTCTCGCCCATCTACCAGCTTCAACTTCGAGTCTGTGAGACGATACTCTAAATTTAGCAATTGCATTTTTATATTTTAAAGAATAGATGCTGTCAAGGTAAAGTTTTGATCCGAAATTTGCAATGTTTACATAAAATAATGCTCGACTACTGTTCTTAAGACGATCCATCCAATTTTGGATAAAATTGTCCGATAGCCTTAATTTAAATGACTGTAAAAATATGTCAGTCTTTCCGACCCCTTGATTAACCCAAACTTCATAAAATCCTAATCTTGATAATAAATCTTAACTAAATATGCCAAATTTACATTATTGGGTTGAGCTTCTTAATTGTTCAACATCATTTATTTTATATATTTGTCCTTCTTTGCATCTAATATTTTAAACCAATACTTCACAATGTAATAAAATCTATTTCCTAACTCCCCATAAATAAAATAATTTAGTGTTGTCTTCTTCACTCCTAATATCTTTTTACAAAAAAATGTAGTAAGTCTTGTTCTATATAAAAAAGATGATAGATGATGTTATAGAAAATGTTCTTGCACTCAGCAGCTATCAGATCCAGTGCAATATTGGTCTTTCCACTATTAGTCACTCCACAGATAATCATATTATGAGGCTTTTTAAAAAATATCTTTACTGATATCTATAATATAATTGATTTTCACTGATTTGTTTCGAATTTGTAACAGAGCAACAGAAGCAAAATAGATATACATTTTGTAAGCATGCACATTTCTTTTCTGTTGATTTGCAAGTGAATATCTTGTTGAACCTTAGGTAATCGAAAACCACTGCCATGCAATCTCTAACCATTAGTATTCTCAAATCACGGCAGATACAATGGATATAAGTGTAAAAACGTGTTTGCACTTACAATACTAAGTTCTGTGCGCTTTTGTTATTCATCAAATGTGTACTTAGTGGATTCTGTAAACTAGTATCATTTTAAAGTCCTTTGGGTAAACCATTTTTGTCAGACCTTCTACAGTGAATCATTTTTACTGCTGAGGTGTAAAACGTTTACGGATCACTTTCTCCGTCTTTCTTGCACAGTATCAAACACCCTTTAAACTCATTTTGGGAGAATCAAGTCTGATATTCGTCAAAGTTGTATATTTGCCGCTACGTCGATGGTTCTTTCCATAGTGATGTAGTGGTAAAATAAAGCAATTTCATTATTGTATTCTTCATTTACCAATTGCCCAATTCATTCCAAAGTAATTATATCGTCATAGAGGCAAATGTTTTCTAGTTCATAGTCTTAATTATCACTTCACCTGGTTTTGCTTGTGTTTTGTTGAATCTGATATCCCTACGAAGTGCAAAAGGATACAGTGAACAATGATCTCTTTGCATCCTGAAAGTCCAGTTGTCTTCTAAAGTTATTTCAATACACAAAATGACTACATACTTTCAGTATCTGTATTTTGTGTATTATCTGCCTCTCATTGTAACTTTTTGAATTATCGTTGATTTTGTTTGTTTCATCCTGTTTTCCTAAATGATACATGAAACCACACATATTTTTGCCTCATGAAGATGTTCTATTCTTTCAACTTGAAAAGATAATCGCTTCCGTAGGATATGGTAATGTTTTTCAGAGGGATTATACCCAAAATATGTGCCACTGTGCTATTAGCGTCTCCTTTCACCTTCGTATCAAACGAGACGAAGAAACTACCAGGTACAATCACGATATTTGGGCTTAGTTTTGATATACTGACTAGTAATATTTCTAGGTTTAATGCTGACAAGTGTATATGGGACACAATGATGAGTTCGTTTTTGAGTTATTTCACGTCTTGTATTTTTTCCTGCTTGTTAAAGTTTACGTATTTACCGTACGTTGCCATTTTTGGTGCTGAAAAAGTACTATTACCTACAAAATGTGTAGGCAGCATACACACTAGAACCCATCACATGTGTAATTAATATGTACTCATATTTTACTTGATCATTATACTGTTTCTGGAAATCTCCAAGTTTACGTTCCCTTGGTTTTTCAAATGTTACCTTATTTTCTGGACGCGTAAAAGCATAAAAACCAAAAGGATCATGGAGGTCTTTTAAAGTCTGAGTCTCTATCTAGCTTTCATTCAAGCATTCCAGTGTCTTTAATCTGTTTTCATTGAAATCTGCAGTTTTTCTCTGTATTTCTTCTATGGAATCATCATACCGAATTTTGTTTCTTCATCTGCTACATTAGTATCAAATAAGTTGAACTGATAGTTTATTCATGTAAATGCAAAACGGTTACCTCGAGTAATTTCTCCTGGTACAGCAATTTTACTATTTAAAATTAATAAATTTTGATACTGCTTCCAGTTTTTACTTTACATCCTGGCCGAAGACGTTCTTTGTATTCTCTTCTGGATAGTATATACGTATTTCTTTTACAATGCAAGGACTAGGTTAGTGTTCTGTTCAGATGTTTTAAGGCATAATGAGTTAGCAACACATTGGTATCATATCGCTAATCTTATGTAAAACTCAACATAAAATCTGAATAATTATGTACGTTCAATAAACAAGCTGTCAAACACTGTGAATAAGCCTCACTTTTCAAATTCCTGTGAACGCTTTCCGTGATGTCTACAGAATTTAACAGTACGTGGATCAAATTGATATTTGAGGAAAATAAAATATGTTTTCATTTATTCACTTTTGTGCTCACAATCTTCCATTTGATGTATGGGACATTTTAAAATTAGATCAATATAATTCTAATCTTCACAACGATCAATTGCAAGAAGATATACATGTTTACTTTAAGTACTAAAATTAAATTAATTTGATATGGAGTTGCTGATATAAAACAAAGGGTAAAAGATACGTTGCAAATGAGAAACAGTAAAAACAAAAAACGAGCAAGAAAAATAATAAATAAATTTTAAAAAACTCAAAAAGAGTAAACAACTGAGTTTCAAATAAACCGTTATTGCAAATCATGTTATAAGTTATACATAAGAAATGATAAAGATACAAATAAAGGATATATTAAGAAATGAGAAGATGAAAACAGAGGATGCTGCAATGGATATAAAATACCAAAATACCAAAATGATGAAAACATTCCAATTAGCAAGAGTTGGCATTTTTAAAAGCGTTAAGGCAAAACATTAAGTCATATAAAAGTGTTAGGTGTACCATCAGTTGACTATCGGAAATTGTTAAATTTTATTAGACCTCTAGGAATCAGTGAAGAAGACTTTCATATTTATCATTTCGTTTTATTTGATCTGTCTGACCATGAACAGCAATAGAGATGCTTTCATTTGTGAAATATTGTGTATAAGACAGCCATCAAAAACATAACAGAAGACAGGCCTTCTAAACAAATGATAGAAAGATCACAAGAAAAAGGGAATCCTTTAACATGCCTCGCTTAGCCATTGTGGAACTTTTGAACAGTTTAATCTGTTTTCAGAATTTATAAAATGGTAAACAATTACTACTATATTGATAACTATTGTAGCTACTGTGGTTAAAAACATAAATGCATATAAAATAAAGTAACCAGTACCCATTTAATTGCGAATAATGTTAGCATTTTCAGATTCATTACTTTATATTCTGCTTTGCAGATGCATCGCCGTTGTCTTCTTGAAATTGAAATGTTTAAATGTTATAAAACTAGCACTCAATGCCAATAAAGGCAAACCTAATTTGAATTAAAATCTCAAATGAAGTATCTAATTCCGTTTGAAGTAATGTACCTGCACTTTAGTTCCTTCTGTAAACTGTTTATTTTGTCTATTATAAATTGTTTTAAATCAAATGTGTCACAGGATCTATTACAACAACCGATAATGACTTGAAAATGTTAGCAGATCTAGCAATGACAAAGATTCCATATGCTTTCTGGATCTGCTTCTTACGAGTTTCTCCAACTCTGTTCAGTTACATTTTCACATACTATCTCTTTGTATGTACTATGTACAATTGATATGTTCTATTCATGTCGGCACCCTTATGTTAATGCAGAAATGGCGTTATTGCTATTTTTGTATTTTTCTTTCCAGCTGAGCTTTGTTTATTTCTTCGTTATTTGAATAAATGAAAAACGGCAGATGGTTCTGATGATTTTAGAAGATTTTTTAGAGTATGAAAGTCATGAAGATTATACGAGAGAAAGCATCCAATTATTACAAAATATTGAATCACATCTAGATTAACTTTAACTTATTATCAGAACAAGGTTTTAGAATTCCGAATCAACGTATACTTGCGGGGTTAACGATCATCAAATAACAACTACAATGTGAGGGAGGAGTTTATCAATAAATATGCAAAAACTGCATTTAAACGTTGAGATGGCAAAGCATATATTTTATCCCAGTCATGTTTGGACTAGAAAAATACGTATTCGTAAAAAAGGTGGAACACTTCTTAGCACTCATTTCAATACAAAATCAAATTGAATCGAGTAAAGAAGGTTTTAAAACGTGTGTCCAGCAAGAGAAACATTTGTTAACCCTGCATATGAAGGTTTGGTTTCCTGTGTTTCGTACATTACAACGAAAGTCGGAACCTGTGAAAAGCACAACACAGTCACATATCGAGGATATTGAGATGCCAACATGAGACTTTAACAAAACTTTTAATAAACAGGTAAGAGAAGCAGATAATTTAATAGATGAATAACATGTAAGAATTGAACTTCCACCTGCATCTAAAAGATTATTCACCCCACAAGAAAAAAGAGAATTAAGATCTCATATAAATGCTGTAAAAGTTGTCAATTCGAAACTTTCATCAATAAAATCTGTTACCAAAATAAAATCTGTTACCCAAATGTAAAATAAACAAATCTGGAAGAAAACTGACCCAAACAACACAACCGTTGAAAGCATAAACTCTACAGTAATTATATATCTAAGACAGTTGGAGAAAGTTTGCAGAGAAGAAATTTAAAAAATCAATTCAACAGTAAAAGAACAATTGCCATTATGTGAAAGGCTGTAACAGTGGTTTAGGAAAATGGTGAAACAATTGCTGCAATAGCCACAAGAATTGAAATGATTATATCAACCCTTGTTCCCTCTATAGCAAATTTGGTTACCGATCTAGTAGGTAGTGGAGGAATAAGTTGCGGTAGTGCTCCGGCAGTAGGCTATAATTACGCGTTCTGCAATATAATTAGAAAGGCCTTTCAAATAGTGTAAATGATTTGTTCGTGCTATCTAAAAAGCATCATCAGCAATGCCTTCGATTTTTTAATGTCAAATGGTTTAATTCCTCGCAGAACAGACTATTTACTTATTTTGGTAATAGAGGGTTTGCGATTTGCATTTGTGGTCAAAAGTGTAGACAAGGAAACATATAGGATAAACATTCACAATCTGTTTCAAAAAGTAAACTATGGTGAAGATTTGTATCCATATAAATGATATGTGTGTTTATTTCATGATAAATATTGTTTTCTAACATTTCTAAATTGGACTTATCAACATTTCGTAATCGCATTTGTTGTTTGAAGGTCAGAGTACCTATTAGTACTCGGCAAGAGCTGAGACACCGAGTCCGCAATCCGCCGCTCCGACATCCTGACAGTCAGACTATCATAATCATTTCCGCTCTATATAATTTGTTTGGCGCACGGTTTCTTCTTGTACGTACTGTCATAGATTGTTTATCTGCCTTTGGATGGGTTAAACCTAATGTAAACGAGTCATCAGATTTCTTCAATACTTAAGTGTACGCAAGAAAATAATCCATTTTCATGGCCATGTTAATCGGTAATCATATTATAACCTATCCACAAATGGCATCGTCTAATTATATCACGTTTGAATCTGTTACGTATTGTTGAACTTTTACCATAATTTTTTCATCTATGTCAAAACTTTACTTAAAAAATTGATAGCTTCATTAACATTTTAACAGTGGCTGATGCTGTTATACGTTTTATTTTGTACCTGCGCACCCAAAATATAAATCACATAATCTAACTTTGATTTAACCTTGAAATCCCTTCATCATTGAATTCGTTGCAATCTTGTAAAAAAAGCAAGTGAATCCAGCAATATTATCTTTCTCTGCCATATGATTAATTTCAACAGCTGCTAATATTCCTCACTATTTAACAGTACATGGGCCATAATGTATTCACGTTTGTAAGCAGCCAACACAACAGAAGGTCTAGGCTTCCCAAAACCTTGATGTACAGTTTTATGTTCTTCTAACCCATTTTACATCAAGTATTTGCTTTTTCCCTTGAGATATTTCCAGTCATCCTCTAGTAGAATTTTAAAATTGTTGCAGATAAAATTAAATTGTTTCAAATCGGTGTTATTCTTATTTGATTTGAATACATAGTCATCCGTTAAAGGTATTTTAGGTTCTGATAGAAGTTTTCGCAACTAGAAATAAACATGATTTTACTAATTCTGGTACATTTTTGTCTATTGAATGCCAGCAGAAAATCCAAGAACCAGATGTTGCCTTCCATGTTGCCCAGTTCAATTGCTTTTGCCAAAACCTCGTTTCATACTGCATATTTTCATAATGTCATCATTGACTCATTTTAAAGTGTAGGTTTCAAACCCAGTCAATGGCATGTATGTGAAAAATTGAATTCCATTGTAGTAAAGTTTTAAATATGTTTAATATGTTAACTTGAGCAGGGTTGGTTAACCAATGTATTTCATTAAAATGAGCAACGGGACAAGTTTGAAGTGCAGTAGTTGTTATATTAATTTTGTTTAAATTTTACAAATCTGTTGCTTATTGATCTTTCCTTAAGCCTTTTTTTAGATCATACAAAAAAGCACGTGCCATTCGCACAATTCAAAACATATATTTTGAGCAGCATTCACTGACAATTCGTATACTAAATTGTCTTTTCTTGTGCAATATATGGAGTCTCTATTTACTGTTTTGTTCACATGCACACGTGATTTATTATATATATATATATATATATATATATATATATATATATATATATATATATATATATATATATATATAATGTTTTCATTTCCTTTAATGTAATGCCATTCTAATCGGGTCTCTTTTACACAACCTTTGCTTCTTCTCTGGTATTTTGTATTGAGCTTTTCCATGTAATCGGGCTCCGTTGCATTTGTAACATTTTACTTCTGGTTGTATCACAATGTTGATTTTACCATTACTATATGAAGTATAAGTTAGATATTAAATGAATATTCCAAGAAAAGTTTAGCTTCAAAATCTTTAAATCTACAAACTGTTAAAGGGGTATTGGATTTACTTCATCCATGTGTATTGGATTTACTTCATCCATGTGGTGTACAAACTGTTAGAGGTGTATTGGATTTACCTCATCCATGTGGTGTACAAACTGTTAAAGGTGTATTGGACTTCATCCATGTGGTGTACAAACTGTTAAAGGTGTATTGGATTTACTTCATCCATGTGGTGTACAAACTATTAAAGGTGTATTGGATTTACTTCATCCATGTGTATTGGATTTACTTCATCCATGTGGTGTACAAACTGTTAAAGGTGTATTGGATTTACTTCATCCATGTGGTGTACAAACTAATCCCATATCAAATGATTTTGGTTAATTGTGAGGTAATTCTGAGTTTTTTTAAGGTTTTATAAATGTGTTAAAATTGGACATGATACAACTTTGTCCAGGGGAATATGCATAGGTGATGGTCTAATTTATACACCTTCTTTGAATGCAATTAGAGAAAGGATAAATACCATAATTGTATCAATATTTGGGTGACTTTCATTTCCAGTTATCCTATTTAAAATGTCATAGATAAGCATGAATTTGTCTTGTATTCTATTTGATTTTGAGCCTTTTTGAGATGTAGTTGGGTCAGTTTCATATTTTTCCATGTTATCTCTATTCATTAGGTCTTTGATGTCATTTATAACCCAGGAAGGACATTGTGTACACTGAAGTCGTCTTATCGGGTTTTTCATGTCTACTACTTTGTGTCTTACTGATGATATTTTTGGATGTACTTTCCTTTTGGCATTTCACATATCAACCATATGTTAGGTCCTTTATTTTCTATTACACCGTTGTTTCCACACCTGTCGCATTCTTGAAGCTCATCTTTCAAAATCTTAAAGTTATTTTGCACCTTAATACTACTAATTATGAATTGTTCTTCATCTGTCATTTATTTTAATGTCTTCAGTACGAACTGTTAAATGGTTTGTATTGACACAATATATCTTGAATTTCATTGTATTTATTATTTCCTAAGTCCACTCTTTCGAGTGCAGATTTTTTACCTTGCCAGTTTTTCCTATAATCTTTGCAAGGTATTTGTCACTGCTTGGATTGTAGTTTGGTAATACCCATAACTAAAGTGACATTTAATGCTGTTTGGTTATTTATGCGTTGATTTATTTTCACAATAAAAATCGGCTTTAGCAAAATTTCTTTTACTCCAGAAACACATGTCTCCGCATACAATCGAAAAACAATAAATCATTGTGACTTGGCGACCTAAATAGAATTCTAGTTCGTACCTGATGGGCTGAGTCTGACAGAAAAGAGTTTTGAAGATGTTAATTTGAAATGGCGAAGATAAGAAAGAAACAAAATAACATTTTGGCTATAGGCGAATGTTTTATTATACCAGAAGCAAAATACGAATTACTCTGATTAGGATTCAGTTCTTTATGGAACTGATGTTACCTGGAAAATATAATCTTTTCTTCAAGTGCAGATAAAGAACCACAACGTTGTTCTTTGTCCCATTTTAGCTGACAATCATATGCAAGACACTCAGCGAGTGTTATTTCACACATGAATAAACCTCTTTATGTTCGAACAATTGGTATCTCACACACGTATAAAAGTCCTCATGTTCCAACGATTCTTATCTCACACATATATAAAAGTCCTGATGTTCCAACGATTCTTATCTTACACACGTATAAAAGTCCTCATGTTCCAACGATCGACCACACCAACAACCGTGAACGTTCTCGTAGTTAATACAAACAAACTTCCCATAGCAGTAACCGTCAGTGAAATATTATATATTATATATCACCCTATATATCCCGCGAATGCCTCAATTTTCCAAAACTAATTCAATTTTCCAAAACTAATTATTATCATTATTTTTATTATTATTATTATTATTATTATTATTATTATTATTAATATTATTATTATTATTATTATAGATACTCCAATGATGAAGGAGAATTAGCCCAAACATGTGTATATATATATATATATATATATATATATATATATATATATATATATATATATTAATGCAACAAACTGACTAGTTTTTAACTAGCCTAAGCGCTTTCGACTATCACTGAGTTTTTGTCAAAGGCAAACACAAAACAGAGACAAGACAAAAATAAACACAAAGAAGCGTTGAAATTACAAAAGATTACATGACTAGTTCTAATGTAATTAAAGCTTAAAAATGCTTAATGTTTCGCTTACTTGGCGTCAACTTGACTAATGATGTGATAAACTAGTTGGTATTGACCCACAAATATAGGAGCTATTGCGAAATCTGTTTTTTTTTAAATGTAAGGTGGTGTAACCGCAAATTATATCTAGGATATTTAATTGTTTTCTGTAATGAGAGTAATGACCATAGTAATAATAACACCAGGAAGAACTAAAAAAAAAACAGTAGTATTTTTAGGCGAATGAGTCAGTAATGAGCAAAATGAATGAATTATTCAATTGAACCGAGGCGACGACAAAGACCTGGTAGCGGAGCAACACAGAGTGCTAAACAAACAAACCACAGTGACCTACTAAAGATAGGGAAAAGCAAAAAGTTGATCGGATACTATTTATCCTGATCTACCATCCATACAAGCCCAAAGTAGGTAAAAGCATCCAGAAACATTGGCCCATCGTGTAATCTTGTGACACGCTAAAGTTAATCCTCCCGAAAAAACTAGTAGTAGTCGACCACAGACCGAAAAACCTCAAAGACGTCCTAGTCAGAGGGAAGGTAACGCCAATCACAAGACAAGACCATCCTGGCAAATGTAGTCCCTGTGGTGATAAAATGTGCAAAACCTGTCAACATATGATAGAGACCAGCACATTCTCTAGCACAGCGACGAGTGAAAAATTGAACGTACATGGTCCGAACAGAACGTGCAAAACAGAGAATGTAATTTATCTCGTCACATGTAAGATCTGATTTATCTCGTCACATGTAAGATCTGCGGCCTTCAGTATGTCAGAGAAACTGAAAAGCTACACAAAAGGATAAATCTTCACAGATCTGATTGGATGACAAAGAAGTTGGACAGAAGTGCAGTTGCAGAAAACTTCTCTTCCCCTGTCCACACTTTCAGTGATGTAAAACTGACTGCAATTGGACACAACCCCAATGGAGTTTCGAAATCAGGAAAGAAAAGGTAATCTTACCGGATACGCCGCTTTAGAACACTGAAACCAAGCGGCTTAAACCAAGAAGACTCCAAAAGGACAACCACACGCAAATAAAATCATCATCTGTGTATAGCCATCACTTTTTTCAATTAAATAATTCATTCATCTTGCTCATTACTGACTCACCCACCTGAAAAGGACAGTTATTCGCCATATCGTTATATATATATACATATATATATATATATATATATATATATATATATATATATAGTAAAGTGTCTTTATGAATTTTTGATATATAATTATGTTGCATATATCTGTTACTATTTTTCCACATTCACATGCAATTCTGTTTTATTTCTCTCTGTCATCAATTCATATCCTCTACTGTAATGTCATTTTAATATCTATCTATCCACACACACACACACACACACACACATATATATATATATATATATATATATATATATATATATATATATATATATATATCTTTTCAGTTGAGATTCATATGTCGCGAGGTATGTCGAAACGAAACATAGCATTGTAACTAGGTTGCCTAAAATAGAAATTAAGTTTATACTTGACGGTTTAGGCCTAATAAAAAAGCGTATGCGGTCGTTAATTCTAAAAGGACAGAAACAAAAAAGCAACCAAATAGTTACTTGGGTATAGTCAAATTAGTAAATAATGGCACAGGAAATGAAATAATTACACTTCGTAGGTGGCAAGGCTTGAGGAATCGATGTGTCCTAGGATTATACTCATTTAATTGAGTGCCGTAAACGGGCATAAACCGTCTGTCTCGGTGACAATATAACAGTGTTTCTCAGGGTTAATATTATTATTATTCTCACAGGAATGTTAATAAGCACATCACTGTTTCAGCACATTGTTTCTAGATATAAGAAAAGGAAAACGTTTTTAATTCCAAAAGAACAGAAACACACAATTTTGTACACGCGCATAAAGTTACAATTGAAAGTTCATCTATACAAAATAGGTGTCTTCCTTCAGTTTATAAACTGTCTTTATAATTGGGTAGATATTTTTCTGGCCAGCCATGCGATATTTACATTGCTATGCGTGTTACACTTTTGTTTTTACTTTTCACAAAGTTAAATCCTTTCAAGTACGATATCATATAAATCGCTTGATCTAAAGCAAATCAAATTTGATATGTATGTTTATATTAATATGCTAATTATATGGTTTGATATTTAAATCAGTGAAATGATTTTTGTAAGTTTAATCAGTCTATGGCCTTTGATGACCTAGACTTCTTTGGGTGCATTTGGGGGCATTGTTGTACAAACACAAATAATTCTTGGCTATCATTTAAAAAGATATTTAGTAACTAATTGAAAAACATACACAATTTATTTTACCTGTAGCAACGCAGGTCTATGATAACCAAGGTGTCTCTTCTACTTCTTCTTCTTCTTGTGGATCTAGTAACTCATGTAATGGTTACAACATAGGGAAAATAGTAGGTCACTGCTATGGTTTAGCATTTAGAAACAGTATCATCACTGCCCTGTTTTAGCATTAAGATTTGCGAGGAAGCACATAACTGCCGTGTTTTAACAATAATATATCGAGAAAAAGGTCCATCGCTGCCTAGTTTTATCAATAATACCAGTATATATGGGGAAAAGGTACATCATTGCCGAGTTTTAATATTAGGAAATCGGGAAAAAAGCATATCACTGCCATGTTTTAACGTTAAATTATCGAGAAAAATGGCCAATCACTGCCGTGACTTAACATTGCATTTAGAAGCCAAGTATATCACTTCCATGTTTTAAAATTAAGATTAGAGGGAACAAGCATATCACTGTCGTGTTGGTTGTAACATTAGGATTTGTAAAAGTACATGACTACCGTGTGGGCTCCATCTCCAACTGCCGGATTAAGCGATATCCATTCCAGACTAACTCTTTATCCACTCATCCATTGGCACCACACCTCACAGGCCAAAATGTATTTACTCCGAATGTGGCCGTAGGTTCTGCGTGAAGTCCGTGCATTATACAGTACTCCCTCATTATAACGCTAACCTTGGAAACCATGAAATATACCGCCTTATAGTGAGACCGTTTTCTAATGAAGTTCATGATATATATAATATCACTACCACTTAATGAAATGGGATATATGACAATACTCCCATTATACAGGAACCGTGTTATAATGAAGAGCGTTTTAGTAAGACAGCCTTATAATGAAGTACATGATACATATAATTTTACTACCACTTAATCAAATGGGATCCATGACCATACTCGCCTTATACAGGAACCGTGTTATAATGAAGAGCCTTGTAGTAAGACAGCCTTATAATGAAGTTCATGATACATATAATATCACTACCACTTAATCAAATGGGATCATTGACAATACTAGCCTTATGAAAGAAAACGTGTTATAATGAAGTACTCTATAGTGAGGGAGTACTTTTTATTATATAAGATTTTGAAATGTATCAGTGGTAGAAAATTGATATCGGCACAATGGCAATAACACTTTTGGAACTACTTTCTTTATACATTTCGGAAATATATCAGCCAGTATGTATGTTATTCAAACTTATGTTTCCATATTTAGACCTATTTCATTTCTTCTTCTTCTTTTCTCGCTCTCTCTCTCTCTCTCTCTCTCTCTCTCTCTCTCTCTCTCTCTCTCTCTCTCTCTCTCCGAGAATGAACAGGTCTTAAAGTATGCTATGGCTATACATTTATGTAAACAATGAGGATGTGCTATAAAAAAAATGCCTTAAAACGAACTCCAAACAACAAAAAGCATGTTTAATGTATTAATTTATTTAAAAATTGTTTTCCACAGGAATTGTGTAAATTGCCAGTGACTTAACTTACATGATCTGTTTCTGTTTGATATTCACTGTAACCCACACAGTACATATTTCACCCTACGATAAAAAAAACTCTTGATTAACAACAATACTAAAATTGTTTAATTAGTAAAAAAATAGGGAAAAACTCTTGATTAAATATATATTAAAATTGTTTAATTATTAAAAAATAGGGAAAACTCTTGATTAAATATATACTAAAATTGTTTAATTAGTAACAAAAAGTAGGGAAAAACTCTTGATTAAATATATACTAAAATTGTTTAATTAGTAACAAAAAGTAGGGAAAAACTCTTGATTAAATATATACTAAAAGTGTCTAATTAGTAAAAAAAATAGTTAAAAATCTTAATTAAAAACAGTACTAAAATTCTTTAGTTCGTGATTTTCCTTTTCACCACACTCCTAATCATGTTGAAAACGATGGAGAAATAGGGATAAGATGAATGTAAATTGTAAACCGAAATGGGTGCAGCGTCTGTTACCGAACTTAACTGCAAACTTCCAAGGGCCACACAATTCACGTTTGAATGCAGAAATAAAAGGAACAAGAAACTCATATATTCGTATAGAGAAACTCAGAATCATTCGAATATGTTTGTTTAAGATATTACGATCTGAAATCTGTCGGATACTATCGCTCTGTGATGATTTTACAGTACCCAGACCACAACAATATTCACTGTATAAATCTGCATCAGAAATATATTAACGAAATTAAAAAAATCTCTTTATTTTCTATGAACACAGTAATTAATTTGAGAAATTAAGCAATTTAAAGCATTACATGTTGGAGCTAAACTTGTAAAAAGTCGCTGCCCTAAATTATTGCAACATTTTGGAACTTCTTTTTATCGATGTAGATATGCAGCAGTTAATCGCATTGGCACAGAATGGAGGGGGGGGGGGATTCATGCAAATCGACGGCTTTTACTTCAAATATCTATAATAAAAAGAAAATTTACCTTTTGTAAGTAGATATAAGTAAGTATTTCAATCGTGGAGTGAAAACATTTGGTTTTATGACAAGACAATGGTACCACTTCATGATTGAAATATTTAATATTTCCTTATATCTATTCAAAAAAATGTAAATATCCTGAATATATTTTGTTGTTTTGGAATTTGATAGTGACTATATGATTTTTGTAGTCAAAGGAGGTAATTTATGACGGGACTCTTTTTCTTGTGGTTCTAACAAATATAAAGTGTATATTCAAAGAACATAATCATTTATTTAATCTCATGCTCAAAAAAGCAACCCCCCAAAAAACGACCCTCCCCCCCCCCAAAAAAAAGCAACAAACAAACAAACAAAAAACATACACAACTATACAACTATAAAAAATTAGACGATGTGCGCAAATATGTAAATAGTACAATCACAATTTCCCCTTATGTGCAACGAATAGTGGCCGAGTCGATCCAAGGTTTGCGTGAAACAGATCGTTTCTGAAGTGATCGTGAAAGAGATCAGTTCTGAAGTGATCGTGAAAGAGATCAGTTCTGAAGTCAACGGTCATGGCTTAGAACCAAAACGGCTGAGATGAGTTTATTTCATACGCTTTGTTTCAAAATCGAGTTCGAACAGCAATAACCATTGGTTCTCATTGACCTACGAAGCTGTAGGTAAAATAAGGTAATAATTCCTTCGAACGTTTTGATGGTGTACTAAGTTTGAGAATAGGGTTATACTAATATAAACTCGCATCATCTATCGGTGATTAAAGCATGTACTTTTATCTGTACTTTTTGATCTCAACGATTGCTCCAAATAAACTAATAGCGCCATCTTTCGCTAATAGATACTGAACACTACGCTGAATTAGATTAACAGCAATGTTAGGGTTTCAACAACAAGAACATACGTGTTTCCCGAGTCAGTAACGCACTTGTAGGGCTGCTGCAGTTTGATTCCACACGGCACCTAATAGACATTTCAGACTTATGCAATTACCTGGTATTGAGAAAAAAGAAAGAAATGGTAAACAAAAGTATGTTTACAATTTGCTGGACATTTTAAAGTAGAAATATATGTATTAACTTGGTTGGTTCACGGTTTCGGGTTCATCAGGTGACTAAGTCCCTTGTTGTTTCACTGGAAGGGACCAGTTGTGGTATTATTGATGATGTGCAACAAATTTCTTCTACTACTTGAACCATTTTATTACGAAAACTTCCATCTCCAAACATGTATAGGTTTAGGAGTGGTCATCATGGATAATCCCACTAATTTAAATGCATTAACTAGAGTATCTAAATCATGGTTTGCAAATAAATGAACGAGCGCGACAGCTGTAAAAAAAGATAGATCCAGCAAATGAAATGGAAAAGAGTATATTTCTTTATCGGCGTTGTAAGATATGTGCATAAAAACAAAAGTTTGATCGCTTATCTTCGACGACTTATTATTACATATAAAAAAATCAATGATGAGGATGATGAAACGTTTAAATGTAAGCGCGTTTGGACGAAAAATTTTTTATCATTCCACATGCATTGAAAAATAAAAGAAACAAACAAAAGAAACCATGAAAGGTAGGTGGAAAAAGCTCGAAAGATATAGAAAATTAAATAGAGACTCACAAGAAGAATATATGAAACGCAGAGTGTCACGGAATTGCGTGTACTTAATGTCAATGCATTATATATGAACGAAAATGCACTCGAGTTTTCGTGTAACCCGGATGCTCCGGTAGATGGTGACGTTGGCTTAGAGGACGGTATTGATTTACTTGCAGTGAGGGACCAAAGCTTCTGGACCAACGGGACTGCGGGGAATAATGAGGCTCTCGAGGGACCATTCGACGAGAGCTGTTGAATCGGACATAAATCGTGATCGTCGACTAGATAACACGAGATACATATCATATGTTCCATTTGTGAATACATCTTAATTCAGTATCACTATTTGTGTGAAAATATAATTCAATATCGCTATATGAGCGAAAATCAATCAAACATACATCTTACTTGTTGATGAACCATACATTGTTCATATTTGTGTATAAATTCTATATATTGATCATCCCTGGTGATAGATCTAATATCAATCATATTTGTTTATAAATTCCATACGTCGATTCTCGTTTGATTACTCGTTGAAGTTACATGTTGTGATTAGTTCCATTTAGGAACAATATCATTTTCTTATATCCGTTGTTGAACTCTGTGCGCATCATTCTGTTAAATCCATTGCTGGTCTTTATGCATACGAGTTTGGTGTCAGATTCATTCATCGTTCAATTACATTATAAATAAACATTCACGAATTTGTGTCTTCGCTAGATGCAATCCCAACCCGGCTTCATCCTGTTACAGAGAGACAATGAAGCAAAAAAAGAATTACTGAAACGATTAGAAGAGGAAAATAGGCAAACAAACAAGGAAACGAGAAACAAGAAAGTAAATATTGTATAGCTCAGTATTTAGTTGATGTACGAAAATATGCGGCAATTAATTAATCATAGTCACTTTTTTTAAAAAGAAACAAAAAGTAAGTAGTGCACCTTATTTTAGTTATGAAATTCAGTAAAATACTTCAGTTAGCCGAGACATTGTACAAATGCTTAACGAGATGAAAATGTATTACACTTGTAATAACTACATTTTAAAATGTGATGACTATTAACCGATACAGAGCACAGTCTGATACAAAATTATACTAAAATACACGTATATTTGCAGTATGGATGGCAACATCTGGATGCGGAATATCTTATTGGCATTTCACAGAACAAGGTGTACCGGCGTTGTAATCAATATATAAAGTACGAACATTATTGTCAGATTGCTCTATACCGTTGCTGAGTGAGATGGCATTTAATTCGAATAACAACAGCGTAGAATTAAAACAATTTTAAACTATATGTAATCATTTTAGCATTCCTCATTATTAGAGATGGAGATACACTATGGATAAAAATAGATCAGCACTATACTTTGTATGAGAAATTACATTTAGGACAGCAAGACTTGGACTCAGTTGAAAACAACATCAATATAAGATTTCAGCAAGGCAGTTCAGAGTCAAAAGTTAGATTAAAATACGCTGTATTGCCGAGTGATATGGTGGTAAAAACGAACTAGCATAATTTCTTCTTTAAAAAAAAAATATTCTGTTATATTACACATCACATTCAAAATAGTTTAACCCCCTATCCCCTCCCGTCTCTGTCTGTCTCTTTGTCTCTCTGTCTGTGTCTCTGTATGTCTGTCTCTATCTCTTATTTACATAGATTGATCAAATGTTTAAGTATTTATAAAAGCCTGTTAGGTTTTTCTCACCTGCTGCGCACCTAACTGTCTTTTACCACCACCAACAACTTACTAACCAAGCCTGGACTTCCATTTAACAAATTACTCAGTAGGAACTGATTGAACTAGGGTATGATGTTTACAATAACAGTGTGGCGCGTGCTCTTCATCTTTAATCTGTACCGAAACTAATAGGCTTGCTCCATTCCCTAATTATCTTAATATTATCTTCATGCTTTATAGGCGAGATATAAATTCTAATTAAAATCTATTAACTTCATAAACACGGGGAAACTCATTACAACACAACAGCATTATCTGGTTTCATCGTATTAGTTTACCAATATCGCTTAAAAGTGTCTACTTTGTTACTGCTGGAAAACTGTCACACATAGATGAAATCGATAATAATAATAATAATAATAATAATAATAATAATAATAATAATAATAATAATAATAATAATAATGATAATAATAAATAAGTCTTCGACAACTTTCTTTCTGAGACAATTTATTTCCAACCGGGAGTTTAATTTTGTTTAAGAATAAGTTCATTATGTGAAAATGTTAAAACATGTCAAGTGGTTTTGCTAATCGAGCTCAGATTGTTTTCAATCAAATTGTCCAAGTCAAAAGATTTAAAAATATGTATATAACAATGCATAAAATTACTGTAATGTCCTGCTAATCTAATCAGTTTATTTACTTATAACCAAAATAAAGTGTGTGTAAGTTTATGTTTCTAAGTTTAATACTTTTTGTGCCATCACGCTATAATGGATTTAGGAATGGGTTCATAGACATACAAACGTAAGGACATAGAGACGTACTGACGAATATAAGAAAAATCAAATGGCCCTTTCTGCTATTGCAGTGGTGACATAAAAAATAAATGCTAAAGTTTGATGTACGACATTAATTAATTACTTTTTCTCACCATTGATACGATACCTCTGTTTTCTAAAATTGCCTTTTTGGAATTCTTAGAATTATGTTGTATAAGTTTTATGGAAATGAAGTTGCATTGATGCACGAAGCCAGTGAACATTTCCTAATCGAAGGCTTTATCTTGGATACTATTGAGATCCCCAGTTTAAGACAATATTTCCAAACTTATGACTATATACATATTAGAATTATATTATGTGATCAGTACAATATAAATCCAACTGTTAACTACAGTGTATTTTATTTATATGATTTAATGAACCTTAACATATTTTTACATGGGTCAGCTTTATATTTTTCTTTGCTAGCAACATGATTTTTGGGTGTTGTATTGGTTAAGTATCCTTTAATTGTTTTCAGGGACAAAACATAACCCGCTCTGGAATCCCAGAGAGATCATCTTAATAGTATGCAACCTAATGTACAGTCTCTGAGGACTAATATTGATTCGATACAGGGAAATGTCAAGGAGTTGGTTATGGTGAACTTTCAGGAGAAATATCTTAAACAGAGTATTATAAATGATAAAATATCTCTTTGGAACTATTCTGAACCATTTAGAAAGGATAGGGCTACACTTGGGGGTCGTGTGGCTATTTAGGTATTAAAAGAACATTCCGCCCATTCTAAGGTCCAACGTGGACCTTTCCGACCATGAATGCATATGGATATAAATTAACATTACAGGAAAGAAATTATTAGTTGCAGCAATGTACAGACCACCCAAGTGTTAGCTATTTGGGAGCATATCAAATTAATTAAGAGACAGCCCCAGCCACTAATCCTATTTTATTTTGATGGGAGATTTAATTATAAGATTATAACCATGGATGATGTTTATAAGGTTTCAGTAGCTCTAAATCCACCGAAAGCATGTGGCCCTGACTTACTGCATCTAAAATTACTTTGAAAAATAGCACAATCAATTAAGTATCCACTGTACTTTATAGATGTATTTAATATAGCCTTACAAACTTCACTGTTTTCAGATCATTGGAAATTAGCAAATATATTGTCGTGCATAAGAAAGGTTCCAAAACGTCTGTGCCAAACTATCGTCCGATGTCTTTAGTCTGAAGATTTTGAGAAGTGTGTATATAAACCCCGTGGCCAAAACCAACATACAAACATACAAGAGGTTACTCAGCACAAACATTGGGGCAGGGGGGGGGGGTACATGATCTTAGCAAAGTGATATCTCTTCGCCCGTGCATTTTACATATATTTATATATAGCCTGGGAGAAAGTCAACTGTTTTAAACAAGAAATTAAATCTGAATAGATTGTTTTAGGAAAAAAAATGTACAATCTTATAGTTTTTGATTATGCTGACATTTGGGACATTTGTACAACGCAGGAGAAAGAACTCCTAGGCAAAATAAGTACGAAGTAGATGAGGATTATAACAGGTACAACAAAACGTGCATCCGCTATACAACTGTATTATGAAGCTAAGTGGGAAAGCCTAAACTCTCACTGTTAGAAGCATAAATTGATTTAGTTAAAATTTATCATCGATTAGCTCCTGTATTTCTTCAAGGCGTTATTCGATCTTTAGGTCAAGAACAAAAACAAAAATCTACTTCACTTCATCAACCAGTATCATTCGACCTCCAATGCGTAGAACAATGTTATCCAGTAATTCAGTTTTACCCTCTATAATTTGAAAATGTGACTTTTTACCCGTAGAAGTAAGAAATAATACTTCATTACAAAATTTCATAGCCAACCTGAATTGAGAAAATGAAATCACTCCATGCTATTTTTACGTTGGTGATCGAATCTCACAGGTCACGAATGCTAGCCTAAGAACAAAGTGTAGTATTTTAAATTACGATTTATAATCGAATCACAAAAATTATTGTTCCTGCTATGAAACACACACGGGAAAACAATTTCTATTGGACTGTAGATACTATTCTGATTCGAGAGATCACGTCGTATGCACACTCCCTTTTGCTCTCAGAATTGAATCGTTATTATTTGCCAACCATGTGTGCTCTACAGCACATAACAACCCAACTGTTCTTGTCGGTGTCAAATATCATTAGGATGACTAAAACATTTAACTTTTGCATCATCTTTGTTTTTTGCTTTTTTATTTCTTTGCAATCTTCCAGCAACAAAGGCTATTATTCAAACTATATTTCTTGTTTTTACTTTTATTGTAACCACTTGTATCAGCATCAAGATTTATGCTGTTATATATTTTGTTACTGTTGGATAGTGTTATGTATGATGTTTATATAATATTATAAATATTTTAGGAAATTATAAATGTTTCTTCACTTTAATATTTGCTTAAAGCTTAATGTTATCAGGAAAAACATGTTTAACTAGTGTCCTTGAATTAGGTTGTTTTGATCAATATGTTTTCTCAATTTGAAGGTCAAGGTTGATTTTTGTTTACAAGTAAAAATTCCATTAAGATGACTCATGTTCTAGAACATTCTGTCATGTGACCAATCTTTATATATGCCATGTTTGGTGGACATTTATTCAGTTTTGACATTACCATCAGTCTTGTAAAGAGCTATTACAGTTGTGAAAATTCATTCCAAATTCTAAGAGAGGAATTATTTTAAATATTCATTGGATTATAACAGTGCTCATAAAATTTTGGATTTTGGATTTTTAATTGATGATTTTGGAATTTATGTGAACTTATTCAGATATTTTGGAATACTTCATTTTGACACATCAAAGATTACTAGTACATCAGGACTTTGGAGACCATTGGCACATAATAACATACAAGGACACAGCCGTGAATTCGGAACATTCTATATTTAGGACTTGTGATTAGAACAATCATTCTTATTGGATTATTAGGATTTCAAAACACATTACTGTAAGTGACTTTTTGATTTTTCATTTTCAATATCTAGTAATAAATTGCTTGTTGATTTTTTACATGATTTGTTGGTTTCACTTTCTTTCTGTTACATTTTTCTTAGACCATAGAGTCGTAACAATAGACAATGCTCTAACAAGCTCGTGTTTTCTACTGAATCCCTTAAATCCTTTATGTGTACTTGCAGTTGAGAAACTTCTGAAATATAGTTTTAAATATAATATGGTTTAAACTATATGCATATTTATTTAGCATGGCAAGATGAATACACATGTGCATATTTATTAAGCATGCGAAGATGAATACACATGTGCATAATCGATTGCATCTAAGGAACATTTTCAGCACATATGCGTCTGAAATCAGCGCCTGGGTCTGACCATGCCTTCATAGACTTAAGCAAGAGGCTGAAACTTGAGGACGGGGGCCAACAAAAAGGCACATGGATATAAGTTTTGTAGATGCAGAATTATATTTCAGCTTTCTTTATCAAACGAATTTTGTGTTATTGATATTAATAAACCGAAATCACAATTTTCTGTATTAGTCAGATAATAAAGCTTCATCTTTTATTTGCAAACACATACTGACCAAGGTATTATGATGTATTTTAAAATCATTTCACTACACTATTCTGAGATTTCATCGAATAAAACTAGTTGATTTCGTCATGTGTATAATCTTAAATTTGTATCGAATAATTTTCAGTTGCCTTTTTGCCAAGGGTCGCAAAAGATAGAAATGATTCGGCTTGTTTCATAAATTAAATCTGCAATGAGCACTCCTGCAAGGGCCTTTGTACATGGAACTAAAAAGTATTAGAAAACTTATGAATACAGACCTTAATAAAAAGTATAAAACAGTTATGTGAATTTAGCTAAACCAATACTCTCAACACTGTTCGAGCACAGGCATGCAACTCATGTTGAGATATCCAATTTTAAAATCTGCATTAAGTCTCTAAATACTTTAAGTGCAAATTAGCCTTTATATGTACAGAACAAATGTACAATAGAAATATAAAAAAACCTAAACAAGGTTTAATCCAAAAAAATTATGCCAACATGATTTGTAAAGTGGAAGTGTGTAGGATGCTTCGGCATCTCACATGGTCATCTTAAAATTATTAAGCATCGGTGTTGTTTTGTATTTAAAAACCCTTGGAAAGATAGCATGGGGTGGGTGAGAGATCCCTGTTATTGGGGTTTATTCGAAAGAAAACAAATCAGCTGTATCTTACACAAAATAATAGGAAGCAGTCATTTTTATGTACAATTGTTAAACTGGATACATTTTTTATTTAATTGGCTGAGAAAGAGGCCTAGCGGTTGCCACATACTAATTGTGCAAAGCAAACTGTAACTGAAGCTGCTCGGGCCAAGTCAGACTGATAAGCGATATTTGTAACACATGGCGGATGGAAAACTTTAAGGTCAATTGTGGAGCAAATCTTCAAAATGTAAATTTGTGCACGCTTTTTTGTAGAATATTATGTGCAGATTAAAATCCGTTTATCAAGTAAAATTTGCTGAAAAATTTACCATTAAAATTAAAGAAGAGTTGGAGTGTCCAAAATTACCAACTGCATTACTACCTTTGACTACAATTGATGTTATGTGTGACATCATTCTAAAGCAAGCCGACCAGTCACTAATATCGAAGTGTATTGGTTGCATGGTCATGTCAAATAACAAGAAACCCACGGAATGATATGTCTCGTCTGCTTTGCGGTAAGATAATACAAAAACCTTGCTTGATCATTAGAACAAGAAAATCATGCACATCTGCCCTTAACAGTAGGTCATTGAGGTGATTAATATTCCTATTTTAAATACATGTACACACATGTAATTCCATTACTATACGCGCAACTGTGACTAAGCGAACGCAGAAACTTAACATAATCTATGGCATATACAAAGTAGACCATCATGATTTACTTTTGCCCATATATATTAGTACTCTTAAATTTAAATAAACACATCAAGTTCAATTACTGTACCTGCAAGAGTTCCAAACAAACTGTACTAAATGCAAAATGTTAACAGAATCACTGTGGTGTTAAAAGTAGGTCATTGTGACTTACTTTTGCCCATGGTGAGTAATATCCTCCAAGATGAATACACCCTTCAAGTTTCATGCATATTGAAAACCGCCAGAGTAAATAAGCTACATGCAGAACCTTAACAATGACACTTACAACAACAATAACGCCATCGGACAATGACAATGACACTTACAACAACAATAATGCCATCGGACAATGACAATGACCCTTACAACAACAATAACGCCATCGGACAATGACAATGACACTTACAACAACAATAACGCCATTGGAAAATTGGATTATATGTATTGCCTATGCAACAAGAATGAGACAAAAATGACGCCTTTTGTGCAGTATAAGTCATTATAAGTCTTTTTTGCAGTATAAGTCATTATAAGACTTTTGTGCAGTATAAGTCATTATAAGGCTTTTATGCAGTATAAGTCATTATAAGGCTTTTGTGCAGTATAAGTCATTATAAGGCTTTTATGCAGCATAAGTCATTATAAGGCTTTTGTGCAGCATAAGTCATTATAAGGCTTTTGTGCAGTATAAGTCATTATAAGGCTTTTGTGCAGTATAAGTCATTATAAGGCTTTTGTGCAGTATAAGTCATTATAAGGCTTTTATGCAGTATAAGTCATTATAAGGCTTTTGTGCAGTATAAGTCATTATAAGGCTTTTATGCAGTATAAGTCACTAATAATAATCAAAAGCCGAAAAAGGGCCAGTGTTTACTTTTTTTCTTAATTTCTAAATGAAGTCACATAAAACAGGGATCTAGCAATTATAATGTGTCAAACTGGAAAGTATTATGAAGAACTTTCTGAGTATGTCTGATAGTTATATATTTTTGCCAAGCATATTACAAGTAACCAAACCATCATAACTCCTTCTAAACGTTGAAACCTTTAAGGATTTAGACCTATTATTCAGGCAATCATCATTGTAAAATGAGAGCAAGAGAGAGAGAGAGAGAGAGAGAGAGAGAGAGGAGAATATTGAAAAAGTCAACCTCTTTCATTGGGCAAAGAAATTTGAACCGCAAAGAAAAATCTTCATTAAACTTTGCTTTATAGATCCGTGATTACAAATGAAATGTTCAAATATCAAGTAGAACATGGCAAAATATTATGTTAGGTGATAAGGAATTACTTTGAAAAGTAGATGAGTTCCACTTGTACCATTGAAAGGAGCTGCAGTTTTATTGTTGTAGAATCATCGTCAATAATTTAGACTAAAACAAGGGACATGATGTATTTATTACCTCGGTGTGGCTTTATATAATATAAAAATCAGACATTACGCTGAGATCGTGCTTCTGCATTTAAATCCTAAAATCACGGTATTTTTCTTTTCAATAACTGTCAGTTTTTTTCTTGATTTATTGATAACTGGATTGTCGGTACATGTAGCAGTGTCCATTTTAATTTCTTAAATATCCACAAGATCACTGTTCATTTCATAACCTATCGCAAATTGCCTAAGTTATAATGTCTGGCTGTGAGTTTTCTTTGTTCGAAAGCTATATATATATATATATATATATATATATATATATATATATATATATATATATATATATATATATATATATATATATAACACAACAAACTTTGTATGTAAATAGTGTCCAGTTTCAACTGCCTTCATGTCTAATGTTGTTATTTAAATCATAATAATAACCTCATTGACATTATTACGATTTCATGACATGTCATCACTAATGGCAATGTAAGTAATATTATGGAAACTGAATGATTTATTTAATTGCTTAGTGCCAATCACAACATGTAAAACACTAGATTAAACTACAAGACGAAAAAGGCAGTAACACTTACAAAAATTACATGAGCATAGTGATTTGGCAATATTTTGCATCCTTAAGTGATGCCATTAATATTTACCAAGTTTCAATCCCTTAGAACTAGCTACGCTAACGAGATTGTGTCATAAGCTTCATAAAAGGGCAATAACTCTTATAAAAATTAAAGGAGCAGAATGATTTGGTACTATTTGCATCTTTAGGTGTTGATCAAAATCTTTACCAAGTTGTACAGCAATCCATAAAATACTGCAAGCATAGTTGCTCTAACGAGATTGTGTACGAGACGAAAGGATGGATGGACACAGTGATTACTATATAGAGGCAGTGGTATAATGTACAAATCTGTTTCAAACATGAAAGAAATAGTTTTCCTCAGAAGATATAGACGCTTTAACACAAAAGTTATGAGTGTGTTAAAGTGGCACTGATTTTCTTGTTTCAATTTGTGTGTTTGTTTTAAAAATTCTACTTACAGGATGCTACAATTTCCGTACATTCCATGAATTCTGTATTATTTATAAAATGAAAGTTATCCATGTATGCTATTAAATTGTTGATTAGGTAACCATATCATTTGAGACACCAAAAAACGACAGTCTCATTGATACATACTAGACACGAAATAGTAGTATACATAAAAATTGAAATATTTTCACATTGAATTGTATTTGGTGTCAATGTGGAGAGATTAGGAGAAGGCGAGATTAGAAGATTGTTGTTCAATAGTGCACATGTATCAGAAAGAGCTCATATTTAAAAATAACTACAAACTATGATCAGATTGGCTTTGTTGTTATATATTTTTATTCAGTTTTTACACAATAAATACACTTCAATAAAGAGAGAGAGAAATATGATATATGATCTTTGTACCTTGCGCATATTTTTCAAAATAATGTTTTGACATTAGCACTGTACGTTGTGAGAAAATATTTTATTTTTTGTTGCTTTAAAAAATGAAGCAATCAACCATATTGCATGATATGATCGTTTATCAGTAGGACGTAGTTCTGTGCGAAAGCATATATTCTGGAAGCGACTGATCACTAAAATAAAAGTCATATTGTTAACATGATTTATTTTTAAAAATTAAATAGTTACAGTATCAATGTTTTGGGTATTAAAAATAATTATTTGTTACAAACCAGAGGTTTAATTTGCATCAGAGAGAGAGAGAGAGAGAGAGAGAGAGAGAGAGAGAGAGCAAGAGAGAGAGTGAGAGAGAGAGAGAGAGAAGGAATAGAAAAGACAAGGTGCACAAAACCTGCATTTACGACTGTCAATAACAGAACAATTAGTGTGTGTGTGTGTGTGTGTGTGTGTGTGTGTTTGTGTGTGTGTTCGTTGTACATTTTTAAAAAAATACTGGATAGAGCTATAATTTTGTGGCTTAAAAATTCGTGTGATATTACACTTTTTTTTAACTAAGTCACACTTCTATACGTAAGCAATTATGTTTTGAGATACATGCTTGAACAAATTAAAATAATATAGTTTACATATTTTGTTTTATTTTTTCTACAGTGCTGTTACTAAACTGCAAGTTCCATTCTGTTACGTTCTTGTACACTTGTACAGATGTAGGGGAATTAGGTAGATGAAATTAATGAAAATGAGTATTTCTTTTTTGCGATTTTCTCTCGTATAAAACTAAGACTGACTCAGAACTACAAGTTTTGATACTTCAAGGGTTCTAGTAAGGAAAGTGTTCTGATAATCAACATATATTGATGTGGCACTTTACAACTAAGTTCGGGAAATATCATTACTAACAGAAGCTGAAAGAGATATCAGTGATTAAATGTAATAAAGATGAGATATAGAACACTTGCACAAACAGCTGAAGTAATTAGCTTGACAACTGGACATCAGCTGAATCACCACTATTCCAAATGATCAGTTTTCAAGAGAGTCAGTGTATGAACCTAGCTATCTTTAATAGTATTCCCCCTTTTGAACAGAATATCACTCTGAACGTCGAATGAAGATTACCACTATTCCAAATGATCAGTTTTCAAGAGAGTCAGTGTATGAACCTAGCTATCTTTAATAGTATTCCCCCTTCTGAACAGAATATCACTCTGAACGTCGAATGAAGATGGCCAATGATCCAGACTACAAATCAATTACAAGGACAGGAACGAAAAAAACAAAACATTAGTGAGTATGATATATCACTTGGCTGGTAAATGATATTGGTGTGATACAGATGCATTGAAATAAATAAAACAATGTAACTGTTTGTTACATTTCATGAACCAGAGTGTATTCAGCATAACTTGCCTCTGTGAAGCTTTTAGTAGCGTTTTAAAAGCCAATGTGAACATTAATTATCATACAGAAAATAAATTCAGACCAAAATGATATTGACAATTGACTGGCTGATGTGATAGCATAGGATGTGGCATAAGAGAACATTCTTTTCTACGATATCAAAGTACACTGTAAGTACTATAATGGGTTCATAAAAACCAGATTTGTTTTCCTTTTATTATTTTAAATAATTGTTCTTAAATACTGCTTCAGAAGCTATTATATTGACCACGAGTAGAATCCAGATTTTACTGGGTGCTAGTCACATATACATGTACAGTATATACATACCCATATACACACATAATACTATCCCATGCACAATTAAACACACACACACACACACATACAGAAGAAGAAATTCACTGGGAATAATGCCATACACATAATATTGTGAATTCATTGGACTTGGACTTGTTGTAAAATAGTAGCTAGGGGAATGGTAAATTATTCCAACATAATTTAAACAAAGTACCTTTGTAAAATATTGTTTTTCAATCTTTAAACTGATAAACGGACAGCTTCCAGAAAGAGGAGTGACAATATGATATGAGGCAAAATACATCATGGTCCTTATGAAGTGAATATTAGCAAGGCAGAAACCACCGTAATATTACAAATTTTAAAGCAACATTTCAGCTTACAGTATATTATCGTCTCTGTAAGATAGACCAGTGGAGGATTAAAGACAACCCTTTTGTCTCCAAGGATACGGCTGTTTTATACGTATGTTTCCATGCTATGATATTTAAAACAATTTATTTACCAAACATTTTTTGTGTGCGTTTTTATAAGATTATGTCGACATTGCTTTTATCTTTATAAAATGTCATCTGTCAAACTGGTCTATATTACATTATTAAATTATTTTCTTTTTTATTGGAGGAGAGCTTTTTATATTAGATATACCAAGCCATATTTATTTCACATTATTTAAGCAATTTTTAGAGAGCTATTGTGATTAGCTATATTACTTATATCTGTAAAATTTATTGACTTTAATTGAGCTGCTAAAAATCAATAAAAACCGTTATAGATAAACCTTAAAGATACTTTCGTGGCAACTTATGTTTGAAATTGCTTTAGTGTGACAATAGTACCACCACAAGAGGCAAATTTAATCTTTTACTGCTCACCCACCTCACTTTAGTCCAAAAGCCAAATAATAGCATTAGGTTGGCTAATCTGAGTTGAAAAGTGTTCTCTATCTGATCACTATGAATCCACACAGTTGCAAGATTGAATATTCCTACCAAATTTAATTCATATTGACTATTATATATTTGAGGAGAATTAGGTAAAAAAATAGATCTCTACCATGTTGCTATAGATATTGGTAGGGAGAACACAAAAGGTATAATTTTGGCAGAAATTTTTCTCAAGAACATTCCTGCAAACTAAGATCAAATTTGGTGATGTGGTGCCAAGAATGTAAAAAAAAAAAGTTTCCCATCTGGCTGCCATGTAAGGTAAAAGCTCCATATGTTTCCAACATTTTCTTGTAATTATGCTGACTGTTTGTAAAATAATTTATTTCATACCCAGGTTGTACCTAAAAACTGAGCTTAGCTATGTAGTAACTTGAATGGCTTTTGTCCCGGAGAAACAAAACGGACTTCAGTGAGCAACATAGTAATTTTTGGAAAGATAGTGAACGTGATGTTTCAATATTTTGCTATTTTAAAGCTTTGAGACTGTTTCGTTCAATCAGCAAGTATATAAACTATATACGTTCCTTCAGAGATAAAAATATAAAGCAGTTTTTTTTTGTATTTTTTTACAAATCTTTGTTGTAAGATTTGCTTAAAATAAACAAAATTATTTTTTGTCAGAAAAAAAATATAGTTTTGTCCAATACTTCTATATTCTCTCAACATTTGCACAAATATTATAACTATATAGAAAAATGTATATCATTGTTGTTCGTCGCTCGAGTTCGAAGATGACCATGACATCACTAACTGGATTGGTTTCTCTGAGTACGTGAGTGGCTGATCAGGCCAATTTGTGCTCTGAACTGTCTGTGGCACACTGGACAGAAGATGCCGCTTTGGGGTTGCTTGATCAACAGAGGACGTGCTACAGTTCTGAGATTTATGCTGCTCGCACTTGCAATTCTCCTCAGTTCAATGTTTGTAGTTCCAGTATGGATGAGATTGTGCCAGGTTGGGCGATTCTGTGCGAGATCTTCCCAAGACTCACGGTCAGTGTTGAAATGTTTCAAGGATAACTTGAGGGGAACCTTTGAAGCGTTTCTTCTAACCACCCTGAGATCGCTTTCCCTCCTTCATCTTACCGTAGAAGATGTTCTTTGGAAGTCTCTCTTCTGACATCCTGGTGACTTGGCCTGCCCATCTCATCTGTGATTTCATCAGCGGAATGTGGATGCTTGGAATGCCTACCCGTGTGAGAACCTCAGTGCCAAGGACCATGTTTTACCGTCTGATCCTCATCAGTTTCCTCAGGCAGCCCATGTGAAAATGGTCCAGCTTCTTGGCATGACGTCTTCACACCGTCCAGGTTTCACATGCATACAGCAGGGTTGTCAACACAATAGCTTTGTAGACCTTCAGTTTTGTTTGTAGACTGATTCCTCTGCGCTCCCATACAGTTGCGCGTAGTCTGCCAAATGCCACACTTGATGTAGCAATTCTGGCTTTGGTTTCATCATCGATGTGGACTGCACGTGACAGCGTACTGCCGAAATAGCTGAACTTGCCTACTTCCAAAAGGATTTGGCAATTAACTATGATGGTAGGCTTTTCGAAAGGATTTTCTGGTGCAGGTTGGTTCATCACCTCTGACTTCGTGATAATGATTGTTAGGCCGAAATTGTCACAGGCTAAAGAGAAATGGTCCATACTCTATTGCATGTCAGACTCAGATTTGACATTCACTGAACAGTCGTCAGCAAACAGGTGATCACGAACAGTCACTTCCAGTAATTTAGTCTTTGTCTGTAGTCTCCTCAGATTGAAGTGCTTGCTATCTAATGTCAATCCCAGGGTCATAGTCACGGAAGGCATCAGTAAACATGGCAGAGAACATCATACTGAAGAGGGTTAGGACCAACACACAGTCTTGCTTGGCTCCATCGGTGACTGGGAATGGTTCAGATGACTCACCGTCGTCCACGACACGAGCGAGCATGCCATCATGGAATTACCGAACCATTACGATTAATCTTTAAGTCAGGTCGGGCTACGCGTGCTACCGTAATTAACAGTAGACGGTACTACCTGTGACTGTTGACCCATTGTGGACAGCTACACGTGGCTTCCTCTGGAAAGTTCTCTCTGGCGGATCAGGCAGCCGAGCAGATATGCTCATCCTTGTGGATGTGAGGGCAGATTGCACGAACTGTGTGGACAGCGCAGGGCATTAGCTCAGGTGCAGTAGTATTAAATGGTCATACACTGGATCGGGACTCGTCTCCAGACGTCTCGACATTGTCGTGCCCCTGGATTCAGATAGGTCTGGACGAGAGAGTGAGGTTGACCCCGCGCAACTTTCCCTACTTAAATCCAACTCACGCGCAAGTCATGACATCATTCCCCTTCCCCCACCAGATACCTTCAAGTCCTGTGGCGATGGGCGAGCGGAGAAGCAGCAAGTGTGGATACACTGGTAGCTGTAGCTGCAGACCTGCACACCGGCCTTAGGGCATAGGGTCGTTTTTCACTGGACCGAAGCAGCAGTGGAACTTGGCAGTCCAATGGGCGACTGAGCAGCTCCTTTTAGGATCACACTGCTTACCTCCGTAGCATGAGGAAGGTGCCATAAACATTTCCTGCTTCACCTTAACCCTGGTCAGCATATCGCGGCTGACGGGGTTCCCAACTTAGCGGTCGAAAAGCTAACAAGAAGACAAAGGTGACGCAACTCACCAATGGTGCCTGAAATGTGCCCGCACTAATGCACAGTACATCAGCAGATTGAGCAGAGAGAAAAACAGCTCTAATTGGTAGAGAACTGGCCAGATTTAACATCCAGATAGCAGCCCTGAGTAAAACTCGCCAACTGAGGAAGGACAACTAACGGAAGTAGGAGCCGGTTACACCTTTTGGAGTGGCCGAAGTAAAGAAGAGTGACGTTAAGCTGGTGCTGGGTTTGCCATCCAATCACAGCTAGTCAGCAAGCTCAGAATATCACATAGTGCTTGAATGACAGATTAATCCAAATAAGACAGCCACTGTCTGGAAAAAGACATGTAACTATCATCATCGCCTATGCACCAACCATGAAAAAACCAGATGAGATCAAGGACAAATTTTATGAAGGCCTGAAGTCTTTTATCGCACAAGTACCCAAGGCAGACAAGCTCATCATCCTTTGTGACTGCAATGCTAGAGTTGACACAGATCATCAGACATGACCAGGTGTCAGTGGCAAAAATGGCTTTGACAAATGCAACAACAACGGACTCCTCCTACTGAGGAAATGCGCTGAACACGATCTCCTAATCAAAAACACATTCTTCCGCCTGCCAAACCGCAACAAGACGTCTTGGATGCATTCACGCTCCATGCACTGGCATCTCATTTACTACGTCATCGTCAGGAGAAGAGACAGGCAAGATGTCTGTGTGACGAAGGCCATGTGAAGTGTAGAATGCTGGACTGACTACAGCCTCATAGTCTCCAAACTCAATATTCAGATTCAGTCTAGCAGATGACCACAAGGCAAAAAGTTACCAAAAAGCTCAATGTCTCCGAATTGAAACAGGAGAATGTGAAACAAGCATTTGTCGAAGAACTGTGCATCCAATTAGAAACAATTGATGCGAACACCGAAAATGTACAGGAAATCTGGGAATCCTTCAGAGACTCTGTTATCTCAGCTGCATCGAAAACTCTCGGTTCCAACACACGTAAACATCAAAATTGGTTTTATGAGAACGATGATGCCATAAAGAGACTTCTGAATGAGAAACATCAGCTTCAAAAGGCCTGTTTAGAAAACCTGTTTAGAAGACAGCACTTCATCATCTAAGCAGGCAGCCTTCAACAACATTAAGAGGACTGTCCAATGCAAACTCAGAGAGTTGCAAGACTCATAACTGAGTAATAAGGCAGATGAGATTCAGTCCTACGCAGACATGAAAGGCATGAAGAACTTCTGTGATATTTTGAAGACAATCTATGGGCCACTGTCATCAGGAACATCTCCAATTCTGAGTGCTGACGGCACCACACTGCTTACTGACAAAGAAAAGATACTACAAAGATGGGCAGAACTCTTCAACAATATCCTCAATCTACAATCATCTATCAGTGAGGAGGCAATTGATCGACTGCCTATAGTGGAAATCAACACATCACTTGCTGATCTTCCAGCGCTGGCTGAAACTGAGAAAGCAATTGGCCTGCTGTCAAATGGCAAAGCAGCTGGAGCGGGTGCTATACGAGCAGATGTCTACAAAGCCGGAGGCTCTCACATGGCACATAAACTGACTGAACTCTTTCAGTCAATGTGGACTCAAGGAACCATACCCCAGAAGTACAAGGATGCATCCATTGTCTACTGGTACAAGCGGAAAGGTAACTGACACCCTGCGACAACCATCAAGGCCTCTCCTTGCTGTCAATAGCCGGCAAAATCCTAACCAGAATTCTGCTCAATCACCTGTGCAGCACATTGATCACGGGCTCCTGCTAGAGAGTCCATGTGGCTTCAGGAAAAGACGAGAGACAACAGATGTTATGTTGGCAGCTCGTCAACTCCAGTAGAAGTGCCAGGTACAGAATTCCAACCTATACACAACGTTAATCGACCTGAGAAAGGCCTTTGACACAATCAGTCTTAGGGGCCTCTGGAAGAAAATGGAAAAAATTGGTTGCCCAGAGAAATTCATTGTAATGGTTCGGCATTATATATGTATATCATAATGTTATCCCACCTGTCTGCCTTGAATATATTCCCTTGAACTACAACATATTGGCAGGGTTATCCGTGTCATGTGAACACGTTTGATGTCATACTAAAAGCACAAGAAAAGTTGAAGATATCTACAGTTTTACAACCATATTTACATTAGACAGTTTTACAACCATATTTACATTAGACAGTGTAATCAGATGTACATATGTCATTTGTAATGGTTTTAACACACAAGCAACTGAATCGCTCACATAAATAGATAATTCCATGTATATAATTCAATAAACTGTGATTATTGATTAACATTTAACCTAGTTCCTTGTTGTCATATGCTAATGTGAAATTTACCTTTTCAAGGAATGGGTCCTTGAGTTTTGTCTTACTTGCTAAGGCTTACCAAGGAAGCAGCAGGCATGATGGTATACCTATCTTATTTTATAACTTACTTAGTACTCGCATGTTAATTAATTCCAGCTTCACATTTTATAAATAACTGGTTTTTGAGATGAGTAGTAAGAAATTAAATTGTATTTTCTGTTTGTTTGCAGGAATGAGAGAGCTCAGAGGGCACGGACCAAAAGTTTGCTCTGGTCAAATACAACTACAAAACATTATCTGGGCATTTTATTAGAAGAAAGCACATTCACATTTTGTGAAGCTCCAATAGGAAAAGTGCACAATGAGGATTTAATATACAACTGCTGCAAAATGACATTGAAACTACATGCAAAAGACAAACAGATTATAATTCTAGCTTATCTACCCTGTACATTTTCGGACATGTTGCAAAATATATAATTTCTACGATAAATATTAAGAAGGAAAAGCTGGAAACTGAAATAAAAAATAAAAAACAAAATACTTAAAATAAGTTGAACAGTCTTGTGACTTGTCCCACAATTGGCAATACACATGTGACACAAAAGTCCCCGGAATGGCTATTAACATGTTACACAAGACGGAAACTGTTGTAAGTTTGGAGACCAGTTTGATTATTTTAAGACATCGCTGTTTCCAGCAACATTTAAACTCTTTTTTAATCTTTAATGCTGAAATTTTACAAACAGGCCATAATCTGCATTGTAGTTTTGTTTTATTTTCTAAGGGCAGACAGTATTTGCACACTTAATATGGTTCGCTCCTTTACAACGATATAATCTCATTAAGATAATTATCATTTTCAAGAGCAAAGTGCATTATTCTGAGATAGTGGGGAAGATACGTACACAAACTGCATACGTATTTTGTTCTGAGTCGGCGGAGAGAACGAGTTTGATACGGCGTAGGAATACGTCGAGGCCGTCAGGCCGAGACGTATTCATAAGCCTTATGAAACGAGTTCTTTCTCCCGACTTGGAACAAAACCAAATGCGATTTTGGATTTATTACATACAACCTATTTTATGCTTATTATTATTATTATTATTATTATTATTATTATTATTATTATTATTATTATTATTATGTTTCCTCATATTATTTTTTTTCATAAAGAGTCGAAAATTAAAATGTCATCATGTATTGAGACTTATTTATGGCACATAAGACCCTAATGGTTTAGCTGGAAAAATTTAGTACATTTCAAAAAAACACATATTTTTCATACCATCGTTCCAGACTGAAAGTGTTAAATCCAGCGGTGTATCAAATTATGATATTGAAATTACGATCACAATGCATTTACATCACTACCTTGGGACCGGATCATAAAGCACCTTAATGGTTTAGTTGGACAAATTTAGTACATTTGAAATAAAATCATATTTGCCATACCATCATTCTAGACTGAAAGTGTTATATCCCGTAGTGTATCAAATTATGATATTAAAATTACGATCAGCAATCCATTTACATCGCTGCCTTTGGACTGGATCAAAACATTAGGGATGTCAACAGTAACATCAGTAAATTTGTTGCATTGGATTGGCATGAATATCAGCAGTGAAATAATACCTCACAAGTAGTTAGTTCATGATCGTTAATTTAGTGACGATAAATACATACCAATTTAGTATGTAAATCTGTAATGCCGTAAGATAATCACACATTTGTAAGATAGACCAAACCATTGGTGTTGTATGAGAACTTCTTTGTTGCGAAGAAACATAACTGCAAGTTTAATAGATTAGGAATGTAATTATGTGACTATATCACAACTAATTCATTCAATCACATTCTTACAGACTCACCTAGGCAATATAGTAAGTACACGGAATTTGATTTACAGTCTTACAGACACATCTAGGCTATACAGTAATATCACTACAATGAGTTTGGTCCTACTAAGTAATGCTATACCTACGAAAAAAAAATTAACGTTTTTTCGTATGCCATGGGGCTAGAGGAAAGGAGGAAATAATTGTATACCACCAAATGGTAAACTTTTATTACAGACCCGTACAACGCAACCTACTGTTGTACAAGACAACTAATACAAGTTCCCAAGGAAGCAGAGAGATACCGGTACTACTCCTGAAGTAGAGGGCAGTGAAGGATATTGGTCTATACACTTCACAGGATTTATGACAATTTATTTTTCAATATATCGGCCCTCGTCACCTCATCACCTAATCGCAACTATTTTAACAGACTTGTTCAAACCGTAACAGAAAATGCAGTGATGGTTTGTGTTAGGCTGCTTATAGAAGAGATCGCTTAAGCGATTTAAACACGTCCTACATATATCGTCGCGATGAATCCCACGGTTGTAAACCACGAGAAAGAGTCCCCATAATTACCCTCCGAAAGAAATGCGTTCTTGGTCCATGGCTAACTATGGAATAGGTAGGGATGGAATATCCCCTTCGCGTAAGGTAAGGACCATCAGTCCAGTCGTATCTTGTAAGAACCCTGATTCCGGCGAGTCAGATAAATGTTGACAGTAACCGAAAAAAAAGTCTCGAATGTTTCTGGTGGTTCTATGTAGTTCTCAGCCTTCTCTTCAGGATAGTCGCAGGATACCTTACATTCAAAGGTTGCCATCGTCGTCAGAGGACTCCTCCCCCATGCTGTCTGCGGTCCGCTTACGTTCAAACTGTTAGCACTAATGACGGTATCACATGGACACCACGTCTCTTCTTGGTGTGTTGGTGATAGTAACCCACCCTGCCATGACCGCCATGGGCCTACCTAGACCCACCCCTCAACGACGCCCAGGGTCCAGCTAAAACGTTGCTGCTCCGTGACTTAGCAAAATGTGTTCTATGGTTGCCTCAAATTCCGACTCTTCTACTACTAAGGTAGTCACGAAACCTATATATCACTGTTGCTAACTCTGGTACATTTTGATATGTTAAATGCCAATAAGATATTCCGCAAACGGATGCTACCATCCATACTGCCCAATTAAGCTTATTCTGTCAAACTCTTGTCTAACGCTGTTTTCTGTATCTGTTGACAGAGTCGTCACTGTCAGATTGTAAAGTGTAGTCACCAAAATATTGTACGGGTTTTGTAAGTGAAATAGTACTTTTCAGAATAATAGATTTTCATCTCTTTAAAAATGTGTGGAGTATCTCTGTTAACTGGAGCGCTAACTAATTATCAGGACAGTGATAGGCAGTACTGCTTGTTAATTTTTCTTTAAAATCTCAAGTCCATTTATTAATTGTCATCATGTTCATACATCAAATAAAATATGAATTATAAAACATTTCTCATTGATATGGGGCTTTTTGTCTGGAGTTTACGTTTCTAATCTAACTACACTCTGCTTTCCGGTACTGTATCTTTAATCCGTGTATGCAACAAAATCTTCCGGATCATGACATACATTTTCTTGCAAGATCATTTTAGAATATATTTAGAGTAGCATCAAATTTAAGTGGCCAGGAAATTGTTCCATTATGACAGTTTCATTTATTGGGTAGACTACGATGATAAGAAGTCGGATGGATGATGAGTTAAGATGGCTGAGTACTTTAGACTCCTTTTGATGGCATAACAATAGAAATACTTTAGACTTCTTTTGATGGCATAACAATAGAAATACTTTAGACTTCTTTTGATGGCATAGCAATAGAAATACTTTAGACTTCTTTTGATGGCATAACAATAGAAATACTTGAGACTTCTTTTGATGGCATAGCAATAGAAATACTTTAGACTTCTTGTGCTGGCATAGCAATAGAAATACTTTAGACTTCTTTTGATGGCATAGCAATAGAAATAAAAAGCTTTCTGGTTGTGGAAGGGGTTGGCAGGGGATCATCATTTTGTTTACTACAACAGCAAAACCTACTCCCAGAAATGTTGTGCAATTTCACATGTATAAATGGCAAGTGACAGTAACAACATAATTAGCACTATTTACCATCCAACTATTAACTCAGCTCTTAACTTCGGTTACGGTATGAATTTGAATTTGAAAAAAGATATTCAGGATATCGGTGAGTTCACCAATAAGATATTCAGGATATCGGTGAGTTCACCAATAAGATATTCAGGATATCGGTGAGTTCACCAATAAGATTTTCAGGATATCGGTGAGTTCACCAAAAAGATATTCAGGATGTCGGTGAGTTCACCAATGAGATATTCAGGATATCGGTGAGTTCACCAACAAGATATTCAGGATGTCCCTGAGTTCACCAATAAGCACGAAAGGTTATAAAATCAGAAAGTTGATCATTTCAATTTTATGAGGCTAGTTTATAGTTGACTACTTTATAACACACGGGATCCTACCACACAAAATAATGAACTAATTAAATAATTCACGCAACAAAATGGATACTAGTAAAACTAAGAATAATTTCGTTTTTTGTTGAAAAGCAAGCTGAAACAAACAATTAAATGTATGCACACTACTGAAAAAGGCTAATAAATCTGTTTCATATCCTAAATTTAAGCTGTCTGTTTCCTATATAAGAATGAAAGAAAAAGGGTCAGCTATATACCAAACTTCACCACATTGTTATCCTACACTGAAAAGAGAGAACATTATACTAATTTCAGGTTGCTTAAAGATCATTATTGAAATTATGAACGATGCAGGATTGATCATCACTCTGGTTTTTAGCGGATTTGGTGCAACTTTAGTAGGATATATTGCAAAAGCTTTTAATGAAATATTGATATGCAGGATCGTTTTTAAATACAAACGATGAAATAGTGATGTATGGCACTAGTAAGCGCCAACCGTATCATGGATATGAATATTTGGGGAATAAGCTATAATAAAATCAATTGTGAAGAATTTAATTATTTAATTTGATCAACAGCACGAATAACCAATACAAGAAAATGAAGAATGCAATCAGAAAGAAAATAAACAATACCGATAGCCAAGATATTGAAGAGCTAATAAATACCTTTTTAGAGGAGAAAAGAAATTAACAGAGAGACAGACAGACAAACAGACAGACAGAGAGAGAGAGAGAGAGATTTTACAGTCTTACAGGAAGCATGAAATCTATAATTATTACAACCAATGATACAAACTGAAGGTAAAAACTTTAACTCTCTATTATATACAGTAATCATATTAAAATCGAAATTTATTTTACCAGATAAGGATCACTTGATAAAAAAAATAGTTTTTACTTATTCTATTAATAGGAGAATTTGTAAACTATCCATTTCATTGCACATAATAGATTTTATTATTGCTTATTAAAATGAAGTGAAAAACACCATAGTCTATTACATCAACGACTAAAATGAGACAAGGACTGTTTAAATTCCTGATCGATTCTATACCCTTGAAATGTACATGAACAAAGTCAAAGAATATATGAGAGCAAATACCAGCAGTGAAGAAAGTATTGATATCGAATACTCGAAACACAATTTTGAAACGTTTTTGTCACTCCAGTAATAATACACATTGTACATAGCCAGCTGCAGCGCTAAATTGTCAGGACTCAATAACCAGAGATCATTCTTATACTGAATAGGTTGAAGTTTGGGCGATTGTTGAACCTGAAAATTGCTATTGGACATGTTTTATATAGTCTCTAACGGTTGTAAATGTTCTCCATGCTGACTTTTTTCCTTTCAAAATTAATAACCGTTAGAGGACATTACTCCAAACAGATTAAACATTGGCATTTACGATGAAGGCGAGAAAGGTAATACGGTATGCTTATAACCTATAGTTTTCACCTTAAGTAAATGGGAAAGATATCTTTAAGATGTGCGATTTGTCTTAGTTCTAAATCCGTAAATGAAACAGAGGAAAAAGATGTAATACTTGCTCAATCAAGAAAGATGACGTAAACTTGAAAAACAATCTTATTAAAAATGTGTTTGATCCTGTAAAATCAACTGATGTGGTTACTAGACAGTACACTTGTTGACAGTCAATTGATTTAGACTTTTTGGTATAATAATTGAAAGATCCTACAACATGAAAAAAATAAGTAGACACTAACAGAATAACTTTTAAACAGAATTGTAGTGACAAAGCTAAATAAGGCAAGAGTTTCAGCAACAGATCGACGACAACAGAAAAAGAAGACTTTGGAGGATGCTCAGGACCTATACAAACAAAGATTTAATACTTTATCGAACGCGCAACAAGCCAAAGAGCAGGAAATATATCAAACTTTCAAAAGTACATGCATCTCTTTCATTAGATAGTGTCATGGAGAATATGAAGAAATTTTGGAAGACTATGGCAGTTAATAATCTCAACTGGAACAGTTACAAAATGACTTAAACAATGAAATTAAAGAAAACGATAACGAACTTGAAACATAGTGAATGGTTTTAGCACCAGTCTTACTGACTTGAAAAACAAGACAACTGCTAACACTAATACTTTATCACATGTTAGGCAAGAAGAATGGTTTAACGGATATGACTACCAAAATAAGAAAAATGACGACAATAAAAACAAAATAATTGTGAAAGAAATTAGTATTCACATTACAAGCATAACTCACGGTTTATCTGTCGCTGACTTAAACGAGAAAAATTAAAATGTTAAACTATCAGAATTTACCAATAATTAAACATGAGTTCATCGCTGGTAGAGAACAATGAAAAACAAATAAAAAAAATATGTTGATCTTGAAATTGTAAACAGTGTTCGTGTTTATAGTTATTATGAACTAGACATGATGGTCAAATGTTTAAGATAAAATTTTAATGAGTTAGAATCAAAGTTTATAACGGAAACGGATGTATATAAAACTGAAATGGATAAAAAGACTTAAATTTCAAGGGTATCATTGACTCAATTAAAATTCCAAATAATCCTAAATGTCCTATCACAAGTCCAAAAATATAGAATGCTCTGAATGAATTCCAATAGTCTTAAATGTTCTGATATACCGCGATGATATAATCCAGAATATCTTTGAATGAGTTGACAAAAGTAAAAAGTATTAATTCAAAAGTCAATGAGCACTTAGTAATTCCAATGAATGTTTAAATAAATAATTCCTCTGGGATGATATCTGAGTTAAATGGAACAATGTAAAATATGATCACAAATGTATTCCCACAGACTGATCTAAAACAGAAGTGAATTATTTGTTTACCAAATCTCTATTTATACACATTTTCAGTTGACCTATATTAACAGGATGTGAAGCAATAAAATGGGAAAAACCCAGTCTAACTGTCAAAATGACTGGCATTGAACTCAAATTCTAATAAACATTATATTTAATAGTGACCACAATTTAAAGTACAACTCACCTTCATGGACAAACACACATTGTACATTAAATATACATAGCAGAATTAAGAACTTGAAAATATACATATCCAGTATGACACGATTACTTCCGACTCAGTGGCTCAATCAACAATGATAAGCAGAGGAACACAAATAATGTTTTTCTACTATAATATCACTAGAAAAAGGCTCGATTTCAACAGCACGCAAAATAATATATTGCTCTGTATGGGTCATAAAATTTCTAACGTTCAGGACGTTATACACCAACAGATAAACAGAACGGAAAATATGGAAGCTAACAAAATATATATTTATTTTGTTCAGATGCTCAGGAGAACATTCAAAATAACCAAATTAAATCTACAATCCTCGTAAAACTTTTAATGGATCCTGCTCTTTTGTATGCTATAGGCTCATAGTCTTTCTACAAGGATTTGATGTGGTGCACATAAAATCATGATGGTGTATATTGGCCTATTTTTGATGTCTGTGACTTATCTAAGTCTTCTTTTCAAGTTTATATTGGTTCCGTTATACTTTCTAAATCACAATATAGAAGATGGTAGTCTTTTAATTTTACAACAGAGCACTCTTCAGACATTACCACTATTAAGTTATATACATGGTTACATAATCCTTTAGGTTCATTCAATTTTAATTTGGTGTTAAAATGACTTAAGCAGAGCTTACGAAAGTGCTTGATAATATCGTGTTTGTTTTGCTGGTAGGACGCCAATATTTATCAATATTTTATTCCATAATAATGATATCTGTCCGAGCCATCAAAAAATATTTACATGTCCACATAATTCTCTCTGACTTTTTCTGTCACTATAACCGGTCTTTTATTCAGTCTACGATTTCGTATTCATTTATAGATACGATGAATTCAAAATTGCAATTCGTGAATGTCGTTTGTTTTAATCAGGCATCCATGAAGCCAATTGTACCTGTCAAGGTTATAATCTGATCTATGGATGATGTCTTGGTAGGTTTATGGAAGATTCTTCGGAATAAAATAAATATTTGATGTCTCTATTTTGTACGTCGATACAGATATGTTTGTTCTTTAGTAATTGTATGTGTGATCGTGATCTCATCGCGTTGTATCTATCAACATGTAATATTAAATAGTCCATTCTGGTCTTTGTATCTTGACTTTTTCCTGGCCACATTGCCTGTTTAATAATTCAATTACCCTATCAATTACCTTTTGCTGTTCGTGTCTCATTACGAAGTTGAAATCCTTTGTTATGTGCTACCTATCCCTAAATATTAGTCTGACCTCTGTTCTCATTGCGAGAGTAATCGCTAAATCTAGCTAGAATTTTACAGAACCAAACGCTATAATTTTCATACTTCTTATCTTTTTTTGTGTATGGTTCGACATCGTTGCAAAATAAAAATCCTGATCATTTCCTACCACCAAATCTGTAATCATATAAATCTCAATTAAACGAGTCCTGTGGTCTTGTGGTGATAGTTCTATTTCTATTTTGAGAGTTAATTATATTAAATTCCCTTTTAGTTTCATAGACTGATTAGAAGAGGTTGTTATGTTCTTTTCTCTTTTGCCGTTATTGTTATTTGAGAATCAATCATTATAAGCATTTGTTATAATAATATTTATTCAATACAAACTTAGTATTTTTATTTTTTTATAAAACTAGCATGTAACTCTTGTCTAATTGTCTTTGCTCACTTTTTTGTTTCCTCTATTGGAATTCCAATATGATTTCATCAAATTAACGTACATTTGTCATTGGTTTGGGTAGTTTTTCCGTGAGTTTGATGTCCTAGCATTTGTAAGACTTGAAAATACTCGTATATTTACTACTTGTATATTTTGCAGATTAAGCTTTCTAACATCATTGCATCATGAACACCATTTAAAATTTTTAAGTCAACAATGATTCTATTTAGTTTGCTTTACTCGGACTTAATCAAATGGTACGTTTTAAACCATAACCCAGCCTACAAGTATTTAAAAAAAACTCAACCAGTTAAAATTTATAGTATATTTTAGCGCAAGCATGAAATATATTGTATTGTCATTAGGGTCACATAGTATTGCAAACAAGAGAGAGAGAGAGAACACACACCATTGTTTAAGCGCTTCACGTGCCTTCATTCTTATCAATGAAACCTGAATACAGCAGTCTTATATATACTTATATACATTGCTTTAGTACACGGATATCGAAGTATACTGTTGTACCCATAGTAGTTGTATGGATTCATTCAGCAAACACTCGAATAAAAGCAAGAATGTAGAAGAATTTATTAGCTCTTAGACAGCCATTGTAATTACTGATAAGGAAAAACTAATGGGTAAATCAGGAATTAAGTCATAAAATTGAACTAAAACACCTTTCCACATATCTTTATTGATTTTCGTTTTGCCTCCATAACACAGTCAGTTGTTGAAGCACAGTGCTCTGTATTTACGAAAATAAACAGACGTCTTTCTCTGCTTAAGAAAAATTCAACACAGAAAAGAGAAGAAGAAAAACAGACACAACTTTAAAAAGTATTTTTTAAATGCTCAAAACTGAGAAAATTAAAACAGATTTTTCTTACATTGCAGTGTGCTATTATTGGAATCATGAATACACATTTTAAGCTTCTTGGTAAGAAATTAGTACAGGTTTAACGGTAGAAATTAGTACAGGTTTAACTGTAGAAAAGTTAAATTAGTTCAATATTTATTACTAACAGCAGATTTAAAAATCTTCTCACTTTTGTCAGAGTATCAGAGTAAGCAATGATATATTACCGCGTAATATTGAGAACTTGTCGAGTCCATATATAAATTTTACGTTGTAAAAGAATGTTAATTTTGAAACAAAATTCGTTCTATTTATGTTTTTCGTAAGGGTCTGAAGTGAGCGTCAGTCGTATGCAATAATTTGTAATAGTGAATTTAGCAAGGTATTAATAAGGCATTCACACAATTACGTGAATTAAAATTTCGAAATCCTTCTGCTGAGGAGTATTTCCACTACTGAGATTCAGTGCCAAGTGATATGTCTGTTTCTCCTGCATTTCAGTCTAGAGCTTCTTCTTTTAACACTGTTTCAAGATAAGATCTTAGTCTGGTATTTAAGAGGCTTGAAAGGTTGCGAGGAAATATTGTATACATATTTCGAACAACGTAAACATGTGCCAGTGTCAAAAACTCTGTACCTGGATAATGCCAAAGGGGTTTTATATATATATATATATATATATATATATATATATATATATATATATATATATATATATATATATATATATATATATATATATCAGACTATTATACACAGATAATATCAAGGTATGGGCAATCCTTTACTTACAGTCTCGTGACTCTCGCCAGCCTATATTTATATATTTGTATATTTCAGATGTAAACAATAATTAGTGTTCCCCATCACCATCACAGCTTCTCTTTTGCTCTTTGATGTATTCGTCTACTTGTAAATATGTGTCTAATAAAAAGTGAATTTAATGGCCTATTTACACAAGCGAACACAAAGTATGGACAAATGGAGCAAATGAGATTTTTATTGTTTGTGTTGCTATTGTTTTTGTTTTTGTTGCTGATGATGATGATTTATTTTAGATACTATGTGGACGGTGAAACTATATATGACGGAGTATGATATTTTGTGTGATTGGATCCATAATGAAATCGAAATACTGATTTAGAGTTGCTGACAGTTTGACTTACGCTGAAACCGTAATAGATAAACCATGACTTTTCTACTCCAGTGATAGGTTTCCGGTTTCTGCTTGAAAACAGTAGCAGATGCAAGTGATGATTCAGTGAGTTACCAGTGCAATGCTAGCTTAATTTAGACAGAAGTTTTATCTATGTTTGGCGTTACCAATGATTGATATATTAAACCAATCCACCCTTAACTAGTATTAAGCATTGAGCGCTTTGAGAGGAATAAAACTGTTTGGCAGGTGCGACACCAAATTTCTACTGTCTTTCAAAATCGCTTTATCGCTTTGTATAATTAGGTTTTACTGCTTTCTTTACAACGTGCTGTGTCCATTATGAAATGTTACAATCCTCACAACCCGTGACGCACGATCTGGATCTAGCCTACGGAAGTATAAGGTATGAATGCTGAGAAAATCGACATGCTGGATTATAACGATAGATTTCTGGAAGTGACGATAAATACTAAGGCTATATGTAACCACAGGTGGCGTATTTTGCCTCTCAAATGGAGCTAAAACTTAAAGCTTTTCTGCCAGTTAAAAGGCACTATATGGACAATATTGCCCATATGTAGAGCGTACGACTTTTTTGTCTTTATAATGTCGCATACAAATAGCAAAATAATAAAAAGCAAATTGAAACTGTACACGAAAATAGGAAATAATAACAAATACAACGCGGTTTTCAAAGACAGAGGAAACTGGGCACCTTTATAACTTTTTTCACAGGTGTGGTCGACAAAATGTTGGCCCTACCTTTAGCAACATTTGTATCCATTCGAAATGTGACATAAAAACTGAAATCAGTTTCGTTGTAATGAAAAACGTAAGTCTTTGTGCAAATCCCACTTTTAAAGTTTACCAAATGTATACGGTGCCCCTTGTAGAACGTTGAATATTCCTTTGCTGTGCTGGACCATCTCTCGTTCTTAAATACTAGAAGGTGAAAATAAACATGTATCAACCGTTCGTTGCTTGTTCTCAAGGACACTTAAACCGAATAACGAAAAACCCAAAACACAGAAGTCTTTGTTTCTTAATATCTATTTCCATCGAACGGTATCAGCAGTTGTTGCAGGGATCTGTTTTGAACGCAACGGAACATCACCTACATTACTCCAGCAGAGGAAAACTTACAGCAGAGCTAGCAAAACCAACTGAGCTATCACAGTCGATGTGACTTACCGTTGGTGGCACTGTGAGATTATGCTAGAACGTTAATTAAATAAATAATAATGTTAATCTGCCATTTCAAACATTTCATATTAAATAACTCTGACCTGTCAATGAGTCGAAATTCGTCAATATGGTATTTTAATGATTTAGTCCAACAAAACAAGGAATCTGTGTTCCAATGACCCCAATGTAATCTTCCTTCAATCAATAAGGTGCAGTAACTCTCTTAAGAATCCCTATTGTACTTTGATTTCTCTTCTAGCTAAATCCTTTTATTTGTAGCAAAACCTTCCCTACAATATTTTTTAATCTCTGTCTATTCTTATATAGCATTTTCCATGTTTTGTTGGCTGTTACTGGATCCTGTTGACTGTTACTGGATCCTGTTGACTGTTACAGTATCCTGATGACTGCTGCAGTATCCTGTTGACATTTATGGTATTATGTTGACTGCTGCAGTATAATGTTAACTATTACAGGATCCTGATGACTGCTACTGAATCCTATTGACTGTTACTGACTCATGTTGACTGTGCAGTATCCTGTTGACTGTTGCAGTATTCTGATGACTGTTGCAGTATCATGTTGACTGTTACAGGATCCTGTTGACTGTTACTGGATCCTGTTGACTGTTACTGACTCATGTTGACTGTTACCGAATACTGTTGACTGTTACTGTATCCTGATGACTCTGACAGCGTCCTGGTGACTATTGATGTATGCTGATGACTCTTACAGCGTCCTGATGACTATTACTGGATCCTGACCGACATAAATACTGTAAATCGTACAATTTCACAAACTTACAATTTTAACAAATGAAACTAGACAGCTTGATAGACTACATGAAAATTGTACGTACATAAATAGCATCACAGCAAATGTACCTATACAGCTAGATAGACTGCATGAAAATTGTGCCTACATGAATAGCATCACAGCAAATGCAGCTAGACAGATAGACAGACAACATGAAATTTGTACCTACATGAATAGCATCACAGCAAATGTAGCTAGACAGCTAGATAGACTACATGAAAATTGTACCTACATAAATAGCATCATCGCAAATGTAGCTAGACAGCTAGACAGACTACATAAAAATTGTACCTACCTGGATAGCATCACAGCAAATGTAGCTAGACAACTAGATAGACTACGTGAAAATTGTACCTAAATGAATAGCATCACAGCAAATATAGATAGACAGCTAAAATAGACTACATGAAAATGTACCTGCCTGGATAACATCACAGCAAATGTAGCTAGACAACTAGATAGACTACATGAAAATTGTGCCTGCATGAATAACATCACAGCAAATGAAGCTAGACAACTAGGTAGACTACATGAAAATTGTGCCTACATGAATAACATCACAGCAAATGAAGCAAGACAACTGGATAGACTACGTGAAAATTGTGCCTAAATGAATAGCATCACAGCAAATACAGATAGACAGCTAAAATAGACTACATGAAAATGTACCTGCCTGGATAACATCACAGCAAATGAAGCTATACAACTAGATAGACTACATGAAAATTGTGCCTATATGAATAACATCACAGCAAATGAAGCTAGACAACTAGGTAGACTACATGAAAATTGTACCTACCTGGATAGCATCACAGCAAATGTAGCTAGACAACAAGATAAACTACATGAAAAGTTTACCCGCATGAATAGCACCACAGCAAATGTAGCCAGACAACTAGATATACTATATGAAAATTGTACCCACATGAATAGCACCACAGCCAGGAAATCTTTGCATTGTCAATGAGCAAATAGAGATAACTGTATATCGCAAATACGCAGAATTTACTGAAAATGCGATAATTTAATGACTCCTTAATATTGTAATATTTTTGGCTTACGATAAACGATAGTTGAAGGCTGTTCTCGGTACCGGTGCAATGCTTTAAAACACTACAAGTTCGGTTTCGTTTCATTCCTTAATGATGAGCTCTTGATAATTTTACATAGCTAAGGGTCCAAGCAATCCAAAATCACTTTTACATAGCTAAGGGTCTAAGCAATCCAAAATCACTTTTACATAGCTAATGATCCAAGCAATTCAAAATCACTTTTACATAGCTAAGATTCCAAGCAATCAAAAATCACTTTTACATAGCTAAGGGTCCAAGCAATCCAAAATCACTTTTACATAGCTAAGGGTCCAAGCAATCCAAAATCACTTTTACATAGCTAAGGGTCCAAGCAATCCAAAATCACTTTTACATAGCTAAGGGTCCAAGCAATCCAAAACCACTTTTACATAACTAAGGGTCCAAGCAATCCAAAATCACTTTTACATAGCTAAAGGTCCAAGCAATCCAAAATCACTTTTACATAGCTAAGGGTCCAAGCAATCCAAAATCACTTTTACATAGCTAAGGGTCCAAGCAATCCAAAATCACTTAAAATATATAGGTTGGTGTACATTGTCTTGTGCTTTCCTAGATGAATCTCTATCAAACGAGCATTAAAAAATTCATAAATTTAAACAGGTTACAGATCATTAACTCTTTGTTTTTTTTGTTTTTTGTTTTTTTTTTCTGTTCTTGTTTTAAATACATAAAGAAAATGATTTGTTGTTGAGAGAATTTTTCACCATAACACAGGTATTTACATCACAGCGGCTTTCAGTTATAGAAAGCCTGAGCAGCTGATTTACGGCAGGTACTAAATCACTAAGGATTTCCAAAGGTCTCGTATACTTTACGTTGACTTTGTCATTTTCTCTTTCTTATGACTGTTATTGCGATTATTCAAATTTTATAATAATATTTCATTTTAAATATTTAATGAGACACAGAAGTCGCAACCACGGCATTTGCATTTTACATCCAATTTGATCAGTGTTAAAGTCGCTATTATAAAAGTAAGTAATAAGTGGCGTCATATTGATGACATCATAACTTATTGAATGTTATTTCAAGCAACGCAGTAAGCGTCGATTTTTCTACTACCGTAATATATATATATATATATATATATATATATATATATATATATATATATATATAGATAGATAGATAGATAGATACATAGATTAGATAGATAGATTGATATAATAAATACGACTTTTATGATATTTCATTGAAACTGTCTCTACATAAAGTTTAATTAAGGGAAAATAGTTCATCCCTAATGCTATTTGAATTCAGAGAGATTTGTAAGAGATTACATTTTGGAAAATTGATTAGATTTGTTTCCACATATAAAGGAGAGAAGACTGGAACCATTCAATTTTTCTTACTTTCTTTAATTTGTGTTGGGTTCGAGGAATTTTGATAACGGATATGACGTGTAATAGTAATATGAAAAATTGAAAAATATGCAAGCAGAAATGTGTGATCGTCGTAAGGAACTGAGGATTGTGATCCCACGTAAGGAAGCGATGATATGATTTGCTTCCTACATAGAGACACTGCTTTATTTGTAACCCGTATGTGAATATATTACCCGTGATCCATTTAAACATATTAGGTATAATCAAACACAATCAGAGTATTTCTAGCTGGAAAAGTTCAGACATGCACATTATATAAATAGTATCAGATCCACTTTATATATATATATATATATATATATATATATATATATATATATATATATATATATATATATATATATATATATATATATATATATATATATATATATATATATATATCATTGTGCTGATATAAAATAGTCCATCTTCAATCACAAATGTATGTTTGGTTGGGGGGGGGGGGTAACCTCATCTTTGCATATATTCGTCTAATTTACTCAAATCAGACAAATAAATGCCGTGAAAAAGACACCTTGAATAATGGCATTGTACTTAAGCCCTCGTTAGACATATCGGTAAATTTGACATTACTTTCAGTTCGAATTAGCGTCTATTACCAGGGTACATCTACATTTATCCAGGTGTTGAAGGATTTTTATTTATTTATTTATTTATTTATTTATTTATTTATTTATTTATTTATTTATTTATTTATTTATTTATTCATATTATAGTTAAGGAGGCCATACATCTGGCAATAAGCCGGCTGTCTATCGTTTAGGCCGAAACGTAACTTCTCACAGTAATTACTAAATCATTTTCCAAAACTACCACTGTACTTCTAGAATTATATAGTATTCTAAACTACCACTGTACGTTTAGAATTACATAGTATTCTAAATCTATCACTGTACTTCTATAATTTTTATAGTATTCTAAACTATATACTAGTTTGTAGTCTAAACCAAATGGAGGATTAAAAATTTAAATCATCTTGCATATTTAGTAAGTACAGACATGTTCAAATCTTTGTGTAAATCGATACGTGTATATGCCCAAATGTAACTATGCAGAAATGTATATCCTTTATTACTGCAATAATCAATAATGGAATCACAGATACAACAATGTACATGATTGATGTATTGATACAACAGATACAACACTGTACATGATTGATGTATTGCTACAACATATACAACAGTGTACATGATTGATGTATTGATACAACTTATACAATAATGTACATAATTAATGTATGATACAACATATACACAAATGTACATGATTGATGGATTGATGCAACGGATACAACAATGTACATGATTGATGGATTGATACAACTGATACAACAATGTACACGATTGATGCAAGACACGTATTCTTAAAGATTTCCTTCAACTTATTGCCGTTTATATTTGTTCTCATGTTTGTTCCTATGAAGATACAATTGTTACCGGACCGATCATCAAACAAAGACCTTCATTTGATCTACAGCCGAGATGTATCATCTGAGCTATTGCAACCGACGTTCCTATCCCTTTTCTGCTGCACTATGAAATAATTCTAGAGCGGTAATAAAATAAACTCTGATTTAAAATCAGTACTTTTTAATTGACTATGATAAATGTACTCTGACTCTCCAATGTATAATTTAAGTGTTTATTCCCAGTAAAGACTGATTTTGTTTGTCTCAGATAACACCGGCGTAATCATTCTCTGGTCAGGAAATTACTCAATCACTCCTGAAAATTCCTTGTGTCAATAAAACTGTTTTCAAATCGCATGAAGCTGATTTCTTTAATTAGGCTGCATATCACTACCTCTGGCGGCTTTTCTTATACTACGTCATTTCCGTTTTCTGATGCAAGTTACTGAATCCTGATCAACATAAATATATGAGGTTCTAACGGCACTTTATTTTCAAATCGTTATAAGATTTTTTAACTGTATGCATTAGTTTAAGTTTATGAAAAAGCAAAGATTATAAACTACTGGAAGAATATTATAGCTTTGTTTCTAAATTCTATATACCAAATTGACATTTTGCCATATTTACTTGAACCTATATTTAAATAATGTTAAAGTTGGTAAAAACGGTCCAACACGTATGTTATTATATTTAACTCATAAGGAATGTGAAATACATGGGACGCATTCAACGTAATGGCAGTTTTAGAACTCTTAATAGTAAAACGACAACGATATTACAGCATTAGTCTTTAGAAATCATTTAGTACCCAACTCAAAATGGCGTGTTTAAAGTCGTGTCATCTGTTTCAGTTAGAAGACTAAATATTGTAAATACATTTTATCAGAACCTTTCGTATAACCATCTCGTATCTCGTAATTAGTTCCAAAGAGGAAACAAATTGCTTATATTGTGCTTTTCTAATATATATTTCTATATAGATTATAGATGGTGCCCACACGGTATCCTCGCAATGACGTAGATAACTGGGTCACCCCAAACATCTTACCGCTATTGAGAAAATAGCTTCAGTAATTCTCGTTTGCTTTTTTCTGAGAAGATAGATCCCTTCCTATAACATGTAGTTATTTCCAGTTATTTTGTTCTTTTCCTTTAGTTTAGACATATTCATTGTCTTTGCTAGTTTTTCTTCTGGAGCCAAAATGTAAATATTTACTGTTCTACACGGGTTACTTTTCTCTGTGTGTTTGTCTCTTTTTATGTATTTCATTGTCCCCTGAGGAAGACATTGCTTTGAGTCGAAACATTGGGAAACCTTGTTTCAAAGCCTAGGTCTTCCGCTGTGTCAGTGTCTTTAAACAGAAATTAAGTAATAAATCCATACGTTATTTCTTCTAGCACTTTCGCATCATCGTCACAGATGCATAGATTGTATTTTTGTAAGTAGACAATTCGACGTCATTGTTATGTACACTACGTCATCGCTCACACGTACGGAAAAGGAAGCTATAATGCATAGGAAATATAATGTTTGCCTAACTTCAGTTGAAAACAAACACTAACAGTCGAAGATTTTTTTTTTTTTTGAGTGTTGCAAATTTCTGGCTCATATAAGTATATGAGAATCTCCAAATGAATGCACTATTAGTAACTGTTGTCGTACATAACAACATATTCACGGTTTTCTCAGACAACCGATAACAGTTGGTATTGTCAGTTACAAAATATATGTAAATTGTCAGAAAAACTAACTGAGATATCTGAAATATAAATTAGACTACTAAACAGAATGAAGTTTCAATACTTCTACCAGGCTGAAGAGAGCCCCCTCGCGCCACCCACCCCCAAACAAAAACACCCCCCCCCCAAAAAAAAAAAAACGTTTATAGGATGGCAACATTTTAGTAACAAACATTATGATTTATTGTACCATGTTGTGCATCATTTGTAACATGGGGTGTGTGTGTGTATATATATATATATATATATATATATATATATATATATATATATATATATATATATATGCTGAGAGAGGTCTGTTATATTTTGTCTATCCGTCTAAAAAAGTACACCCCCAAACCCACCCACCCCACCCAAAAAAAACAATGATCCACCAGATGTACTTGAGAACATAAAAAGAGATAGGCAGACAAAGTAATTGAATACAATCGTCCAAATCAAACAGATAGGTCTGTCAGCTATATAATAATTACTTATAAATTGATCCCCATACCATCAAGTTTGCAAAATACAAACATCTTGCCTCTGCTGCCGTTCTTTCGCATCTTGTACTCTGTATCTTAAAGTCTCACTAGAACCATAAAGTGTACTTTATTACGTCTTCCTTCTAAAAAATAAATCTTACGGTTTCCACTAACAGCTGTAGACTAATTATTTAAAGGTAATTTATACTTGAGGAAAAAAGTCAGAAATATGGCTAAACACCGATTTATAACATTATTCTGAAATTAAACCGACAGAAATATACCAAACAGTTAAGACAAAAATAATCGCGATGACGTCATTCAGCTTGCCACAATAGTAATGCGTTAAATCAAAACGCTAGTTTCACGTCATGTGAGGTAGAATTGCAGACAAATAAGGTCCGGTAAAACAATTCTACGTTAGTGCAATCAAGCAGAAAATTTGGTCCTACATATATGATAATGTGAGAATATTAGTCTCAATTCCTCTCCACTTCTCAGGGTATAATTTTATATTCTATCTAAAACTTCACAGAATTGTCTAAAACCATATTTTTCCATACTGGAAATAGCTGCTCCATTCCAATTGAAGAAAGAAGTGATATTCTAACAAACAAAAAAAGAAAAGAAAGCACGATACCATGAAAAAATGCCGTTGTACTAAGGACCTCATTGGCTGATTCGGTAAACTTGGCATAGTAACTGTATTTCGAATTATTGCATGTTACTAAAAATATTTATGTTTCTCGAAATGTTGAGAAATAGATAATTTAGAAAGAGAGCAGATACGGTGTCATTCAGAGCAGAGGTGTTGATTATTTTAAGATCTGCACAGCCTAAACTATTCCAAGATTCAATGTTCTTATCGGCTAAGTACCCAACAACTCGAATTAAAGCACTACAATCTGTACTTATATCGGTTTATACACCGCAGTTAAATACCGTCTTATTGCAGAAGAGCGGGGCATTATTCCAGAGCGTTGCAGATTGGATATTTATTTGGAAGACATATTTGAACAGTATCAAATCATTCAACCAGCAGGAGAATGCGGTCATTTTGCCATGTTTTGTTTCGTAAGGTTTAACAGACTTGACTACTTGATGCAAACGGAATCTATTGGGAGTTTCACTGGTACTTTCAAAATCGCATACAAAATAGCTAATGAGATCAATTGATTAAGATAATTGACCTGGCTCTTTAAGACAATTAGAGGATTAAGACAACTTTGTTATTGCACTCATTGACTTTATCATAATCCAGTTCAGCCTCATATTTTGGATTTTTTCCTTTCCTTGTCTTGTACATTTTGTTTTCATAAAAAAATACCAATATAAAATTAGCTTGCTCCATAATACGTAAGATTTTTTAAAGGGATCGCAAAAGAACAGACTGATGAAGCTAGTCAGAATCTGAAATTTGTATGCACCATAGCCCCTTTAATCACTGCCATCTTTAAACTTTATTGTTATTTCTTCAGGACATGATTACGCGTAACAAAGATAAATCTGCGTTCTTTTCAGGGATCCAACATTATGTTTTCCAATTGTTTTTCTATCGATTTCATAACATCTTATAATCGCCTCTCAATCTCTCTCTCTGATACTCAGCTTCATTTTAACGTTGCAAGTATCTATTTTATACTCCATTATGTTAGAAACATTTAAATAATAAATGCATTCATAAACCTCCGTTTATGCTATCCTCCCTAACGAAAAAATATTTCATGTGGAAAAATCAGACACAATGATTTCTGTCAGTCGTTGTGTGTGTGTGTGTGTGTGTGTGTGGTTACAGTCATGACTGAAATGAAAATATACCGTAATATAACACTAATTTAGTGAAGCACCAAAGACAGAAAAGTATAATCATAGTGAAACAATATCTTCATCTTACGTCAATGACATTTCGATAACTTCAGGTATTTTTGCATTAGTTTTAAATCTCAGCCAAATAGTAAGAACTGGTCGAAGTATTGATAAAATATCAGAGCCGCTCAGACAAGAAACCCTGCTGACATAAATAGCTCCTAATTTAATGTCCTTTAGTGTGCTTCATCATTTTTATAAGACTTAGCTACGAGCAAAATTAGAGACAAAAACGTACCGCGCAAGTTATATATAGCAACATATTGAAACATTTTACACAATGCCAAGATTTCACAAGCTTAATGTAGTGGTGTTAGGAAATGTAACTCCTCGATAATAGCAAAATAACTGGATTGATTTCAAAGAAATTGCAGACAAACTTCAGCATAGGAGTAAGGCATATAATATGCTTTCCTTCTCATTCTGTTTTTGAAATATGGCTGCCCTATTGTGTCTTGTTTTCTTGTCAGTTGCTTTTAAGTTGAAATTTTTAAAGCAATTAAGCAGTCTTAACAAAATATTGAAAATCATGACAGAAAAGTTGAACAATGCATAGAAATGACGATCATCTTTGCACGTTATCCTTCTCGTCAGTTTACCAATATTATAGGCGTCTTTCTATTCTCTATCTGTTGATTGTTAGTTTGATTGGTTGATTGTTAGTTTGATTGGTTGATTGTTAGTTTGATTGGTTGATTGGTTAGTTTATAACGACACTTTCAACACTGCGCAGGAAACGTGTCGTAAGTGCCTTTCTGAACGACTCACAGAGGCAGCCAAATCGGGTTGGCCTGCACTGGTACAGAAAGGAATTTAAGATTTTTTTTAGTTGCTAAAAATTAACTAAAAATTAAACACTAAAATTTACAAAGTCAAAAACATTTTAAAGATAGTTCGAAGCAACCTGTTTTATGTAAGGTTGTGCTAGTATCAGAGACGGATATCATCATCGATTTGACTATTCGGGCAAGATCAGTGCCTGAGAAATGAATATAAAATACAAATGGTAACCTAAGTGAGTGAAATATAGGCCAACAATGACCTACTACAGACACGAAAGAGTGCTCCTCATCTAAATGCATCCCCAAGTGTGGTGATTCTAGATAGGATAGCATGTACATAGCATGCACAACTCCTTTGTAATCATGAGCAACATGCGAACACTTAATGTTAGCCAGCAAAATGTCCAATATATGTCCCCGTGACCTTTTACGGCATGGGTATAGTACTAATAGAGATGTTTACACTCATTTAGATGAACGACCACAGCATGAACAGTATAAACTTAAAGGTGTACCAAAGTCAGTGAAATGCGTAATATCGACCACAGTTAGTTACTTTTAAGATGAGGCTGTAGTACTTATCAAAATGCATCCCTTCCACTACTTTCATGAATCTAGGTATAACAATATATATATATATATATATATATATATATATATATATATATATATATATATATATATATATAGTGCCAAAACCTATTTCGTCATGTACAAAATCCCAAAACGTAACATAAGCCCGTAATAGGTGAAATCTAGATCACCTTCCTATACAAGCATTAGTTTGGTGATTCTAGTACGAACAGAGCTTAAGAAATAAACTTGAAACTCAACATTTAACCATAATCTTACTGAAGCATGAAATATAGGTCACAGTGATCTACTGAGGGTGTATTACTCATCAAGATGCATCTCCTCACTAAGTTTCGTGAGTCCATGTAGTATTTATACAATATTGAAGAAACCCGAGCTAAACGCAAAAACTTAACCAATAATGTACAACTAGTTTACATGAATGTACGAAGTTGGCACCCTCAGCCCCCACCCCCCACCCCCTCCAAAGGGGTGGGTGCCATGAAACCCACTCCAACTGTTGCGTGTGACCTAGGAAGAACGAATAGTTGGCATTCAGTAGGGTGTAGATATGGATATGATTTTATCTGTGCGAACGCAGACTCGATGCCGGGGTTAGTACAAATAGCTTAGCTCTACTTCGTAGAGGTGAGCTACAAATTGTATAAGTTGATCATATCATGCAAGAGGTATTTAAGAGGTTCGGAATATTGGTGCACTGGACAGCAAAGTTCTTTATTAGTGAACAGGCGCCTCAGTGCATCCCCTCAAAGTACTCCCCATGCACCTCTACACACTTTCTCAGTCTGATTATCCAACTGCACTTTCAACTGCTTGGCGGCTTTCAAATCGTCTGCCCCTCAGAGAATCTTTGATAACGGGGATCAAGCAAAAATCACTTGGAGCTAAATCAGGACTGTATGGAGGAAGTGGCATAGTTTGGATGATGTGCTCCTTCCGAAAGTCTGTCAAGACAGCGGATTTCTAGGCCGGTACGTTTTCATGGCGTAGATGGATACCTCGGGTACAAGTGCGTGATCGGGAGGTTTGGAAGTGTTCCACAACTTTTCGTAAAACTTTGGAGGCATCCAAATGTCCAGTGACACTAGCAGAGTCAGGCTCAGGTACATGGACGACCCGTGCTTTTGCATCAATAAACATAATACAATTCTCTTGAAGGTCCGACTACGTCGAGCGATTCGTGGTCTCCGCTCTTTTTCTCCAATACAAACTTTACTATTTTCTCGTCAGTTGGGTTTAAAAAAGTAAATCCATGCTTCATCACCTGAGACAATCTCATTTAACGTATCTGGTCACTCTTTGCATATTTAGCGAGTAGCTGTTTGGCAATTTCAACCCGAGCCTGTGTTTGATCAGCCGTTAAATAACGGTATAGCTAAAGAATCTATATGAGTCATATCCGCGGATATGGCATTACCTTTGTGAATATGACTCAGCTTATTCGAATGTATAGCAGGGCGTGATTTCAGTAATAATGACATAATTCTCTTCCCCAAAAAAATAAAGAAATATATTTTTGTAATCATTGTCTATCCCATTCATGAAAAAAAAAATTATGGAACAAATTACGGATGCAATTTTGATATATAACAACAACAAATGTCATATCCGCAAATATGATATCATATCCGCGGATATGGGTCATATACGCACTTTGGCTATAGCCGTTAACTAATGCAGGACCCATTTTACACAAAACCATTCGGATTCTTCAGTCTGTTAAAAACAGCCGACGAATTATTGCCTGTATTAATAGGAAAATCTTGCACTGCTTATGGAGCATCCCATTTCACAACTGCCACTTCTCGCTCACCATTTGCAGACAAAGGTCTTCCAGAACGTGGGTCGTCTTCCATGGAATCGCAACCATCTATAAAATGATGAAAGTACCTCAGAATTGTAGGATATGATGGAGAATGACATCTTTAAACTATAACCGAGTCGCCCTTGATATCAGTCGGAGAGTACCCCAAGAGCACCCGGATTTTACAGTATGCTTTTTGCTCAGTATCATAGTTGTTCTCCTGCTCCAACATATTTAGGTCACCACTGTCAAATACCTATGTTACGTCTCACGCATATATCTGCAGATATCGGGCGTGCTGCGCGTACAGCTGCAGATCATTTGATAGAACATCATTTTGTCTATCGATCGGCATTACATTTATTGACAGATTCAAAGAAACAAAAACGTTATAACAATATATTCAGAACTTTTCAAATACCCCTCGTATGTGTCTATATTTGTCTGTACCGAAATAGGTTTGACTGTGTGATGTAGGTTAGTTATCACTGTACTGATCCGGTTCCATGTATCCCTAGCATATATACAATTTATTTTAAAACGGTTCTCACTTTGATGCATTACTAATTTTCAGGATCGACACAAAATCTATTATCAAAATTAGTCATTATATACGAGTAAAATATCAGGAATTAGGGATAAATGTGATCTGTTCTAAGCGGCCTCGGTATGCATGAGGTTGATGTAAACAAAATATTTTTTTTATGTAGGTTGGTTGTATAGCACGTTCTAACAACCCATATACATTACTCTCGTAGAACCAGATAGCGATGTTTGGTTGCCGCGAATGCACTATAAAGTCATTATTTTCTCTCAACAGATATCACACAGACATTTTGTCCCAAGATGTATGGCAATATTCCACAGAGGAAAGCTTGAAAGATCTTTTTATTTTAGTTAATCTATATTTTATATCGCTACAACTGATAAATGTATTGACACGGAAGAAATTGTGTAAATCTTAAGAAAACCACCAGTGACAATATGTGTACATGCACCACAGCAGATCTTTTCTCAGACAAAAGATGTATCCAGTTTTCTAGTCTAAAGATCTTTTACAAAATTTACTTAAGGACCTGATTATCATTATGATCCGTTCCTTTATGATGTAAAAAATTAAACTGGCAACGATCGACCAAAATGTACAGCTTATATTGCAGGCACACAGGCTTGCAATAAAAATGCTGCATATCTCTATTCAACAGTAATGGTTTATTATACATGGGAAAATATTTTTAAAATGCACAACATGCTTTTCATCATTTTCCCGCCATATATATTCGGAATTTTTGTTAAAATTGCATGCTTCGACCTAATATATTATTCTAAATTAACAGCTGAGATTGGTCGTTTTTTCTCGTAGTCTGGCGTAAGTAATTAGCATTTGGTAGCTGCTTGCAAACTAATTCCAATTACAACTGTTAATTAAAGATGCTAAACGCATCAAACATTTACGTTATCTCTGTTGAAGAGACTTTCTCGTCACCATTAAAATGTTCTAATTAATGTGCTCTAAAGACAGTTGTCAAGAACACAAAAAAGTGTGATTTAATTCGTGGTTGTGTTCTATTTTATAGACAACTTAATACTTACCAGAATAAATCAGTCCTATTCTCTTTAGTATATACTATATAACCTTTTCATACCTACCTACCTACATACAAAAATGCTAATTTATATAACCGTTTCCTACCTACCTACATAATACTACTTTATATAACCGTTTCCTACCTACCCACCTACCTACATACATAAATGCTAATTTATATAACCGTTTCCTACCTACATACATAATACTAATTTATATAACCTTTTCATACCTACCTACATTCAGACATAATGCTAATTTATATAACCTTTTTCCTACCTACCTACCTACATGCATAAAGGCTAATTCATATAACCTTTTCCTACCTACCTACCTACATAAATGCTAATTTATATAACCTTTTCCTACCTACCTACTTACATAAATGCTAATTTATATAACCTTTTCCTACCTACCTACCTACATAAATGCTAATTTATATAACCTTTTCCTACCTACCTACCTACATAAATGCTAATTTATATAACCTTTTCCTACCTACCTACTTACATAAATGCTAATTTATATAACCTTTTCCTACCTACCTACCTACATAAATGCTAATTTGTATAACCTTTTCCTACCTACCTACCTACATACATAAAGGCTGATTCATATATTCTTTTCCTACCAACATAATACCTAATTCATATAACCTTCTCCTACCTACCTACCTACATAAATGCTAATTTATATAACCTTTTCCTACCTACCTACATACATAAATGCTAAGTTATATAAACGTTTCCTACCTACATACATAATACTAATTTATATAACCTTTTCATGCCTACATACATTCATACATATTGCTAATTTATATAACCTTTTCATACCTACCTACATACATAAAGGCTAATTCATTTAATCTTTTCCCACCTACCTACATAAATGCTAATTTATATAACCTTTTACTACCTACCTACCTACATAAATGCTAATGTATATAGCTTTTAACTATCTACCTACCTACAAAAATGCTAATTTATATAAACTTTTCCTACCTACCTACCTATATTAAGGCTAATTCATATATCCTTTTCCCCCCTACCTACCTACATAAATGCTAATTTATATAACCTTTTCCTACCTACCTACCTACATAAATGCTAATTTATATAACCTTTTCCTACCTACCTACCTACATAAATGCTAATTTATATAACCTTTTCCCACCTACCTACCTATATTAAGGCTAATTCATATATCCTTTTCCTACCTACCTACCTACATAAATAAAGGCTAATTCATATATCCTTTTCCTACCTACCTACCTACCTTTATAATGCTAATTTATATAACCTTTTCCTACCTACCTACCTACCTACATACCTAAATGCTAATTTATATAACCTTTTCCTACCTACCTACCTAAATGCTAATTTATATAACCTTTTCCTACCTACCTACCTACCTACCTACATACATGAAGCCTAATTCATATATCCTTTTCCTACCTACATAAATGCTAATTCATATAACCTTCTCCTACCTACCTACCTAACTACATACATAAAGGCTAATTGATATAACTTTTTCCTACGTACGTACCTACCTACTTCCATAAATACGTAGGTAAGTAGGTATGTACGTAGGTAGATATATAGGCGGGTATGTAGATAGCAATACGGATAGATAGATAACAGATAGATTAATGTGTTGCTTATTTTCATGAAAGTAAACAAAACAATTAAAATATTTTTACTAAATGATTAGGCGATGTACTAGTATTTTAACAAATCAACTGTAGACACAATGTTGTATTTAGAACACTGTTAAATTTAATTGATTTAAAAACTGATTTCGTAAAATGGATCTATTAATTAATTTTACTAATTATTTATATATTTATGATACAATAAATAAGAGATTAAAATGATTTGACAATTTAAAATACCATTTCAAATACAAAATATTATATGGCCAAGTTTTGTTCACAATGGCATTCAACGAGTTCCCAGCTGTAAATACACAGCCAAATTAGGGTATTAAACTTTAATTCCAAGAGCAGTTAAGGAAGGAAAATAAGTGTAACACGTGGGTTTATGTTAATCCAGGACGAGAAAATTTACTATTCGCTATTCTCGCAAATATTGGGATTAGCACACAAAAATAGAGATCTCCTGAAGAAAGTTTCTGAACTGAATCGTGTGGTGAACTCATGGACACAAAATAACATAATTTTTACAACACATTAATCTGGCACAAAACCAGAAAAGTAAAGTGCAGTATTCCTCTTTCTTCACTTAATGCTCTTTAGTTATCGCAATTTATCAGATACGTTATAAGGAGTGCAGATACATTACAAAGTGTGCAGATACATTACTAAAAGTGCAGATAGAACTGTTTCTTGTTTTTTCACTTTCTTGTTTGTCAACAATTGATTTTTGTTTTATGTATTTGAAACAAAATAGATAAGATTTCACCCTAATTTGAAATTTGCCATACATCTATTAATAATGAGTCGTAAACTGACAAATAGTGCATAATATCGTGCACACTTTGTGACATCATTGTTGTTTCTGATGTACTTTTTGCTCGCTTGTTAGCAAATACTTTTTTCGTAGGCCACATGTGCATAAATGATTTTCCTGATTTTTTAAATTTACTTTCTTTCTGTTTGGCACATGTTGCAATCAACGGTGCATGACGCTTGCCGATTTTTCATGACCTACATGCGCGGGTGAGTCTTCAGTGTAAGTGTGTGTATCTTGGTCAGTATAACATAGGTAGATGTACATAATTATGGTGACTTTTCATAATATTTGGATAATGTATGGTGATAGATAAGTACAAATAATGTTGGTTAGCACTTTTGTTTCTCATAGAATACTCTTTAAGCTATCAATATTTTATTTTTCCTTTGCTGAATGTTTATAGGAAATACTTGCCGTTGGGTATTACTAATTACCAATCAGCTATAATTCGATGTACTTTTGTCCCTATGTGTATCTTGCACTATTTTTGACATGCCCGATTGAGTATTGACTGTATACAACATTTTCAAAAACAAAAGTTTATATAATATGGATTGTTATTGGTAAGGCGGGAAACTGACCTCCTCTAGACCAATGTGACTTTTTTTGTATTTCTTTATACTTTGTTCTTGTAATTATTCCTTTCTATTCTCCTTATTGTGATTTGTATCAGTTTCAGTCTCAGTCTCAGTCCCAGTCCCAGTCCCAGTCCCTGTCCCAGTCCCAGTCCCAGTCCCAGTCCCAGTCCCAGTTATAGTCCAAGTCCCAGTTCAAGTCCCAGTACCAGTCCCAGCCCTAGTCCCAGTCCCAGTCCCAGTCTCAGTTTCAGTTCCAGTCCCAGTCCCAGTCTCAGTTCCAATTCCAGTCCCCGTCCCAGTCTCAGTTCCAATTCCAGTCCCAGTTCCAGTCCCAGACATCTTATTATAGAGTAACTCTAATTTACAGTATTTGCTACAGTTTGTGGGTTCATGGCTAGATATATTCAACTTTTTTGACAGTAACTCTGCACAATATATATTCTTTAATAGATTTGCTGTTTAAAAGTCTAAATATGTCCACGGATGACATAACAATAATTTCAGTAAATTTACAAGGTTTATGAGATACGTGGAAAAGGGAGTTGTTGTTGTAAACTTCTTAGACACGAAACGATATGTTATTTACTTCCTTCAAGGTACTCATTTGACATAAAAGGAATAAAACATTATTCAATTGCAATAGGGCTATGAATGCTATTTTTAAACAGTTATACACCTCAGTCTAGATCACATGCTGTATAATTTAATGACACTTTTGAATTTACAATAGATCAAGTAATACATTGAACCATTCTTATATAAATAACACCAGAGATAGGGAAAAGGTGGTTGATTTGTGTAATGAATAAAATTTATTAGATTTTTGGAGAGATTGGACAATGGACACGAAGTGATATGCCTAACATAAGATAAATTCTAACAAAAAAGCTACTATGAGATTATATTTATTTATAACATCAGAATATTTGATACAGGAAGTACATGATGTGAATAGTGATCCTAACTACGTATCTGATCTTGCTCCAGTTACTATCAGCTTTCAATTTGGAAATGGGTAAGTGCAAACGTTTGCAAATATAACAAATCCGTTTTCAAGGAGCATGTGTACATAAAAACAGTCCTATATACAGAGTTAAAATACAATATACCACAGCCACCATTATAGATAATAACATTGATATAACTAAGGTTGAAGACAGTGATATACTTTTACAATAAATGATCACATTTTTTTATGTGCTTGTAATGGAAATTAGGAGAAAAACCAGATCCTATTCAGCTACAAGAAGAATATATATATACATACAAAGTTGCTTGAAGCAATTTATAAATACAGTACACTAAAATAATAGATCATCTTTTATTGTATTAAATACAGCATAAACTTAAAGAAATCAGGTGTAAAATGTTCGAGTTGTCATTGGTGAGGTCACGACCACTTTGGATTGAAAAAGGAGAAAAACCTGATTAAATATTTTTGCAATTTAGCAAATAGGAATTTCATTAGTAAAAGCATGTATACTTTCATATAAAATGATGGAATGGTACTTACTGAACAGAAAGATATTTTAGAACATACACAAAATCACTACCAAAATCATTATGCGAGAAGAAATGTAGAAAATTTGAATTTGTTTCAATTGTTTGATCAGTTTGGTATTTCTAAATTAGATGATTGTGATGGAAATTCGTTGCAAGGAGAAATTACATCTTTGGAAGCACTGGCAGCACTTTAAATATATAAAAATGAAAAAGTTCAGAATCAGACGGATTTATTTCTGAATTTTTTAAATTTCCCTGGAAAGATCTGGGCTACTTGTTTGTTCGAGACATTAACTATGGTTACAGAACAGATGAACTTTCAGCTAGCCAAAAAGAGGTTATTTTTACCTGCCTACCGAAAGGAAATAATGATTAACAACTTCTCAAAAGTGTATGACCCTGTTTATATATATATATATATATATATATATATATATATATATATATATATATATATATATATATCTGAAACGGTTTTTAGCAGCGGCACCCGCCCACCTCCTCTATCTCTCTCTCTCTCTCTCTCTCTCTCTCTCTCTCTCTCTCTCTCTCTCCGATGGCTTTACGCTATCTTTATTGTTCCAATAATTTAGGGTTGCTTGTTGTTTTTATTCATAATTAAAACTGTCACAAACTGTAAGAACAATAGAAGATAGCATGTTTTAGCAAAAACATGTATACATTTCTCTCTCCCTACCCGCCTCTCTCTCTATCTTTGGTGGTTTTTAGCTCTTTTTATCGTTCCATTGATTAAAGTATGCCCGTTTTGTGATTTATATTTGAAACTGTCATAAACTGTGTAGAGCCACGTTTGACTTATCCCCCCCCCCTCTCTCTCTCGTTTATTAGCGCTTTATCCTTGCTCATTTTCCAGATTAAGTTCAGGTTTAGGTCAACAATGTGTAAAATAATAAGGTATTACAAGGAACTTGAAAAAAGGTATGACCACACAGTCAAGGCTATATTTTCTTTTTTACTTTCTTTTCTCCCATTTTTCCTATTTTGCCACTTCGCATGTCTTCTCTCTTCTTTCTGTCTCTGTTTACGTATGAATTATGCGAAGAAGTCTGTGAATCAATTACTATAAAAATGACTTATAATATGTTCTTATTATGGTTACTTTTTTCTATGTTATCCAATATGTCTTTCTTTCTCTCCCTCACTGTGTCCCTCTCCCCCATCCCTCCCCTCTCTCTCCCTCCCCGCCCAATTCCATCTCTTTCTCTCTCTCTCTCTCTCCTCAAAAAATCTTTTCGACTCTATATTTTATCCCTTAGTAAGTACAATATTTATGTTAAAGATATGGGAACAAAGTACGTCTTCTCGAGAACTATCATAATAAATAAACTATCCTTGCTTATCTTTCTCCTCCTATTTCTCTCCTTCCTTCATGTGGAGAATTAATAATACTTAAAGGAGCATTTTCGAATTAGTACTTTAGATTTTGTTTTCTTTGTACATGTTTCTTTTACTTATCTAGACATATATAAATCAGGCTGGTCGTATATTGTATCATTAGTATGAATAATATTATTGTCATTGTTAAACAATTATCAAACCGTCATCCATGTTGTTTCTCCAACCGCGATAACGTTTTGCCTTTTTGTGCATGGTTACCTCTATCTTACGAACTATTATTTGCGTTTCCATCTTGATGAAAATATATTGTGAAGGAAGATGTTTTCGTTTTACCCAACTTATGTACATTTCTGCTTAAACAACCTGTTATGTATTGAGTGGGGCACTTTACCCAACCCACTCCTTCTTCCCTCTGCCTTCTCGTGTTTTTTTTTTTTCTGCTTTATCTTCATTGCCACGTAAGGTATAAACTGTCGAACAATAATGAATCCAAACATAATTAAGATAGAAACCCAAGATTGAAAGAATTAGGAGAAACCAAAACGAGGCGCAAGATTTTCATACGGATTCGTGATAAAAAAAGATAAATATATGCTTTTTGCAAGAAACGATTTATATAAATGATGTTTCACATCTTCGGAAAAATGAATGGGGCTATGAATCATTTTTAGCACTAATAGTACAAGTTGCTTCAGGATAGCTATTATCTTTGATTCGAAATTTCAACTGAAGATAAATAATTCGAGTGAATTGTTGAGAGGAAGAATTATTAAAGTACAAGGAAATACTGAAGATTTATACATTGCATTCATAACTGTTTAAGGGCTAAATACTGACAACCATGGTTTGATCAGTTGGAAGAATATATCTGAGAAAATAGTGCTGAAATATTTATTATTTTGGGGGACAGTAGTCGATCGTCCCACTGTGGATAAACAGGGGAGCAAGAAGAATCCAAAGCCAAATATCATAGATAATTGGATCAAATTTATAGAAAAATGTGGTCGTATTGACATATGGCGTAGTTTATATCCTCAGGAGAAACAATTTACATGGCATTCCAGTCATCGCAGCTAATCCTGACGTAAAATGGGAATTACTAAAAGGTATTATCTGTAGCGAAACGATAAAATTTGCATATAGAAAAAGAAAACTTCAATGGAAAAGGAAAACAAAATGGAGTGAGATAAAATAATGTTAAAAGAAGATTGTGTAAACAATACAAGTCACACAGAAAACTAGATAAGATGATTGAGAAACTAGAACAAATATTCCATGTACAAAAATTAAAGGGATTATTCTAAGATTGAAAGTGGGGGTGGGGGTGGTTTATAGAAAGCAGTAAATACTTCGCTAGGTTATTGAAAGTAAAATCATAAGATAACTGAAGATTCATAGAGAGGAAATATATGATGCAAAAACTATTTGAAAAAAAAAAGGGAATATTACGAACATCTATACTACAACAAATCAGTATATATAATAAACCATAATTTCTTACCATTAAACTATGAGAAACAACTTCACAATAGGATGAAAACGAATCATGCGAAGGTGTTATATCATCTAATAATGCAGTACTATATTTAACAATATGCATAATGATAATAGTCCTGGCCCTGATGACATTACTTGTAAGTTCTACACACACATACACACACACACAAAAAAATTGGCATGGCTTAAACAATTATTTCATAGATGCTTTTGGTTTCAGTTTCCACAAGGGAAGACTTTATAGTTTACAGAATCTTGGTGTAATGTCCGTAATCCACAAACAGGACAAGGATTTTACCGACTTATCCAACTGGAGAATTAAGTGTCCGTTTATATGTTTATGAGCATGCAGTAACTGACTTTAAAATGTTTCCAACTTTTCAGATAGCACGGGAAATCCGAGCCAAGGATGACGGGGCTTTAGGTATTCGGATGGTGTACAGATCGCACGGCACTTAATGGCATTTAATGAACTATCGGGTTAGGTGTAGGGCAAAGTCATATCCTAGCTGTATCCCCATACATTAAAGTGCTTTGGTGAGAGGTAGTAAAAGGATAAATCCTCGGCCTTGAACTATTAATGTCAAGCTCTCAAATGGCCATTCCTGGTAACGTTCACTATAAATGGATGACCGACTGGAGCAAATGTTGTCGTTGTCAACAGCACAAATAAGAAGAGTTCAAGTCACCACCAAGTTTCTACAGTGAAGAACAAAATGGCTATAGCAACATCGCAACAAATGTTCCTCTGTTTCACACTGTCAAAAATTTACCCATCATCCTGGATCCAGCCAGATTAGATGATGGTGGTGGTACAGAAGGCACATTGATAAGGAACAAAGCAAAACATCATCATACCAGTATACTGACGTTCAACAATATCAACTTACAAAGGAACCAAACAAGAGCATCTACTGTTAAAACAGAGACAGTTCCTAGCTGCAGCAAAAATGTCGAGAACTAGTATTTTTTAATCGTCCGAAAGTCTTTTGTGTGAGGAAGAGACTTCAGAATCTACATTGAGACAAGCAATGACGATGAAACTCAATAACAGACTAAATGAATGTGCAAAGACTCCTAATGGTGGAAGGTTCTTAGCAAAACTCAGCAGTAGAGATGTTTGGGCATAATAGCTGAAGTACCATCCTACATGCTTGGCAAGATTTTATAACAGAGAGAGAGCCCACCTGAACCATGAGAAGAGTGGTAGAGCCTTACCGGACAGAGAAGTCTATTCAATGGCATTGTATGAACTAGTCATCTATATAACTGGGCTAAAATGTTGCAGTGAAGGTACCACTCTCATCTTATTCAGACTTGCAGATCTAGCCAAACAATGTAAGCTGCAGCTTGAACAAAATGGTGGGGGATTTTGTTGAACAGTTTTGTTCTCATATGCAGAGACAGAATCGCACCAGAAAGGAAGGGTGTATTCTTTGTTTTCAAGAAAGATGTTGGCTTGGTTCTTTCATAAGCGTTTGAGTACAGTGAAGCTATCCTCCTTGCAAAAAGTTTCTACCATAATGCGAAGACACATGCTTGATCACAAGTCTAAATCTGATGGAACTTTCCACAAAGAATATGTTGAAGAAGCCATCCAACCAATGCTTCTTCAGTTTGTGGGCATGACTGTACACGGTGCAATACTTCTTCAGTTTGTGGGCATGATTATACACGGTGCAGATATAAAATCACAGTTAAGGTTTGGTGTATCTGAAACAGACATGGCTATGGCACAAATTCTTCATTACAACTATTATCCAGGGTACCAAGAAGGAGCAGAAACACACAGACACTCTAAAGATTATGAGACTCCCTTCCCTGTTTACATAGGAATGTCTGTATTTGCAAAGATATGAAAAAGGCAGCTTGTAGAATTGCTCCATGACAATATAATCAGCATTTTCTACGACAGAGTTCTTGAAATTTCAGCACAACTTTGAGATGCAGTGGTCACAAAATATGTAGAAGAATGGGTAGTGTGCCCAATGGCATTGAGATAAGGGTTATTTACAACATCTGTCATGGGCAATATTGATCATAATCCAACTGCAACAACAGCAACTACATCATTTCACGGCACTAGCATTTCCATTTTCCAGCATCCAAGCTTAGACAATGAAGATGAGGAAAGGTGAAGACAATTTCAGAGCTTCCAGACTCTTTCATAAACATTCAAGCAGCTTACTTCACAAAGAAGAATCCTAATCTACCTCCATCCCAAACTTCAATTTTGTCCCTGCCATGTACTAGGTTACGAAGATTACGTGTTACAGCGGAGTATGAATGGCTTGAAAAGGTGAACATCACTGAATGTGAACGATGCTGTTAGTATATCTGGTCAGCTCATCAAGCATCTCAGAAGAGAAGTCAGAAATGTGAGATCAACATTGCATCACTTTTGCCTCTCTTTCGAATTAATGCACATGATGTTGCCGCCATTAATCTGTAATGGATAATGTCAAGACACAGTAACACTTCTAAATGCGGGACAAACATCTGTAATTACTGCCAACCTGCCAAACTATCCACTAGCCAAGCAGATCCAATGACATTGGCCTGGGTCCTATTGTAAGGACAAGTTTGGATGCACTGAAGTCAGTTGGAACTTTGCTTCACGACAGTGGATGAACAAGAGTTTTTGTTGAAGCAGGAGTAGTCTCGTTTGGTGCTGCAGAATCTTGCCAACATCAAGTATCACAACAGCATGGACTCTCTACAAGCTCATGAAGGCACATACACTGAATACTGCAGCAAAGCAGCTGCAAACTCAGAAGACATCATCAGTTTTGATGACTGGTGTAAAAGACGTAAACAGTAGTGTCCACAGTTCTAATTCTGGTACCTTGTGTTCAAATGGAGCTACCATTTTCACACTGATAAGGTCGTATAGAAAAGAAAACTTTGCACTGTGCCGTGAAGAACTATTTAAATTGATCCCTTCATTTTGCCAAAAATAATGTGACTTTTGCACGGTGGCTTCCCATTCGCCTTAGAAACGTGATGTCCCTGGAGCATCAACATCCACAAGTAGCAAAGGAGTTTCACATGGAAAACTTCGTTGTACACAAATCCGATAGAGAATTCTCAGGAATGGTCATTGATCAGGCTCCCGATCAGGCCAATGCAGTCATCAAAGGTGATGGAGGAGCCACCGGTGTGAATGAGAATCCTTCAGCATTTCAAGGTGGATGTTGGCTGGTCATGAGGTGAGAAAATTGGTCGCTGAGTACGAGGCAGCATCATGAGTTAAAGATGCAATAGGGAGCAGCAGAAGAAATAGAAAGAACTCAAAGATTATTCTTTGAGAGAGTAAGTAGTCCTACCATAGTAATACGCGTAATCCTTTTGAAGAAGAATCAAGGAACCTGTTCACATTAGATACCAAGGATATTGCATATCCTAGTCTTGCTGATGGAATTGGAACATGTTACAAGAGAGGCTGGGAGCAGTTTAAGTCATTCTTGGAGGGGCTTGAAAGTGGGGGTGAATACTTGTTATATCAACCTATCAAGAAGAACACGGTTGCATGATTCAAGCAGGTAACCAGCTCCAGTCACCCCAAGCAAAAGACACTGAAGACAGTCACCTCTTTTCTCAACTCTTTATCCCCTGCCAAAGCAGACTGTGTGATTTACATGAATTCTTCCAGCATGAAAACCAGTCCGTTCCTACCGTTTTCAGTGGCAATGGGAAGCTCCACGCCTGTCAGAAATCTATCAGTTGATTGCCATTCATGAAGTTCACGTGACAATAAAAACAGTGAGCCAGACAGAAATGCTCTCATTATTGATGGTTCAGCATTGATGAATACTCTGCCACCAAGTACAGCAAAGACATTTGATTAGTGTACCAGGATGGATATCCTTCGCACAAATAAGGCATACTGCACCAAGTACAACATATTTGACATTGTGTTTGATATATACTTACCATCCAGTTTAAAGGCTGAAACAAGGTCCAAGCAAGGTCAATGAGCTAGTAGAAGGGCGACAGGAACGAAAAAGATTCAAAGAAGCTGGCAAAGCTTATAAGAGATGATAATAACAAGACAAAACTCATCTACTTCCTCTCAAACAGTCTAGCTCATGTACTCACCACCAACAGTGATTGTCGCAAAAGGAGAAAATATCATCAGCAATCAAAACATCAGCCTGGAGAATTTATCTCCCTGTTCTGATGAAGATGCAAATACCAGCATTTTTGTACATGCCAAACATGCAGTGATGGACGGCAACAAGGTCCTTATAATCGATGCAAATGACACAAATACTGTTGTCATAGCAATATATGTTTTGCATTTTCTGAAGGAGCTTGGCCTTGAAAAACTATGGATAGCTTTTGGTCAAGGATCAAATCTCAGATGCATTCCTATACATGACATCGCTTTTGCAAAAGGCTCTGAGAAGTCAATTGGAATTCTTTTCTTCCATGCCTTAAGTGGGTGCGACACTGTCTGCCTTCCGAGACAAACGAAAGAAGTCTGCATGGCAGAGATGGAACGTGTGTGTTCGGGCTTCAAGTATCTTACAAAACATACTAAAGGCTCACCAAAAGTTGAAGATGAAGACCTTGAAATCCTGGTGAAGTGTGTCGTAGCAATGTATTGCAGGTCCAGAACAGCTGCAAATGTAAAGGACGCAAACGTTTACCATTTAGCCCCAAAAAAGAAATCAAATGAATCGATTCAACCGACCATTGCTGCCCTCCTACAACATTCGAAACGGGCTGCATACCAGGCAGGACATATTTGGGACCAGTAACTCAATGCCCCTCTAACTGGGGATGGTCAACGGAAGATGAAATGTGGAGGACAGTTTGGTCTGCGCTTCCACCTTATTCGAAACTGAATAAATGTAGCTGTAAAAGAGACTGGCATGGAAGATGCAAATGTTATTGCTTGTGCTTCAGATGAACAGCACTATGCATCTGTACATGCCAAGACTAGCTGGAATAAAGTGCACCTGTTTTACAGACCAAACTGATGTATACATATAAATGGAACAATATGATATGGCTCTATTGATCTGTATTTGAAAATAAAATGTATTTTGGAATAACATGGAGGCCATCTTGGACTTTGCTTATCATTTAAGAATTATTAGCATTTTTTAATTATAAATTAGATCCCAAGCATAAATATAGACACTGAGGTCAATGAGACTTGACATCAATGAGACTTTACATCTTTGAGGTCAATAAGACTTTACATCTTCGCTCAATTTGGTGATTGTATCACCATTATTGCACTTATCTGCTTCACTGTACCTTCATAATGATATTTTGTTATATACCGATCAATTTTCTGATAATTTAATAAAATCCCTATACTTAACTGAAAAAGAAATTGCTTAATATTTCAACCTTTTTAATACGAACTTCATCTTAAATCATAAACCGAATTACATTTTAATCAGCTGATATGCGCATGAATATCAGTTTTATGAACGAAACGCGTGAAACAACAGTCACTCATTTTCACTACTATCACTGTCAATAACACGAATTATTCGACGCATGGGGGCAGTATTATTGTGCAGTTGTCAAATCTTGCATCACGGAAGATTTCACCAGCTGAATGACTCTGAAAGCTTTTCTCTCCGAAACCAGGCTGATAGCGGTTCAACTGTTTCCGGTGAAACATTGTGAAAAGCTCCAATGGGGACTTGGCATGGGAATGACATCATTATTTTGCCAGTTGTTACGGTCGGATTGGACAAATTGTGGAAAATTGATGATACAGATTTGTTGCCGAGAATGTTACTAATTTATATTTGTATGTCAGGTGGGGCTGTGGCATAGTTCTGTACGTTTTGCACATTTTAGGGACGCTGCTATTGTGACCAGAAAACCTCTGGAGTATAGATATATTTTGCACGCACGGAAAGGAAAGCGAATTAAGACTATAGCATTTTAAATAAAGAGAAAGGTGAAGTTTGGAAAACATCTGCACTTGAAATAATTTAAAGAGTTGGTGGCTTTATGAAAATTGCTGGCCAGATAAAATTATTAAATTTAATATCATTTGTTTCTACAAGCAGATACTTGAAGCATGGTGATGGTGCCATTATCAATTACAGAGAAAATATACTAATAATTCAGAAGCTACCTCTCCGGAAGAATAGTAAAATTATATGTATAAGACAAATATTAGCATATCGAGATTGAATAGAGGAAAATATTAAATATATAGGGGATATGCATTTCTTTGCACGAAATAGATTTTTTAATTTCAATACAATTTGCAATCATTATCTAATGAATACATTTCTTAAAATACCATATGCTCGTTTCTTCTATTTGAAAAGGTTGGTTAACCTTTCTTAAAAAAGAATAAAAAAATTGCATGTAAGTGAACAAGAATATTTAGAATACAAGCTTATGGAAACTAAAATAAGTCTGTAATGTTCTTGATAAATATAAGATAGAATACAATTAAAATACAATTGTATCACATGAAGTTTGGGAAGACATAGTTTTTACAATCATTTTAACTGGAAGCTTATTCACAAGATAACATTTAAATGCACTTTAAATAAATAAAATTAAGAACGTTTTCAAATACAAGTTTCTAATACATATTGTAGCAAGCAGCACATCTGTATATCAACGTAAAATCATTAGAACATTGCTGTGTGATTCGGTGCAGTGGACGAAGAGAATATGCTTTCCTTTTCGTGGAATGCATGCATGCTCAGGATTTCTTTGAAAAGCTCCAGGATTTGGTCAAAGCAAACAAAAAAGATTTAACTGTCAACTTTATTTATCGTTTTGGGTTGCGCAAAAAAATTATATGGAACTGGCTAATTTCATTCCATTTTTAGAAAAACATTTATTCATGTAAATATGCTCTAAAACTTCCTTCCATTGCGGTTTTTGCGCTCCATTCTATATGATCTATACGACATACAGTATGTCATCGGTTTTCATCAAAATAAGTGAAGTAAGATGGAGAAACAATAGAAACCTCACAAAGTTACTCCCAGTTCTTAGAAGAAAGAAAAAAAGGCTTTTGTTCTTACAAAAATTTGCAACGTTTTCCCGAGCTGTTTTTTCCAACATGTTTGCAAATTTAATATAATATAGCATAGCTATTTCACTCTCTCTCTCTCTCTTTTGTATACAGTAAAAACAAGTAGAATCGTTAAAATTATAATATAAAAAGCTAAGCCTACTTTGGTATTGAATTTACATAGCGCTGTGCATTTATGTGCTTTTATTACACAAAATAAAGATTGTTTTTACAAATTCTCAAACATAGGCGTTAATTTTTAAATTTGAATGCGACTTATAGCATCAGCAAGCATAGACAATAGATTTAAAAACGTTTTGCTATATTTAGCAGGTAAAAACCAAACTGATTTTTGTGAGGTAGTTTTTTGTAGAAAATATTATAATTATTAAATACTTTGAAAAAAGAAGAAAAATAATTGGACTTCTACTCCTTGTTGATTGTGAAAAGGCATTCGATTATCTGTCCTGTGAATTAACAGAAAAGGCATTCGAGTCTCTATCCTGGGAATTAACAGAAAAGTACTGTACTAATATTTGGGTAATTATCAATGGACATCCATCACCTTGGTATAAAATCTTTCAATAATGTAGGCATGGTGCTCTCTTGTCGCCATATTTGTTCACTCTGTGTACAGACATATTGCTATCATGATTAGAAATATAAGAGACATTAAAATAGAAGATAATGAATAATGTTTTTATTGCAATACGCATGCTACAATTCCTTATTCCTGGGTAGTACTGAAAAATCACTAAGACAAACTTTATTAACGTTTCAGATATTTGAACAACACTTCAGCCTTTATGTAAATATAGATAAAACAAAAGTAGTTTGGATTTGACGCATTAAAAAGAGCAATTGTAGGCTATGTGAGGAATTCGGCCTTAATTGGGAAAAAGAAATGTTCCGTGGTGGGAGTGAAATTTTCAACAAACGTATCTTAAATGGTGAAGCAAATTGTGTTCCTTAAAATAACATAAATAAAATGAACGTTGACGCAGAGGTCTAAACGAATGATTATTCTATATGGAAAAAAAGATGTTATTAAAAGTTCGGCAGTAATCAGATATTAATCACTTATTAATATCATTACCAAGTACAACTGATAATGTTTTAAATGAACTTATTATGGTGTGTTTTAATTACTTGTGGAATGGGTCACGTGATAGAATCAAAAGGAGTCGTGTTTGGAAAAAAGTATCAAAAAGTATTTTAAATCTTGTGCGAAAAAGACGCTTTTATGAAAGCTCTAAAAATGTCTTGGATAAGAAATTTTACAAAGACACACACACATTTTTTTGTTCTAAATGACAGTAAATAGGGAACAACTTATATTTTACATGGACCCAAGCTTATAATATTTTTCACTAATTTGGGTTCACATCTTTTGACAGTATATATGGCATTCTTGAAAAAGAATTTTGTAAGGACGTTCTTTTATTTTAGCCGATTTTTTTCAAGAACGTTTGCCAAGCTATTGTCCTGAGTTCCACGTGGAACTTATTTGAATTAGTAATAAGATAAGGTGAGAGGCACATACATTTAAATAAGAAAATGGTACGAGTAAGGAATCTTTCATATTATGACCATTTTAGATCGTAACGGCCAATTCTTATCTCATGAAACAACAATACAAGTCATGCACGCCGTCAACGAAACCTTTAAGTATATATATTTATATCTATCTATCTATAAATCTTTCTATGTGTATATATATATATATATATATATATATATATATATATATATATATATAGAGAGAGAGAGAGAGAGAGAGAGAGAGAGAGAGAGAGAGAGAGAGAGAGCATGGGAACGGTAAAAGAATATCTAAAGCAATTATCTATAACTCTAGATATAAATATCTGTGATAGACCCGTATGTCTATTGAATATTCAACATCTTAGAAAATATACTAATGACAAGTGAGACATCATCAATGATTAGAGCATGTTGAAACCCTTAATTTGGGAACTGTCTATTTGTCATGTATGGATAATCCCATTCCACATAGCAATTTATTCGGGGACAAAGTGAGAAACCGCTGTTAATTGTGTGGAAGCAGTTATATAGCTGCTTTGTGATCAGATGACTTGAAAAAAATACCTCAAGCAAGAAAATTCTGTTAGGAACCCATTGACATTGAGGAAGTGATTTGCAAAGCTAATATTTAGATTGATCGTTATTGACATCATCTGTACTGACATCTAGAACTAATTGGTACCATTTTTTCCTCAAAGCTAAATGTAACTACGTTTCGTATATGGATCGACGGATGAATGGGTACATACATACATACATACATACATACATACATACATACATACGTACATACGTACATACGTAGATTCGTACATACGTACATACATACATACATACATACATACATACATACATACATACATACATACATACATACATACATACATACATACATACATACATACATACATACATACATACATACATACATACATACATACATTGCTATGTATGATGTTTATATAATATTATAGATATTTTAGGAAATTATAAATGTTTCTTGACTTTAATATTTGCTTAAATCTTAATGTTGTTTATCAGGAAAAATATGTTTAACTTGTGTCCTTGAATTAGGTTGTTTACTTCAGATTTGAGCTAAAGGGTAGTTTTGATAAACAAAATGTTTACTGAATTTTAGGTCAAGGTTGATTTTGTTTACAGATAAAACTGGAAAATCTTTAGAATTATGTGTAAAAAGTCATGTCCATGCAAGTAAAATTCCATTAAGATGACACATATTCTAGAACATTTTGTCATGTGACCAATCTTTATATATACCATGTTTAGTGGACAGTTTTTCAGTTTCGACATTACTATCAGTCTTGTAAAGAGCTATTGCAGTTGTGGAAAGTCATTCCAAATTTTAAGAGAGGAATTATTTAAATATTCATTGGATTGTAACAGTGCTCATAGACTTTTGGATTTTGGATTTTTAATTGATGATTTTTGAATTTATGTTAACTTATTCAGAGATATTTTTGAGTACTTCATTTTGACATCAGCACATTAAAGACTACTAGTACATCAGGGCTTTAAAGACCATTGGCACATCACAAAATTCAAGGATACAGCCGTGAATTCGGAACATTCTATATTTAGGACTTGTGATTAGGACACTAATTCTTATTGGATTATTTGGATTTTAATACACATTACTGTAAGTGTCTTTTTTGATTTTTCATTTTAATTATCTAGAAATAAATTGCTTGTTGATTTTTACTTGAGTTGTTGGTTTCACTTTCTTTCTGTTACATTTTTCTAGACCATAGAGTCGTAACATAAATTGGGGGCTCGTCCGGGATCGAATTTCTTTACAGCATATTAGAGATATTAAAATTGTCTTTGAAATTCATATTGATTTTGTCTCGGAAATTATTATTATTTTTTTGTCTTTGGCAAAGATTTTAAATATAGATTTTTTTGTGTGAGACCAACAAGGATTCACAATGACATCTAATGTTCAGAATTTCATTTCAAGACCTACCCAAGAGGGGTTAGAGTGTATGAGAAAGGATGAGTTGCTCGAACTTGCCAGAAAATACAGTCTGTCTGAGGCGAAAGCAACATTGACAAAACAGGAGATAAAGATTATTTTAATTCAATATTTAGTAGGAAAGCGAATTTTAGATAGTAGTGCTTTAAGTTTGAAGAGAAAGTCTGCATCTGGTTCTGACAGGAAATTAAGGGAATTAGAGTTAAAAAACCAGATGGATTTAGAATTGGCAAAGCTTCAGATTCAGAGAGAGAGAGAAAGAAGATAGGCAAATGCAGATGGAGAGAGAGAAAGAGGAGAGGCAGATGCAGAAAGTGGAGAGGCAGATGCAGACGGAGAGAGAGAGAGGAGAGGGAGATGCAGAGAGAGAGAGAGAAAGAGAAGAAAGGGAAATACAATTTACATTAAGAGAATTAGAACTGGCAAGCAGAGCACATTCCACTCCTTTAAAAACAAGTTCAGGTTTTGATGTTACTAGATATGTTAGGTTAGTACCCCCTTTTCAGGAAAAAGAAGTAGATCAATACTTTCTTCATTTCGAGAAAATTGCTGAAAACTTGAAATGGCCCAGAGAGCATTGGACTTTGTTATTACAAAGTGTACTTTTTGGCAAAGCTTGTGAAGTCTACACTTCACTGTCAGTACAACAAAGCACTGAGTATGATGTGGTTAAGAAGTACATCTTGAAAGCTTATGAGTTGGTACCAGAGGCATATCGACAAAGGTTTAGGAATTGTAGAAAAGAAACTGGACAAACTCATGTCGAATTTGCAAGGGAAAAAGAACAACTATTTGATAGGTGGTGCTCAGCCAAGAAAGTTTATCAAGATTATGATAACCCTCAGACAGCTCGTATTAATTGAAGAGTTCAAGAGGTGCATCCATAGTGATGCTAAGACCTATCTTGACGAGCAGAATATGGAAACTTTGGAAAATGCTGCTCGTATGGCTGATGATCATTCCTTGACTCACAAAATTTAATTTGGCAACAAGTCTTCCTCTCAGCAGTTTTCTGGTAAAAAACCATTTCAATCTCATACCAGTACTTCCAAATTTCATAACAGCACAACTGTTAGGAATCAAACATCTGATAAGACTGATCAGAAATCCTTATCTCTTCCTACGTGCACTTATTGTAAAATGAAAGGGCACGTTATTTCTGATTGCTTCAAGTTGAAAAATAAGCATCAAAGTAAAGACAGAGCTTTTCCGAATGCTCTTATTTCAAAGAGGTCAAGGTCACGGTCTTGTATTGAAAGCAATACATTTGTTGGGTCAAACAAACCCCAGTCTGATTCTATTTTGGAGGTTTATGAACCATTCATGTCAGAAGGTTCGATATCACTTATTGGTGATTCTGCCAAGCCTATCCCAATTAAAATATTAAGGGATACTGGAGCTTCTCAGAGCCTTTTATTATCAGGTACTTTGCCTTTGTCTGAGGAGTCTTCTTCAAGTGAAAGTGTTCTTGTTCAGGGAGTTGAGTGCGGCTTTGTAAATGTTCCTCTCCATTATGTAAATTTGGTATCAGACTTAGTTTCTGGACCTGTGACTGTTGGGGCAGTGACTTCTTTAGCCATAGAGAGTGTTCATTTATTACTAGGCAATGACTTAGCTGGAAATAAGGTTGTAGTTAATCCACTTGTAACTGACAAGCCTTGTTTGGATCAGAAAGTTGATCCTGTCGAAATAGAAATACCTGATTTGTACCCTGCTTGTGCAGTTACTAGAGCTATGGCAAAAAGAGCTCTTTTGAGCGATGTTGATCAGGATATTATTCCTTTAGCTGACACATGTATTGGTCAGTCTTTTGATCAGGTCACTTTTTCCTCAGGTATTGACAAATCAAACGGTATTGATCACAGTGATCCTCTTTTGGCAACTCATTCTCTTTGTTCTAATCAGGGTGACAAACGACAATCCCTTGTCGTTTAACAGGAGCAAGATCCCGATATATCTTGTTTGTTTCAGAGGGCTATTAGTGAAACTGAAGCCATACAAGTTCCAGTGTGTTACTTTGTGAAAAATGGGGTCCTTATGAGGAAATGGAGACCACCTGAGGTGCCCGCTGGTGACGAGTGGTCAGTGAGCTATCAAATTGTTGTTCCTAAGTAATATCGACAGGAAATTCTTAATCTAGCCCATGAAACTCCTTTGGCTGGTCATTTAGGAGTCCGTAAGACTTATCACAAGATCTTGAATCATTTTTATTGGCCGAAACTCAAAAGTGATGTTTCTAAATACTGCAGATCTTGTCACACTTGTCAAATGGTAGGAAAACCCAATCAGAAGATACCTAAGGCTCATTTGCAACCTATTCCTGCATTTGATGAACCATTTACTAGAATAATGGTAGACTGTGTTGGTCCTTTACCTAAGACCAAATCAGGCAACCAATACTTGTTGACCATCATGTGTGCATCTACTAGATTTCCAGAGGCAATTCCTCTGAGGAATATAAAAACTAAAACTATTGTGAAAGCTTTGGTGAAGTTTTTTACACTTGTTGGCCTTTCCCAATCTGTCCAGTCGGATCAAGGGTCAAATTTTATGTCTGGAATTTTCCAACAAGTTATGCATGAATTAGGCATCCAACAGTTTAAATCTTCTGCCAATCACCCTGAAAGTCAAGGTGCTTTGGAAAGATTTCATCAAACTTTGAAGAATATGATTCGATCATATTGCTTTGAATCAGAAAAGGATTGGGATGAGGGTGTTCATTTGTTGTTGTTTGCTGTTAGGGAATCAGTTCAAGAGTCGTTGAGTTTTCATCCCTTTGAACTAGTTTTTGGTCATACTGTCCGTGGACTATTGAAATTATTGAAAGAGAGTCTTCTTTCAAATGAAGATTCAAAGATTAATCTTCTTGATTATGTCTCTTATTTCAAATACAAGTTGTCAAAGGCCTGTGAAGTAGCAAGAACTAATCTTCACACTACCGAGTCAAAAATGAAATTAAGGTATGACAGAAATACACAGGAAAGGAGTTTTAAACCTGGTGACAAAGTTCTGGCTCTCTTTTCCATACCTCAGAATCCTATTCAGGCTAAATTGTATGGTCCTTATACCGTTGAAAAGAAAGTAAATGACTTAAATTATATCATTAACACTCCTGGGAGACGGAAACAGAAACAACGTTGTCATATAAATATGTTAAAGGAATATTTTGACAGAGATAGCCCACCTAATTATTCAGTTCATTTAGTTGTACCTGTCCCACACAGTGAAGATATCAACGATGGAGTACAATCAGACTATAGTGACTCTGGTATAACCAATCTTCGGAATTCAGAAATATTGAACAATCTAGACCAGAAACTTTCACATCTACAACAACAGGAAATTAATGAACTAAAACATCTATTACATGACTATGAGCACTTGTTTCCTGATGTTCCAACACGAACAAGTAAAATTTATCATGACGTTGACATTGTAGATTCTGCGCCTGTAAAACAGCATCATTATAGGATGAATCCTCTCAAACAGAACTATTTGAAGAAAGAAATTCAGTATTTACTGGAGAATGATTTCATCGAACCAAGTAAAAGTAACCATGAATTCTTGTTCCCAAGCCAGATAATACATTCCGTATGTGTACTGACTATAAAA